>OZ024913.1:81965634-82319081 GCA_964017125.1 Flabesymbios commensalis
GGGGGGAGGGAGGCTAGATTTTTTTTGCAAAAAAATGTTTGTTTTCAAATTTCTGTAAAAAAAAATATATGCTGAAAACTTGTACATAAAAAAATTGTGCCAAAAAAAATTGTTGATAATTTTAATTGTGGAAAAGTGGAATTTAAAGTAAACGACTAATACAAGGAATAATTGGAGCGCAAAATATTTCTAGGAAAATTCTCAAGATCACTACAAGGTATTATTTAACACTGAAATTGGACGCGGCTTTACTGATGTATTTTTTGTTTGTTTATGGTCGGCTCTTTGTCTATTAACAAATGTGATATTTTTCTATTTTTTTGCGAATGTTTAGAGCGGGTTCGGGTATTTCCGAACACCTAAGCCTCTGCACTTGATGTCTGGTGTCCCCATTTGTCTATCAGCTCCCCACGTGACATCAGTTGATGAATGAAACTATGATTGATGACGTAATTAACCACGTACACGGCCATTAATGAATCTGAAAGTTGTACAGGAAGTTGCAGTACCCAAGGTAATGGCGGGTATACTCGAAATAGAGGGGGTAATGTCGAACACCAAGTAGGGTATAATCGAGCACCCACCCATTTTTTAATCCAAAGAGAAAATAACCAGTTTAGAAGCAGGAACATGCGCAGTATACTCAAATATGATACAAATAGAATCAATGCCAAGTGTAATTCGTCCACAAAAAAAAATATAAAACAAAAAAATATTAGGAAATGCCACTGTTCGAGATTACCCGAATCTGTTGAAATCTGCGATTTTTTTTTCATAGTTTCCTTCATATTACTTTTCAAACCCACATAGTAACGTCACAACCGTTTGCAGGCCTACAAATCGCTCCATTGATGTATTTCCTTTCGCAATGACGCATTAGCTGTGAAACTGTGGTGTAGGCCCTATAGGCCCAGTGTTCGTAATTAGACGAAACCAAATTAATTGATGGGTCTATTTCCGAACACGTCCCAAATGATAAGGCTATCATGACCATTGCCTGGCGAGCCCGGCCAATTATGGCCGGGTATTGGCCAAGGTTCTTAGTCACGTGACCATCATGCCTGTGCTATTGAGGCCAGTGAATAATTTTCTGGGTCAAGTCATAGGAAATGCGTCAAAGGGGAAATACAATACTGTGAACAACTCTTCATCCGGGGAAGTGACCTTTCAAAAATGTCTGAAATCGGGGATTACCCTATTTTCATCTAAAAATAGCAACAAGTCACAAACATTCGCCACTGGGGCATACCAGAGGCTACATGAAGCTCGGCCACGTAGTGTGGCTCTGGGAACCAGAGTATCATGATCAAAAATTGTTTTTTGATGTTTTTTATATCTAGGAGGTGCATTGCAAGATACATTTTCCCATATAAATAATAATTACATGATTGATAATACATATCATAAATAGACCATTACCTTCCGTGTAAAAGTGAGTTTTTAAAATAGCGAAATTAATGGATATGAAATTGGTCCATAATAACGGTGCGTGACACAACGGGCAGCTCTGCCTGACACAATTTATTCATGTCTAGCCAGCAACGGGATGAAATATATTGGCAATGTTCGGAAATACCCCCCCCCCCCGTTCGGAAATACCCGAGCCTGCTCTACCACATAGTATTCAAGTCATAGTTGTTTGCGTCCTAGTTTGAAGACAACAGATCGCCAAATGATGCGTACAGATTATGCTGCTTCTAGAATGAAAGGCGAGTCAAAATAAATATTTATTAAGTAGACCCTTGAATACAGCCGCAGGTACTGTATGTATGTCAGAGACTGACCTTCATCAAGGTCAGTGCATGACATTTGTCAACATACTTAATTAAATATGAACTGTCACAAAAAAAATGTTTTATTTTTTACCAGGGACAAAAAAATGTTTGTTTCAAGGTCGGTGCTAAAAAAAAAATTGTGCGCTAATTTTTCAGAAAAAAAAACATAACTGAAAGTAATAATCTAGGCCCCCCCCCCCCAGAAATAAAATGGTGCGTCCCTTAGTGGTAGTTGCAGTGACACTGACATTGTGAGTGACACAGACACAGCCAGTGAGACAGAGCGACGGTCATGACAGGACCGCTCGCTTTTCCGAAGGTCCATTTTTCCGAAGGTCCGTTGTAACAAAGGTCCGAAGGTCCCTTGTTCCGAAAGTCCGTTGTTCCAAAGGTTCATTGTTCCGAAGGTTTGTTACTCCGAAATTCAGGTTCATTGCTCCGAAAACAAGGTTCAACATTCCGAAAAGAATGAATTTACATGGAAAATTATTGTTTTTTATTCTTAGAAATTATTTAGGCCTATTGTTTTTAGATCTGCATGAAGGTCGTGGGCGGAACAAGATACATTTTTATGAAAAAAAATATTAAAGGAACAGATCAATTTAGGCCTAGGCTGTGTTCAAGCCTACGTGTAGGGTGTATCAACTACTAAAACGGCCATACAAAAAAACTGCAAAAACTACTTACTACTTATGATTCAATTCATGCAATTGTCTGATTTTCTGTTTAACCATGGTGTATTTAGTCTCAGTACATTTTTACCCAAATTCACTAAACTTCTAAATAAAACATTTTTTTATCTATAAGCCTTTATCTTGTATAACATAATCATGATAATAAAAATTATTTGTTGCAGCCGGCTTCATTAAATGGCCGTTATTGGATCTATTGACTAATTAACTGTTTCTAATATATAATAGTAAGTAAGATATGTTCAACGAAGAGATTTGGTAGAACTGATGATATATATAGACATGTAAAAAATCATAATACCTCCTGTAAACAGAGGATGTGAACATGATATCTACAAAGTGTTTATACATTTGGTCTAATATTTAAAATATATGTTTCACTACTGTCATCAGACCATCGATATAATAATGTCACTATTTCGGAATACTGAACCTTCGGAATAAAAAAATCTTCGGAGCAATGAACCCCTATTTTGGACAAATAACCCTTCGGACCAATAAACCTTCGGCACAATAAACTTTTTTTTCTAAACCTACACCTGGTGTGGACCGTGTCTCCCATGAGGCAGAGCCTTGGGTGCGTTTCACTAAACATCCTAACCTCAAATCTTATATAATAACTTCAAGATGATCTTAACGTTAAACTAGTGTTCAACTGCAAAATCCGCATGCCTGGGACGGTCAAGTGTATGCCAACAGTTGCTTATTGAGTACAGATTGACGGCATTAATATAGCCACTGAACTGATTACAAGATACTACTTAAACGAGACATTGATCCAATGCTGTTTTATTGCTAGGCCAACGTCTGTGACGGTGGCCCAACATTGAATAAATGTACAATGTTTGACAGAAAGTCCTCTGCAGCCCAGCAAACACAAGACATTTGTATAACATTTATACAACGTCGGCCAGACGTTTTCGACGTTGGTCCAACATTGCATGAAGTCATACAAATGTTTTGTGTTTACTGAGTGTCAATACAAGCTTTCGGGGTCAAGCAGTTTCCAAATCCCCGCAGTAATACAGTCAGTTTGTTTGCAAGCCAGCCCCCAAGTAGGGGCAAGGGCAAAGTGCTTTGCATTATTAACTCATAGATGTCGCTCAAGTATATATGAACTTGCTGTGATTTGAGAACTTGCTCTTAATGAGGCTTTGGGTATGAAACGCATATTTAGTGTTATTATGGAATAGGGCCTTGGCCGACCCACGGGCACTATTGCCTTCTGGGGGACCCTTGTCCCACGAATTTTGACAGTTGACCACACCTTTAAAATCAAAGTGTTCCACAAAGCCATCTTAACTTTTTTCAATCCTAACTTTCCATCTTAACTTTTGACAAAATACAATATAGCTCTAACGTTAGGGTACTCTTAACTTCATCTTAACTTCAAAATAATTTCAGTTATGCTGGGAACATCATAGAAATTACACGTACATTTGAAATTACATTTAGAATTAGGCTATGGCTCATTTATTATTAATTCCTTGAAGACAAAATATTTTATTAAGGAGGCGCCTCACAGACATTGATGACTATGATCTTCAAGAGGATTACAGATACCCTCCGGAAATAATATCAAATTTGATAGAACAGACCTAGTGTACTGTCATGACTGTAGGCCTAGGCCCTAGTCTAGGGTAGACCCCTTGGCTAAAGTTATACAGCTCTATAATGCTCATAAATTAGCCTATATTTAGATATCTGATAGGGTCTATATTATATCAACTCACTCATTCAATCAGAGTGATCCTGCTGCAGCTGTTTCTCAACCAGAATAATAAATATGTTTAATGTATTCTAGCCTAGGCTTATAGTAGTATAGGTCTAGGTGAAGTTACTCCTTAAATACAATTCGCCATTCAGACTCAGTGAGTAAGTCAGTGCTCATCCACTCTCTTTCATGTCTCTGCTCTTAGAGTTAGACTTATTATTACAAATAGTAATCAACACAGTCACACTTCCCATGGGCATGGCATGTTCCGAGGCATGCCAGGAGCCAATCTACTCCAGACATGCCAGAGGTTTTATAAAATCTAATATTAGACTAGTGTCCTTGACCTAACAGTTTCCTACTTCTAAATTGAATGTTACATTTTCCACCCTCACAGTCTCAGTGAAGAATCTATGAATATATTCATATCGGGGTATGCTATAGGCCTAGTCTATGACACTACTATGTCTATGGTCTACACTCTACAGATCTATATAAAAAGTAGCAGCACGAGGGTTACTCTAGTCTACATGGATAAAAATGTTGTAGATTCATAAGCTAAGCAGCTATATGCCTAGATTTATACTAGCCATATAAACAATTCATGGGCGGATCCAGGATTTAAAAAAGGAGGGGGCGCAGAGGGTTCGGGGCTCGCCCTAAGCCTTTTTTGACCAATTTAGGGGACTGTTTAAAGAATTTGGCACAAAAAGGGGTAGGCGTGCCCCCCCCCCCCTCTGGATACGCGCCTGAACATCGTACATGTATTGTTAGCCATAAGCCTATAGCCTATAGGCCTATACAGACCATCAGTCAGATTTCTTCAATGCCGCAAATAAGTATCACATGTTATAAAAGAATTTAAAAAAATGTGTCCTATTCGACATGTGGGCCTAAATTTTTGGAAAACGTTGGCCTGGCATTGCACAAATGTAATACAAATGTTTTGTGTTTGCTGGTAGTCGAGTCTAACTGTTTTAGCCTAATGTCAGGAATTCCCTATACAGTTCCTCTTCAGAGTCACCAGTACCTGATGATATTTATAGACCAGATGCTCAACCCAAAGATATTGCCAGACCAGTGCCAATGGTTCCATCCGCAGTTGAGCATCTCTTGAGCATCTAATCAGTATCCCAGTAATGTCTACCTATTTGGCACGGTTTACCCGATATCAGCCCAGCCGAAGCAAATGGCCTAATGGCTGATTGATGGTCATTTTGAATTTGATATGGTTAAAAAATTTCAGGGTGCGTCCTCCCCTGAAACCTCACATTTTGTTTTATAGTAATGGTCTGGACATCTAGCCCAGTTTACCACATATCGGCCAGTTTACCACATATTTCAAACTATTGATATCAGGCCTATCGAGGTAAATAATGTAGATTGTTGGCCATTTTGAATTCGATAAGAGTTAACAATTTCTATCTAATCCTCCCCCGAAAACTTGTTATAGTAATGGTCTAGCCATCTAGCCCAGTTTACCACATATCGGCCATGTGAAAGTGAATAATGGCCGATAGACCGCCATTTTTAATTTGATCAAGTCGATATTTTCCCTAATGCATCCTCTCCTGAAATCTCACATTTTGTTTTATAGTAATGGTCTAGCTATCTAGCACGGCTTACCTGATATCAGGCCTATCTACTTAAATAATGCCGATTGTCGGCCATTTTGAATTCGCTATAGTTAAAAAATTTCAGGGTGCATCTCCCCCAAAACTCACATTTTGTTTTTGTAGTGATGGTCTAGCTATCTAGCACAGTTTACCTAATATCAGGCCTATGGAGGTAAATAATGCCGATTGAAGAGATAAAAACCGGGACGGAGGCGGAATCCATAGCTCCCTTCGTCTCACCTACGGTGACGGCGGGAGCTAATAAATAGAGGAATGTGAAGCACAGCATTGGGCCACATGTTCATGCCGTCGGCCCAGCGCTGGACAGATAATCGGTGCTACAGACGACTCCCCACATGTCTTGACGTTAAGACACCAATTGCAGGGTCATCCCCATGTTCCCTGGTCTCATCTTCATCTATAGATGAAGATGATGTTCCCCAGTATCTATGCGCCCCAGTCTCTATGTTCCCCGTTTTTATGTTCCCCCATCCCTATATTCCCCAATCCCTATGTTCCCCAGTACATATTTTCCCCAATATCTATCTTTCCCGGTACCTATCTTCCCCGAGTTTTTTTTGGGGGGAGAGGGAGGTATGAGGAGTGTTGGAACAGTTTGTTGACAACATTGGAAGATTAGTTTCCTCTTTCCAGATGGTCGCCACTGCCACCTTAGAAGATTTATTTTGTTCACTTTTTGACAGAAAGAGGTGTGTAATATGACTTGTCCAATTACATCTCGCATTAGAAAGTTATTTCCGACAACAAGTTTTTTATCCCCCGCCAGACGAAGTTGGGGCGGGGATAGGCCTATGTGTGTCCGTTCGTCCAGCTGTTTGGCCGTCTGTTTGTCTGTAAGCGTTTTGATTCCGGAGCAGATCTGTGGATGGATTTCTTTAAATTTTGCACACACAAAATCCCTTAGGGGGTGTAGATGTGCCTTTTGAAGTTTATGAAATTTCAACTACGTCAATGGCCGAAATTTCAACTACGTCAATTAGTTTTATTATGTCTGATATCTGGCCACATTTCGTTTCTGGAGCTGATCTCGGAAACCCATGGGTGGATCCATTAAATATTGCACACGCACATCCCTTAGGGGGTGTAGATGTGCCTTTTGGGTTTATGAAGTTTGATCAACTGGCCAACCATCGGTCATAATCAACTGTAATATGCCTGATATCTGGCAAACTATGTGCGGTTTTCTGTAATTTACATGGCAAACTGTGCTCGACAGGGTAGACCATTACTGTAAAACAGAAAATGAGAATTCATGGGAAAGGCATCCTGTAAAATTTATATAACACTTTTTTTCCATCACGATCCTGGAGCTGCTCCGGCTGTTTGAGGCTTGTGATGAATGAAAAATATTTATCTTAATTCATAGCCTTTCATATAGTTACTTAGATATAATACTTTCAGACCCATGTTACTAGAGTTTACATGTCAGAAAAAGAGTTTTATGATATATATAATAATATTATTATATAAAAGTGTTACTAGCCTAGTGAGTCTAGTCAAGGACTACCTCCATGTTTTTCTCCAGTAAGACGAATCAATCTACGGCTAACTCCATCCATCCCACACTATAGGCATCACTCACCCTGGCTAGTGTAATAGCAAGTAAGCGAATATAATTTACAAAAATGTATTAGAATATACGTGTTGAAACTGATACAAATTAGAGTTATTAAATGTTGGATTTGTAGTAGCAGAGCAGAAAATTTGATCAAATCTGCGTGATTGTATACTGGATGCATTTTGAGAAAAAATGCACCTCTTAAAACAAGCTCCTTTATTTTCACCGAGCTAGCTAATACAATGAAGTTTTGGGGAGGGGGTCTTATATGACATTGTTTTCACCGAGGTGCCATTCAAAACGGTTTCCGGTGATGTCACCTCGTTTCACAGAATAGGCAGCTGGTCTGCCGGTCTGTTACCGCCGACTTTGCCAGCTAGCTCAGCGTTTAGTTTACAACAATACTAATGCATTTAATTTAATCACTACAGCTACATCATCAATACTTGGCGATGCCGATGATACAAGTAGACAAACAAACTGAGCGATAATATAAGTATCTAAAGAACTACTATTCTTCATACTGGGCGATAATACAGGTGAATAACCAATACTTTAAATAATAAACTGTGGAATATTACAATAGTAGTTAGATTATGTTAACATTCATTAGAAATATAAACATTCAACAACAATGGGCAAGATAATCATCAATTTCAAATTAAAATAAATATCTGTCTTCCACATGTCTTATGGTCTCACCATCCAAAATGCGAGTCCCATTGGATAATGTATTGTATAATGCCAACATTCTAAGGGCCGAATTCACCATTTTCGTCCCTACTTACGCCCCTATGTGATGCACAATAATAAAGCCTAAGCTGTCCCTTTTCAAAAAACAGGTCCCAAAATGGTATGTTATCAAGTACCGTTTTGAGCTACTCTCCCGTAAGGGAAAAAAGGTCAAGCCTCTCCAGATCGCCCAAAAGATTCTTACGTCTCTTCACAGAAAAGACACCCATCCTTCTCACCCCCCGTAACCATCCGAAAATCTCACAGCACAGTCATACCTTATGTAACGCGCATGAAGAAAACAATGTGTGCTTGCAAAATACATGTATACACAAAATTGCAACATGTCCGTATTTTTTTTAATTCACCAGAAGCAGAAACAACCATACAAAGCAGTAATTTGTGTACGCACTCTCTAGTCAGTAGCCAAACCCCTTGAATTACAGCTCATTTAGGGTGGTGGCACCTTATTTTTTCACATGAATTTGTTTCTTAAAAAAAATAAATCTAAAACTCAGGCAGTGGCGGATCCAGGGGTGCGGGGGTTTAACCCCCCCTCTTAGAAAAAATCATCACCTTATTTAGGGGTTTCCTTATGATCTGGTGATATACTGAGTGAGAAACAATGTCCAATATGCCTTAGATTGCATGACAAAACATTTGGAAAGCAAAAATTACCCCGGGGGCAGGCCTCTCAATCCTTTACAGTAAAATGTGTTGTCAAATTTTAACCCTACCCCCCCCCCCCTCACTGAAAAGCTAAATCCAATCTTAGCAATTGCTCTGTAACATCATTGTTGTTACAAACTTCTTTAAAGGGACTAGCCCAGGCTAAAATCATAAAAAATCGGTGATTTTATTTTGGGTTCTTAATATGACCATATGATGTAAACATGTCCAAAGACTAGAACTGTAATTTTTTTAAATTTTTGTGCTGCGCATTATCCAGTTAGGCTAGGTATAGAGACGAAATTCCTGATTTCTAATTATTGACAACCATGTCAAAAATAGGAAATGCCGGAATTTCGTCTCTATATCTAGCCTAACTGGCGAATGCGCAGCATAAAAAATTATAAAAATTTGCAGTTCTAGTCTATGTACATGTTTACATCATATGGTCATATTAAGAACCCGAAATAAAATCACAGACTTTTTGATGATTTTAGCCTGGGCCAGTCCCTTTAAGTATATTTGGTATAACACATGCAAATAAAAAAGTAGCTTTCAATTTTTTTCAATTATTCTTCGTAGTCTAATTTCTTAAATTTAATAAAAATGACATGTGAAAATATTTTTGTTTTAAATTCTACAATAATCGCTTCATTTCCTCCATTAGTAGTGATTACAAAAACATAGAAAAGTAATCATTTGATTTTAGTGTGACACATATCATATAAATCCCAAAAAAGTGAAAAAAATGTCAAAATAACGTTTATGAAACCACCTATTTCCCAAAGCTCCGATACAGTTGACCATTTTGTTTCTGATTTACATACGGATCATATAACTATGACTATAGTCCCGTTACTCGATTCAAACTTTGAATTGTTTATATTTTCTTAAACTGACCTTTAAAATGTTATTAGAAGTGATAATTATGTCAACTTTTTTTCTGTCTCAAATAGAATCAATTCAAAAGTACCCACTCCCGCTGTCTGAGTGCAAAGCAGCAGTGGAAAAAGAGATGATGGTCTCTCTACGAAATGCACCTGACCGAAAAGGGGAGAACAGGAGACGGGACATGAGGAGAAAGGAATCCCTCCAGGCAGACGAAAGTACAGAAGATCTGGAATAATTGTGACCTTTATGTGAAATAAATCTTTGTAGAAATATTATTTTTATTTCAGTTTATTCATAGAAATGTCCAGTTTAAACATATCAAATTACGGGTCTTATAGAGGGAAATGCTGCAAAATCAATGATTGGGTGACCCAGCATATATAAATTTTATTATAACATTCCGATTTGCTACTTTACCATCACAGGTTACTTTATTTATTTCTACTGGGAAATTACCATCACAGAAATGGGCCATTTAGTTTTAACTGGTATTGGGTCATTACCATCCCAGTAATGGCTCTTTGAGTTGTATCTGGTACTGGGCCATTACAGTCCCAGTAATGGGTCAATAGGGTTCTCTAATACCGAGCCATTACAGTACCAGTACTGGATCTTCAATTTCTTTGGTACTGGGCCATTATCGTCCCAGTAGTGGGTCATTGATAGCTCATTGGTACTGGGCCATTACTGTACCTGTACTGAGTCGATACAACATGTACTGAACCGGCCCATTTTGCAGCCTCTGTAGAATTTTACCAGACCGGTATCCGAAATGGCCCAGTAGTGACGTATCTATGGGCCATGTACAGGGCCAATATGGAAATGTTTACTGGGACCTACTCCCCTATAGTAGGCCTTCTGGCATTTCGAGCTTTGCAGCTATCAATCGTGTTGTTTTCTAATGAGAACCTTGTTCCAGTTAATGAGATGGAAAATTATCTTTCTGGACATGCGGGGATGGTCTTAGTAATTGGTGGAGTAGACACAGTATACTATTTTCATATGTTGAAGTGAAATGTCTCAATGAGGCAGAAGACACTGTGAATCAAGCCGATTTTCGGAATTGTATCGAAGATATTATTACGACAGGTTTGTTAAAAGTAGACCCTACATACCCACTACACATCACTTTGCTTAGCGGAAGTATCATTTTTCATATTGATACAGCTACTGCCGACAATAAAAATGTATAATAATATAATGGGAAGAGTACTAACTACGAAAGGAGTGCATACGTCCTTTTTTTAACAGAAAGGCGGCAGCAACAACTTTACATGGTCCAAGACTCTGGACAAAGAAATCATAGACACCATCGACATATTGCATGGGCCTATATAGTTGATTGGTCATCATATCTTCTCCGTCCAAGCAACAGACTTGTAAAAAAAGAAGATAAATATGTCGAAATTAAGAAAACTATTCGATGAACATTATGTTATTCAATGCTGATGAACTGATGATTGTTTCAACTCGGTTTTTGTACATTTCAATACCATTTTATTATTCAAAATGCTAATCCGTCAATGTGACATGTGCAATACTTTCCAATTCTCAATTCCCATTTTATAAATAAATAAGTGATAACTGTGACATATAACAAGAAAAATAAAGAAAACGATACCAATATGTATACCCATGTGTTTGTTCTGCTCCCAGCAAGATTGTTTATTTAGTATTTCTCTGTAGAATAACAGTAATTTGCGATACTTATGATGCCGCCAGGTTAGGAGTCCTTTTAAAACACACACTTGCATCAGCAGCACTGTAGAAAGATATTTTATCGGTAATAGTCCTACACTTCCACATTTTGTTTGTCAAAAAGTAACAAGCGTACACGGTAAAACTACAACTTAAATGTGATTAAATACCCATCACTACATGATCACGAAATCCGAATACAGGATCCTTGTATAATGCACATTTAGTCATGTGAAGTATTTTTAGCAATGTGCTCTTGTTCCAATATATATAGCCTATAGGCCTACCTGTACTTCACTACCCTTTATTTGACGGAACAAGTATTCGCTGGAAAAATACATACATGTGTAGGCTAACACCATCAGCTTATTAATAAGACTTATCATTATAATGTTTAATATAAAAGTGAATTTAGCTCAAGACGACGTTAAGTTACTATTTTTTGATAATTTAATATCCCTTTCTTAAATTCAGGTATGTCTCAGAATCTCAACTATTCAAGAGACAACCTGTTTCGATCGAACGGCTCCGCGAAGCCGCACTGTCAACTCCCGATAATAGCCAATATACATTGTATTTGGTCTTTTTTTTTTTTTTTATTATCTAATATTCCTTTCTGAAATTTAACGTCAACCTGTCTCAGAATCTCAACTACTTGACAGACAACCTGTTTTGATCGCACAGCAAATGTGAGGATAGGAAATCTTACCACTGATCGACATCCATCAGTAAAAAAATACTTGCATGATGTGTGGCCACATATAAAACATTGGTTTGAAAGGTGGCACATGACTAAAGGTATCTCATCTCATTTGTCCCAGAAAAAAATGTTTAGCAGCCACGAATGTGCAAAACTACAATTCCCCATACCAAAACCTGCTACACCAACATATTACTCCAATGAAGTAATGCTAAACATATGATCGGTTGGTTATTTTTAAATTACCAACATCTAATGCATTTTTAAATTACAGACATATAATGCTTAGAAGGCAGGCAGGCACACTATTTTTAAATTGTTGGCTCCAAAAATTTGATCAGGTCATTGAATGACATTGCTGATAAAATCTACCATATAAACTAAATATCGAAAGAAAATGTCGGTCATTAAATTGTATTATTTCCTTCTGAAAATTTGTTTTATACAATTTACTAGCCGCAATGTAGAAAAAAAAAGCTTCTAGCTTGTATTAGGGGAAGTATGTAAGGTCTCGGATATATCACATCGTCAAAGAGTTTAATTACAATGTCATCGAGAAATGACTACTTTTTTATCGGGCCACACATCTCAGACGGTAGGGTTCTCTACCACTGAGCTCGGCCAAATGATATGTTGTAGATCCTTGCGGGGCATCGTGAACATCACAAAAATACCCCGGCAATATTCATGGGATATTTCTTGCTGGTGTTGTGACAAAAAGAAAGGGGATTTTCCTTAGTGTAGAAAAAGTCATGTAGAAACACATCTAAGTATCACTGCTTCAAAACTACCAACATCCAGCTTTTAACCAATATAACAAGTACTTCACTGTTATTCACTTTAAAGAACTACCAACCAGCTACTCAGAAATATTAATCAGAATGCATTCTTCTATTTATTCTTTTATGTAATTACTAATTAATCGTCTAAGCATAAAAATATCTACTCCATTCTGCAGCAATTACAATCTGCTCACATACTTCGCAGTGCCTAATCTTCAAACAGTCCTTACACAACTGGAGATGATTCCAAGTAGGTAACCTTTTCTGAAAAATGTTATTATTGTTATCCACAATATATATTTTTTTCCCCAACAAGCCGCTATATATTTCTACATTTGCCAAAAAAATGTGTTTTTTGTCATTTCTATAAATATCTATATATCGATAATTAGTATGAATTATTATTCAAAATCAATTTATTGGCATTTTTCAATACATTATATTGTTCTGACATTATGCATCACATCATGAAAAATAATCGGCGCATGTAACTGTGATTTTTGACAATTCTTTAACATACAATTTTTTCGTCTGTCCTGCATATATACCAGATCAAATTTCATTCGAAGTTACGCAAAGTTAGTACACAAATGCTTCAATTTGTTACTTTAAAAGCAATAATTGCCCAGTTGACAGTCTGTTATGGTAAAAATTTAAAGGTACATATATGATGATAGGGAAGACATGTTAATCATCTGTAAGTGACACAAATATCCTCAACAACTGTATGTCAAATGTTTCAGCATATTTACATTGAAATGAACATAATTTTCACATCATGAGTTCACCAATCCTATTTAAATTGGTTCCATGTTAAATGTAGACACTGAATTTAATTTTTTTTTATTTAAATGGTCGTCATAGTCTTTTAGGTCAGCTGTGATAACAACAATTTTTCAGGAAATTTAATTCATCATGTTTATACTATACTCTCGTTTTTAGGCTGTTTGTACATTTATGAACAAACATTTAAAATTATAGAACATTTTTTTTACTTTCGGACTACAAATAAGCATATTGCTACTGATATACCGTATGTGATGTCCTCAAATTATAATGGTTATCAAACACTGAAACTACATTTGGTTCTATCAACATCATGTGGTCAATAAATATAAACCGAAATCACTGTTATAGATACTTTGATTTTTTCAGAAATACATAACAGTGTACTTAGAAGAACAAAATCACACACTTTAAAAGGGCTATTTTTCTTACACAAATTGCTATGCTTTATTCTTCCCCGTAATTAATGTGCAGCTACAGCAAAAACAAATTATGTAACATCTACTGAACTCCTTTTTTCTTCGGACATAACAAATGTGCCAGTGACAACAATAACACCGGGTGAGTGCAGACTTTTTATTGGATTCATCCCAAAAGTTATTCATATCATCAGAAATACATAGAGAACAATCATACCAAATTTGAATGCAATCCAAGCAACAGTTAATAAGTTATCGTTCCCACAAGCTTTTTAGGTGGGCATTTTTTTTTAACGGCTGCGGCAGTTTTTTTGTTTTTAATAGATTCATCCCAAAAGTTAATCAGATCATCAGAAATACCTGGAGTACAATTATACTAAATTCGAAGTTATGGTGCCAACAAGCTTTTTAGGCTGCTATCTTGGAAAATAGCCGCTTATGGCTTTGTGCAAAAAAAATGGGATGAATTGCCCAGGCACATAGGTCATGTCTGTAAAAAATAAACAAAATTCATCAGTTAACTTTTTAGTAAGAGCTGAATTTTCGACTGCCCGCCCGCCTCTGGTGATCACTATACCCAACAGCCTATACCCCACAGACTTAATGGCTGAGGGGTAAAAATGACTGAGGAAAACATTTATAAAATGTATGTATTGTTCTTTTCAGACTTTACAGATACCTGGGAAATTCTAAGATGTGTCTTTAAAAAAAAAGGAAAGAATTATCGAAGAGTGCTTCCTGTTTGTGTCGTGAACGCTATCCTTGAAAAATATACAGAGGATTACACAGATTTTAATTATCCCTCTTAACATTCTTCAGTTCATGAACCTGTACTAGTAGAAAATCTAAGATAAAAAATGTTTATTTTTAATGTTTATTTTTTGTTTGAAAAAGCATCAAGAAATAAAGCTCTTCTGGAGATTGTACGCTCCTCTATTGGGGTGGAGCAATATTAATTGCTTCAGAGACCGAGGAGTTTGCATGCTTATTGCTTAATGTTAGGACATAGTAGTAGTAAATCATTGCTTTACGTCACTTATGGGCACAAAAGGTATTTTAAGTGACATTGTAATACGATAAAAGCGTTGTAGTCAATTGATGAGATGAATGATGTACAGATCATGATGTGAGGGTTGGGATATTTAGGACATGGTGAGTTGGTTATTGAGTGTTTTCCTTCGCTCGCCCGATATGAGTGTTTTCCTTCGCTCGCCCGATAAGGGGTTCTGGTCATGTCTAAGGGGTTTACCCCCAGACTGCTCTGGTCATGTCTAGGGGTTTTACCCCCAGACATGCCCAGACGTTAGCACAACACAGATCAACAGTTGAGTTGAATTCACTTTTACCAACTGATACGGTTGTCGCTGTTTCAGAGGCTACAGACACTGCCTTGGGATGAAGTAATAATACCACAGAGACCAACATTTTATGGCCTTGCTACTGTTAGGAGATCACATATCAACAGCTGATAATGTTGTTGCTGTCTCAGAGGCTATTGACACTGACTCAGGTTTGAGCAATATTACTTCCGAAACAGATTAATTGAAGGAATATAATTTTTTCCGATGTCTGACAAACTTGTTTTAATGTATCGCTGAGGAAATAAAATATCTTTTTCACATATTTCTTCTAGCTCCCCCCCCCCCCCCAATATCTAATGGTGCCGCACTTTTTGGAAGACACCGGACCACAGTTGATACTGTTTATGAAACGAAACTGCAGAAACTGGGTTCCTGTAATCACCCTGTAACCGTCGAAACTGGGTTCCAGTAGTCGACACAACTGGGCTCCTGTAATCGACGAAATTGAAGAAAACTAGCTTCCTTTAGTCAACGAAACAGACAAGACAAAACCTGCCTTCCTGTAGGGGCCTAGGCCTAATCGATGAAACTGATGAGTCAAAACTGAACTATTGTTTTCAAATAGATAGGTGGCCAAATTCAACTTGGTATGTTTTTTTTATTCTGTATAAGTCAAATTCTAAAATTCGGAACCAATGTCAGGTCAATGTTGAAGATACATCTACGGCCGAAATCTTCGAAGAAAAAACAACAACTGCCCCAGTCCACAAAAGTGGCCTAAAGCCCGATTCATTTCATGTCATAAATTTTACATACAATGACACTGCTTTCTGGATCAAAGCACACCTGAGTCCCTCTACCCACATTGATTTTGCGATCAAGAGAGAAGCATCTGTGCTTTGATCCAGAAACCTTTTGTAGATGTAATAACCAAGGAGGTTGGTGTGCACATGGTGCAAATGATTTTTTGTTATATATGCCACACCCCGGAGTAAAGCCAGATGTACTGATAACGTGCTGTTGAAATTAGTTGAAGGTGCAGATCAGCAATGCACCAGACAGTCAATTCTCAAAGCTTTCCGTGGAATCGAGCCTGCTAATGTAAAAGTACCTTGCCCAGCTCTGTGTGAGGGCACTTGTTTTTCTACCATGTGCAGTTGCTGCAGCTTCTGCCGTGTTGTGAATACTGCGCTAGTGGTAGGCTAAATATGTCCTGAAAATATTCAATGTATATCTGATATGTATTTACTGCATTAACCTTATCTACTCAAATTACACAGTTACTCATTCACAGTCAACTTCCGCCTTTGAATCAATATATTTCCAGTGGCGGATCCTGAATGTGCAAGAGGAGGAGGCGTAAGCCACATTTTGGCTGAAAAAAGGGGTGTTAGCTTCACTTTATTTCAAAAAATGAAATATTTTCACCAAGAAGGGGGGGGCGTACGCCGGGTACGCCCTATGCTGGATCCGCCACTGATTTCTGTGCTTTTCAACACAAATTTCTAATGTCATTGACCCAGGGAGAAAGGACATAATTATTGAATGTGGCTTGAAACCCACCGGTTTCTCCTTCAAAAGGTGCTGATCAGCAAAATAGGTTGTCATGGCAAGGATATCCTTTTCTCTGTTCACCCGAGACATATGATGCCTAGATTGTGTCATATCAACCACCTGATAAAAATGTAATGTTACTTTCTATTATTTATTAATGATCAAGCTAACAAAATGTAGATTTTGTGTTTTTCAAGGTTACATGTCTATACTCCGAAGGTTCAATAGTCTGAAGGTTCACTAGTCCGAGGGTTCGATATTTCTAAGATTCACTAGGCCGAAGGTAGGAACTAGTACGCCCAATATTGCAAACCACATATTTGGTAGGTGATCAATTGTTAATTCTTATCCTGTGATCACAAAAAAATGTAAAAATTACAAACGAAAGAAAAACGGACCAAAAAAATATTTGGATTGTTGCCAACGAATTGTGTTGCCGGCTGCTCGTCGATCGCGGTTCGTGAAACTGCTCAAATCATCAGTTTCCACCGTTTTCCGGACCGCGATCGTGAGCCAGCCAGACACGCAGCTTGAGTGAGAGGCGTGAAGCGCACGAGAAGGTGTTGGGACGGCTGCACCATCAAACGAACGTTTTTGTGCAGGCGTCACTTCACCAACGACTGTTTTGAGGTTGGACCTCGCCTCATGGCCAACTTAGGTTGTGCTCCACACCATGTGAATGTACTGAAGAAGGGCAGCGTACCAACTATTTTTTCTGCAGAGCAATTTGGCACCCCTGCTAATTGCTTGAGACAGCTGCGGGCTCAGTCACCAGGGGCTGGGCCAACCACAATAGGCCTACCACACCTAGTCCTAGGGCTGGTCCAGCTTCGACTTCAGGAGGACTTGGTCATGATAAACAGCAAGGTAGACTAGAGTAAATCTAGGCTAGTCTATATCAATATATAATATTATTTGCATACAAATTACAATGTCAACTCAATAAGGTCTAAAATTGGTTCTTCACTTTTAGCTTACTAGACCTACAAGTACAACTACAAGTACAACATTTATCAGTATAATACTGATTTTGCTGACCGTTGTAGACCTACGGTACCGTAGGCCTACACTGGGCTAGAATCATTTGGCATGTTTTTTTGCGATTTCTAACATCTGAACGGATTTCCTTGAAATTTTGCACAGGCCATTTTCCAGTCGAATCCTAGGCTAATGTACGATAGGTCTACACTATCGTCATCGGTATAAAGTTTGCAAAAATCAGAATATTTAAAAAAATAACAGCATGTACTCTAGACTAGTCGAATAAAATTCCAAATTGTCTAACTTTTGAAATACTGTGCAGGGGCGGACCCCGAAATCTAGGAAATATAATTTTCTAGATAGGCCCCTATAATAATTAGATTAGATGATAACGCGAGTTTTTTTCCCAGTTTTGTTATTCCTCAGCTTAGATACATAGAAATGGTGTATTTGTTATTTTATTAGAAAAAAATATCTGTGCCTCCGGCGCTAGTCTTTTATTTTATATGTTTCAGGGGCCGTATTCTCGTATAATAATAGTTAAGATAAGATCTTATCTTAAATCAAGTTAAGATTGTCGTAGCTAAGTAAGATCTTAATTTGCTATTCTCGAACGAGTTACACTTAACCTTAGCTAAGATCTCAACTCCCTGTGTTTTACTAAAAATCGGCTAAATTTCCGTGTGACGGAAACGTGTACTATAATTATAGGGCCTAATGTGTCTTGTCATATGATGGCGCCCAATAAATAAATTATGTTTTTTTTCTGTATTTGACATAGATCTAGACTCTAGTCTAATTGCCGTAGTCTACAAAGAAAAAAAAAACGAGGAAATTTTTTTTAGACCTGACGGGACTGGAACCTTGTACCTCTGACTTATCAGTCAACAACTCTACCATTAGACCACAGCGTCATATAATTAAAACTGAGCCTACTGATGAGTGTGTAGACTACCAGACAAAAAATACTACATCACAACATTATGGATAGCCTATGGATATGGGGGGGGGGGGGGGTGGGTAGATCCGATCAACACGGAAGCGTGATGTTGTCCCGACGCCCATTTTGCATGATAATATTAATAAATAATTCCTAGACTATGGAAAACATTCCACAAGTCAACTTGGCATGAAGTATGACGTCACAAGCATATAAATGCCACTGTACATGTTGTAGGGTAGGCTGGTATAGTTCGTCGTAGAAGTTACGACAGGTCGGGAGCTGTCGTAACTTTAAGAGGAGAGTTACGCTCAGTCGCATCTTAAATATTTCGAAAATAGCACTTACACTTAATCTTAAACTTAAGATCTTAATATTTGAGAGAATCGTAAATACTACGATTATCTCAAATATTAAGATCTTAACTCTTTCGAGAATACGGCCCCTGGCCTTTTTTTTTATTTTTCGGTGACCCAGCCCTTTTACAAGCCTTGATCCGCCCGTGCTGCAGGGGTGCGAAATTTCCGTCTACAGGCAAATTTACATCTTTTGAAAAAAATCAGAGTAGGCAATTGTAGTAGGCAATATTTTTTTCAGTCATGGGTTTCAGTCTTGGAATAATTTTCCACACCCTGCGTGCTGTGCACATACCATTTTACAAATTTGTCATGGATATTGCTGAAATATATGATTTTTACAAAATATTTTGAAAATCTGTTTAATAATTACCAGGAAAATTGAAAAAAAAAATTCCTATGATTTTTACAAAATATTTTGAAAATCTGTTTGATAATTACTGGGAAAATCAATAAAAAACAATTTTCCTTTTTTTTCAACCCCATTAAAATTTGCAAATTTGCTGCGATTATTTTAACATTTTTTTGACAAAAAATACTTTACATCGCCTGATCCTTTTTTTCACATTTATGATTCTAATATCGTCCACCACTCAAGAGTGGTGGACAATATTACTTGAAATTCGGGAATATCGGTATACATAAAATTTTTTTTTTTTTTTTTTGAAACTGGAGATCGCTGCATACTTCACCTACGTTTGTTTTGGCTTAAGCCTTAGTTTAAAGTACATGTATCAGGGTTTCTGCCAAGAAACCCCTGTGTATATAGTCTAATGTTACACTAGGCCTACTCCACTTGGGGGTAACATTACGTCATGTCTGTAGCCATGTAATTTGAATCATTTGTCGGGTCTACTGCACATAGACAAACTTGTAGGCTACGGGTTATACAGGTACAGTATAAGACTACAGTACTCTCTGCCAGAATTAATCAGTAGCCCATGATTTCTGAGTCAGTTAATTATCAACTTCATGAATTTTCGCAAACACTATCTTTCTTTCAAAAGAATCCCTATGTATAAATTGCAGCGTTCGACACTGACGAGACCCCAGAAATTATGTCGGACCACCAGAACATTTATGTCAGTAGTCCGGACCGATGGACCACCAAACTATCCAGCCCCATTCAGAATCGTAACATGACTGGAAAAAATCTAAACAATCTACGTGTTCATAATAATGAGGGGCATGAATTCTTCACGTCAATATCAATTATCATCCTTGAACTGTGTTTCTCTTGTTGTGGTTTTACAAAATTGATGGAAGCACATCTAGGGTGTGACAAAGTTTAGTGCGAGATTTACAAACTTTGGGTTGTTGTTGTCTAGACCACTAAAGCAACATTTGTAGGACCACCAGCTCCACTAAGCTGGAGGTCCTGTACCACTGCTCATAATAATTTGTGCCAAACCCTGAGTTGGCGTCCAAAAGATCTGCCGAAATCAGTCCCACACAATGTAAGCTTTCATAAAATTTAGCAAGACCAAGTTGGAATGCTTACATGTACTAGTCTGATAATTATAAATGATGAGCATCACCAAAAATTAATTGAATGCTGAATTTTCTGTGTGTTTTCTTAGGAAAATAGTATTATTATGGCATATTTGCATATTTTGACAAATATTCGGGTCATGGCGGCCATATTTAATAATCTTATGTCTTCAAATTAGGATCTTGTCACCCTGATATCTACAAAACCGCTTTTTCGATTCACTCTGTGTTCTACATACTGGATACAAGTATTCATTCCTAAGCTGCATTAATTTTTCAGAAAGTTTGGAAAAATATTTGGTTAATGGCAGCCATCTTTCATCGTCAAATGCAGCCAATCATAAAACAGCTGCTCTATGATTGGGCAAAAAACAGCTAAGAGTACTGTGGAAATTTTTGTCCACAGCGTATAGTGTGAAAGGATAAAACCAACAGCCAAGCCTACAGCCTAATCATATAAATTCAGTGAACTAGACAAATCCTGTTGCATTTTGTCTGCACTGACTGCAATGAGAAGCTGAGGGGAATGACACGGTAAATAAAGCTACAAACAAAACATAAACCCACCTATATGGATCTCAATCCAAATAGGTAACAGTGATAAAAAACATTCTGAAAAAAAAACAAGTTTATTTCAATAGATAAAAAAACATTTTTCCAGCTATTTTTTTTTTTGCTTGTTTTTTTCGTCGCCCTCATTAACTTTTTGTCAAATAGATCAAATGTTTTTTTCATTTCGTCGCCCTAACTAACTTTTCCAAAAATAGGTTCAATGGTTTTTTTTCTTAAATGTTTCTTTTTTACTGCCCTCCCTCATTAGATTTTGGATTTTTTTCTGATCTAAAACAGAAAAATTGCATTAGTTAAATTAAACATAGTGGCCTTAGGACCTTGTCACCCTGATATCTACAAAACTGCTTTTTCTATGTGAAATATTTTGGTCATGGCGGCCATCTTTAATCTTTTTTCGTCAAATTAGGACCTTCTAGACCTGATATCTACAAAACTGCTTCCTCGATTTCTTTGTGTTCAACATACTGGATACAAGTATTATTTCCTAAGCTACATGCATTTTTCAGAAAGTTCGGGAAAATATTCGGGTCATGGCAGCCATGTTTAATTTTCTTTTCTTAAATTTAGGACCTGGTCAACCGGATATATATAAAACCGCTTTTTCGATTCACTTGGTGCTTGAATGGCCTATTTTAATTGAAACAGCAATATATGGAATGTTGTTTTCATTATCTTGATATTTCCCCAGGGCTCCCATTAGTACAGCTTCGGCCCAACATCTTCGACGTGGGGGGTCTAAGCACCCTGATCCCCTCCAGCCTTGCAGTGACAGACATGAAAAACGGGCCACTTCCTCTCAATACCGTGACTTAAGTGGGGATGTAGCCAACATTTATCCTTGCTGAGATAAAAAAATAGATATTTGCTGAGGTTGTTATTTATGTCAATGAGTGTGACAGTGTCATACATTGTTGTTTGTAATAAGGCCAAAAATACCTCTGTTTTTACACTTTTTGGCAATTTTTTGGAGGGGATATCGGTAACATGGCTCTCCATTTTTTTTAGCAATTTCATTAAAAAAAAGCCAAATTGCTTCGAAAGGCCTGATGACACAAAAATACAGGCTGATTTTTTTTTAGCAATTGCCATAAGAACTTTTGGGTCAGAAGGTTCAAATAAGGTCAATTGAAAACAAAGGTATTTTTCAGAGGCCTAGTGAACCTTAATTAAGGGGCTTTCCGCTGTATGTTGGGCAGAAAATCACAAAAATATATATACATATAATATACAGAATGCATTTAGGTCAAATTATTGTGATACTGTATACTGGTTATCACCATCACAAAGTACAACATCCTACATTCCTTCTAGCATTCCTAAAGAGAGCTGCATATTTTTGTTGTAACAAAATGATACCCCCTAGTAGCTACTACTGACTATGCAAATTTATCCAAAACAGTGAACATTGTAAAATCAGTTCAAATGGGATTGGTAACTTTGTGTTTGAAAAAAAGTGGGAGAATATTTATAATAATAAGAGAGGATTACTGGGGAATACCCCTTGATGGAGCAAGTATTAAAAAATACATTTTTTAAAATTTGTATGTCAATTTTTTTGGAATGTTCATATCTTTAGACACATATTGCAATAATATTTTATCTTCGTTCAAAGAAAATATTCCTGTCAAAGACCTGGTTAGTCCCTGTACCCCAGAGAGTCCTGCTAGTTGCAGGGATGATTTTGTACAATGGGTGCATCCCCATACAATCACACCATCTAGTTCAACACCTACTAGTTCAAGGAAGTCAGCCTTTGCTAAAAGACAAAGGAAGCGTGTATGTTTCCTATTTCTGTAATCATTACTTTTTCAAATTGCCTTTCATCAGTTATATTGTTTGTTACCGCATTTATGCAGTGTATTTGTTATCATAATGACTACCTAAACATCTACAAAATTAGCATTTCAGAAAATTAGACAGATCTACCACCTCTGGTAAAAAAATCTGCTAATCTCAAAAACAATGTTCCAATTACAAATCTGTTAGGTCTCAGGTGTTTATTTTAATTCACTCAAACATAGCGAAGGTGAAGAAAAATAATTGTCACATTTCAAATGATGTTTACATTTCAAATGATGTTTAAATTTCAACTGAATTTTACATTTCAAATGATGTTTACATTTCAAATGAAAATGATGTTTACATTTCAAATGAAAATGATGTTTAAATTTCAAATGAAGTTCACTTTTCAAATGAAAATGATGTTTACATTTCAAATGAAAATGATGTTTACTTTTCAAATGAAAATGATGTTTACTTTTCAAATGAAACACAGGCAACATTTTATTTGGTATCCCATTCTGAGAACATATGAAATTTTCACCCTTTGCTATAGGCCCTATTTATACAACAAAAATAAGCATGTTATTGGAGTCGATAATTTTGTGAAATAAAATGTTCCTTGCAGAATATCAAAACCATTTATTTTCAATACTTTACATGGCATGTGGTGCATAAATCTTGCTTCGGTATATCTTCATTCACAGAAAAAATCTTCATTCACAGAAAACACAAATTAACAGTTTACCTTTTTTTGTAAATTCATCAATTCAAAAGCATCAACCAAGCAGACATGATAACCGATCTGCGTAATTCAATATACTAAGTAAATGTGTCACATACATAAGTTTAATTACACTAATCTGTTTGTTCTGTTGAATTTTCTAACATTGCCGTCTAGAAAACTATGATTAGAAACCTTGTACTTTGTATTTGGCTGGCTAATTTGTGGGTTCGAGTCCCACGGTGGTTCATTATCAGGTGCGATTTTCAACAGTCGACATCAGTTTGAGTGTAATGTTATCATTAACCCTCAAAGAGCTAAGTTATCTTTTTTTAATTTTATACATACTTGAAGTTGTGTCTCGCTACCACGACCCGCAACTTCGCGTTGGTAACAGATTCTGTACAATTTGAATAAAAATATGTCGTAGACATAATTAGCATTTTAAAATGGTTTTTATACTATTTAATCAGATATTACACCTGTAATATCTTTATTGTGAAGAAATAATTGTGGTGTTTTTCAATTTATTTTTGTTATATGCATCACAGAGTATCAACTAACTGTGATCATTGAAAGGTGTGCAAGAATGTTCTTTTATTGCTAGTGATAACATTGTGAATTTGTCAAAAACAATTGTAAAAACTAATTAATTTGTGTCGGTTTTATATATGTTTTACCTCAAGGCTGCTGAATTGATTGTCATTCAAATATGTTGAAGCACTATTTATATTATATCACAAGATCAATTGCAGTGACATTTGATTTGGTTTAAAACTTGCATGAACAGCATCAGCAGCACACTTGTTCATCAACCCTTATACTGCTGAGTTAATTTATGTACATTTGTTTATTCAAATGTTCATCAATTTGAAGCTGTGTCTTTCTACCACAACTTTTCGTGAGTTTAATTACCCATTTTTTTTTAATTTGAGATCAAACATTTTTCAGATCCTGATGTTTCAAAACACATTTCATTCCCAATATCAATGATTTGATTGACTAATAAAAGTGACAGTATTCGTGATCAGCAGGCTAAGGGTTAATACAATTCAGATACATAGATGTACTTCTGAACATTTAATTTACTGATGTTCATATATAGTGATATTATATGTACACTGCAGCACAATTTCTCCACCAACCCTGTGATAACAACATGCAGGCATCAAAGTAAAACCTTTAAACCTATAAAAACCTATATAAACCTATATTTGAAAAAGTAACCTATAATTTTCCGACAATAGCCCATATAACCTATAAAAACCTATATTTTGATTTTACTTGAAAAAAACATTATGTTAAACTATATTTTCCTTGTAGGAAAGTGTTTTAGTCAAATAACTTTCTGTGTTTCAGAAAGAAATGCTTCTAATTAATTTAGATCTTAAAATTAGTCTGAAATAAACAATTTTTTAAGCTCATCAGCTTCTAGCCCCAGTGGCTGAAACAGGTTTCAGCCATAGATTTATCGCGTACAAAATCGTGGGATATTTCTTTGGACTGTCATATCGGAAAATATCGGGGGTAATCAGGTCAAAAATAGTTTTTTTTAGAATCAGTAACATTTCAGTTCCATGCTGGCATGCTCAGCTCAATGGTCGGACAGTCATTAAAAAGTTATGGACATTTTTAGGACCATGGGGTCGGGATCGCTCTCAGTCACCGCCATGTTGGATTTTTCGGGTAAAACAAATTCACCCATTCACAGCCTCGGAGAGGATTACCCGACAAATCAGCTCCATTATCCCTTAAAAAATTTCCAGCCTCGCTTTGCTCGGCATCATTTTTACTAGACCATCTCCACAGCTAAACTTGTGTAAGTGCAATAAATATTTTTTTCCAATTCAATCACTCCAGCCCTCTTCTGGTTGAACATGGCTCCAATTACGGCGAATAGCTCGTCTTGTTGTCTATGTAAGTTTGAAATACCATACTAAGTACATGTATAACTATAAGCTGATTACCCGGTAAATGACGATGGACAGACCTGTACAAAAAGTATGCATTTTTGGCACTATGTATTATATTGTATATTCACAGATTTGTACTATACAGTATACTC
This sequence comes from Flabesymbios commensalis, assembly GCA_964017125.1. NCBI lineage: Eukaryota > Metazoa > Annelida > Polychaeta > Terebellida > Flabelligeridae > Flabesymbios > Flabesymbios commensalis. The sequence continues at coordinate 81,991,452 of OZ024913.1, forward strand.
CTTGAAATACAGTAAATATGACTTTGGAAAAGTAAAAAAGTTTGAATTTTCACATGGCGGGTACATTATTTTCACTGGAAAACCTATAAAACACCTATAATTTGATGTCAAATAAACCTATAAAAACCTATATTTTTATGAAATAAACCTGTAAAAAAACCTATATTTTGGCCTAAATGGACTTTGAAGCCTGAACATGTTTATAACATCAACTCCAGTACAATCGCGCCTACAACATGACATGATATGAATGAAAACATAAATTTGTAGGTTTTCCTGGACGCCTTCACTTAGCATGAGGAAGAGGAACAGATGATGAGCCAAATGGAAGCGACACTTACACCTGCTTCAACTACTCCACCGCGCTTTGAAGATAGTGAAATACAAACTGAGCCCGAGGCCAATAGTAACACCACTACAAGAGGTGCAGCTTTTATATATGCTTAACCCTTTCAATGAAGACAATATTTTTCTCTCCTATTGAGCAAAACGATAAGACATATCACTATTCTGATCATCTTAAATTTTACACCTGGTTATTTTATAAAACTGGGTAATTTTCAGTCACTGTTCAATTGAAATTGCTGCAACAATTTACATCTCAAAGTGGAACTTTCTTGTGAATTTTGAACAATTCAAACATTGATGTGAGCATGTTGAGCTGAGTTGGTATACATTTTTTATCAGGGCACGAAATAAGGATTGCTGGCCTGGTTGCCCGTCGGACCACTAGGTCAACTTTTTAGGTTTTTAGTTGTCCGAATTTTGGGACATAAAAAATAAAATATTTTTTAAAATAAATTAATTTTAAAACAATAGCTGGTGATTTCCTGCAAATCTCCCGATTATTTCACATTTTAGAGGGTTAATGCGCCGTGTACAGAATTTTTTTTCATATTTTTGTAAATCTTAATCAATTTTTTACTGGTTGTCCGACAAAAACTCTGAGATTGATACTGGGTTGTCCGACGGCAAAATGGGTTGTCTTGGACGCCCGTAATGCCCTTATTTCGTGCCCTCCTGTTTATTACAAAACTGACTGAACCCCCTCCCATGTATTCATCTGATCATTAGCCCACTCCACTAGATGATAAAATTGAAAATAACCCTACATACTGGCAGGATCATTTTAAACGGAACCAAATCTGAAATTTATTACATATAGTACATTGCAACAAAAAAAAGTAATATAACTGAACATCCTTTAAACATGTTGGAGCTCTATTTTTATTACATATTTTAAATTCTCACACAAACTGTTCAAAGTAGGACTGATACTCTATCAGAATTCAAGTCGCTATGGAATGATAGACAGTTACTAGCTGAACATTTACATACGAGATCACGTCCAGACTACTATAGTCGGTCTGACAGTGGAGGATGGTCAAAAATGAAACCTGGCTTTTCACTGATAAAATTTAATTCTCAAATAATTTTAATGAAGCCTACAATATTTATTTTATAGTTATTTAGCAATAAGCCTGGCAATTTTAGCAAAATTTCAGTTGGTATTTTAGACCATTTGGCATGTAATGTAATTCTGATATTATACTTGGATGAAGTTCAGGATACATGTGAAATGGTCTAACTTTTAAACCATACATTTTATTGATTTGCAGGATAGTTGGTAAATGACAAGGACATACAAGTAGAAAGTGATTTGTAAAATTTTATGATAATCACCTGAGAAATTCATTTTAGACAATTGTTGTTGACCTTTTCTAATGGCCGTAGATCCATTTATCACATACCGGTATGTATTCAAATTTGGCAGAAATAACCGAGACATTTATGATAATTTCAAATTTAAAAAAACTTGATCCCGATGTTTTTTTACAAAAAAAAGTCAGCATTGTAAGGGTAATGCTACAGGATGTAGAACCTATATAATTATATATACTTAAAAAAGGCCAGTTTTTTTGTCAAACAAGTAGCAATACTTTGAAATTATCACTGTTCTATCCACTCAAGTCTACCACTCCCACAAAAACCCACAAAAAATGGCTGGTGGACAAAGGGTCACAGACTTACAAAGAAAAGAGCTCAACAAAAGTGGATGAAGAGCACAGAAGTCCATCACCGTCATCATCAGATGATGATGACAGAGAGACTGAGGAAGATCACCATGACAATGATGACATGGACTACGAGCCTGAAGAGTGGGAATTTCAGGAGGAGGAAGATTTAGACACCAGTGGCAGTTGGGAGGAATTGGACAGAGAAACAGATGTCTTTAATTAAACAACCTAAGTTCATCGTTTTTCTGTCTCCTTCAGCTGATTAGCTGGTGTCACTGTCCTTCCTGTGGCAGCCTGGACTTCGGGTCAGTCTGTCAAAAGTAGTCGCCTCAGTCTCCTGTTTAGGTGTCATGCTTGTGACTATGAACCCCAATGGCACAGTCAACCAACCATCAGAGCCCGAATGCCAGCCGGAAATTTGCTGATGTCGGCAGGCATTCTTGTGGCTGGAGCATCAGCGACCAAAGTCCTGAGAGTACTCCAGCATATCAGGGTTGCTACTATTGGCATGCGCACTTTCATTTGTCACCAGACGAGGTTTCTCCAACCTTCGGTGATGAAGGTTCGGGCCAGCCAACAGGCTGATATGATCGGCAAATTGACAGATAGTGGCAGGCTCCTTTGCATGGGAGGTGACGGTAGGGCTGATAGTCCTGGCCACTCGGCTAAGTATGGCACCTATACGGTGATGGACTTAAATGATAACAAGGTTCTGGACTTGCAGTTAGTACAGGTACATCAGAAACGTCCCTAAATTGAACCACAATTTGATATTAGAAAAATAGTATGGATCTTTCAAATAATTTAATATACAATTTATTTTAACAAAAATATTCAAATACCGTACCGGTATATAGATAATTTTCTTATTTTGGCCCTCTTTTAACACCTGAGGGGCTAAATTGAATAATTTAAATTTTCACCCACCTTCGTGGAAATTATTCATATTTGTTTAATTTAAGACCAAACATTTGCAAATCTTACTCTTAAAACGATGTTTCCTTCCTAATAGCAGTGCTATAATCTGCTGATTAAAAGACTGTAGTCATGCTTAGAATAGTGGTGTAAGGGTTAATGCTGTTGTAAATACAGAGCTGTACAGTTCAGACTTTTTACTACATGTATTCGGAACAACACAAAATGAGGTAAAATTAATTATCACAGGTTTCACATGCTAGATGAGAAATTAAAAGGTCAGGTGCTTCTGATAATGTTGAGTAGCAATATATTATAATTCATTTCAACAGGATAGATACATTTTATGGTATTTTTATCATCCAATTAGAGTAATGAGGTAGGCCACAGCATGCTTCAAGAGAGCCGTGACCTTCCTGACCCTGAAGGGTGTAAACATCGGGAAAAAAATCACTGACCGGCACATGCAGATCCGCAAGTGGATCAGGGAGACCATGCCAGAGGTGCTACACATGTTTGATGTTTGGCATGTTGATAAAGGTGAAAACAATGGAGAAATATTTTGTTAAAAATCATATAATGATGATATTCGCAGATTTTAACCCTTCCAGTGCGGGACCGACTTTAGACTACCTGGTATAGCCTCGTTTTCGATCTCACATAAAAACAGACAATGTCAAAAGACTTGCACACCCTGATAAAACTATATACGTCAGGTTTCAACTGAAAATAGGAACGAATTATTAAAATTGGTAAAATCAAGATGGCCGCCGTAGCCGCATTTTCAGTCACACATGACTCGCAAAACCCCGAAAGCCTATTTATACCTGGTTCCAAAGCACTTTTTGTAAGTTCTAGAAAAAAAGTGTCTGCAGCTTGTGGCCATTTTGATTATCAGTGGAAAGAAAAATAGGAGAGATTCAATAACTATTTTTAAAGTTATCGCGTTAACAAGGAATTAAAAGATTAATAAAATTTACTATAAATTAATAATATATCAGAAATAATTTAATTTTGCTCTAATAAGCCGTTCACATTCAAAACGTGGATTCTTATTATCGTTTTGGAAAGGTAAAGGATTAAAGTTTATCTAGCATAGCAATTCGATGCGTTTAATTGTTTTACTACAAGGTGAAAATAAAATAATCACAATTGACATGACAAGTAATTGTTTGAAAAAATCAAAGGCTTTTCAAAGAAGGTTGACGCTGCCGGAAAGATCAAGGGCTCAACCGAGCTTCAAGAGTGGGCTCCGGCCATGAGAAACCACATGTATTGGGTGGCGATATCATCAGAGGAGGGCGACTCCACCATGAAAGTGGCGAAATGGCTCTCCCTGGCCAATCACATTCTCAATATACATGACGGCCATGGAGAACCATTCCCCAAAGGCCTACATCCACCCGGTGGTGCAAAATAGAAATGGCTTGTGGAAGGTAGTAATTCACTTTAAATCATTTCATTATTCAGTGAAATTAAATTGTGCACAAATTAATAACAGCTCATGAGACACTTTAGCATAACAACAACCAAGCTACTGTACATATAAACTTGTTATTTCCAGATGCTTCACTCTAGACTACCTTTCTTTGTAGCCTACATTTCTAGCTATACCAATATAAATAATGTGAGCATTAACCCTTATGCTGCCGATTTTTTACGAACTATTTTTCATTCATTTGAAAGCAATTTAAAAGTGATGAAAAGTAATTAAATTTATGCAAAAATATACTTCCTCAAAATGTACTTTTATTAGATTAACTAAGCATCTACAATGAAACATTTGGGCGATAAGAGTTTAATTTATTTAGTCCGAAATCTGCTTGAAAACACGTATACATGTATATAGGGTCCCGGCAGCATAAGGGTTAAGAGACTAATTTAGATTGAATGAATTACTTGACATAAAATGTATACAAATTTATTACAGGATCAAAAGCTGCTCTCCAGGCAGAAGACCTAATATACAATCAACGTCTGAGAAATGATATAGGTCAACTGTCTGGAGACAAACAGACATATGCAATTAAGGCCTTCCACAGCCTCATGCTGCAGTTTGCTCCAAAGCTGCTGGCCTTCTGATACAGCGGAATCATGTCAAGGTATGTTAATTATAATACAATATGTGGACCGATCTGGAAAAATGAGTCATACGTTGCAGTTTGACAAACGATGCTGGAGCCCATAAATGGAAAAAAATGACCTTGATATGACAGATATTTGTATTTTGATACGATTACTTTGAAATTCTAAAATGGTGTTGCAAAGATATATGTACATGTACATGTCATTCTTTTAATTATGTACACAATTAAAGTAACCACACCAAAACATATATACATTTTGACAGAATTGTTTACCAAAAAAAAAAAATCTTTTATCATATAACATTTTCACATTCCTAGCCTTTAAAAATTGTGTATTAGAGTTTTTTAGATAACTTGGAATGTTGTATACACTGTGAAGGGAAAATTATATTTGTGTAACTTGCAGTTATTTTTCACCCAAATATCCGTTTTTATTAAAAAATGCCCATGTATCATGTAAAAAACAATGAGAAGAGGGAGGGCGAGACAGAAAGTGATACAATTTGTATAATGATTAAATCCATACTTGTATATATATTGTTCAACTCTACTAACATGTTGTCTGCAATTCTGATTGAATTCCAAATATAGGCATCAACTAGACGCCCTTCATTACAATGAGAATGGGCGGGGGGGGCGCCAGCGGTGACCAAGTGGTCAATTCACTATCCGAGAGGAAAGAAGGGTGAGCCAGTGGCAAGAAAAACACTCATTCCAGCAACTTTATGGTACATACTTTTTTTCATATAGATCTGTATTTGAACAAAACAGTAATCTAGAAATATATTCTGATAACACAACATATTAGGATTTGTCATGGTAATATATTTGTTATTTCACATAGAAAAGTAATATTTTCAGTCACTTCACACCTGTCCTTAAAGAAGTATTCAACTGCAAAACGCGCATGCCTGGGACGGTCAAGTGTAGGCCAGCAGTAGCCTATTGAGTACAGATTGACGGCAGAAATATAGCCACTGAACTGATTACAAGATACTACTTAAACGGGACATTGATCCAATGCTGTTTTAATGCTAGGCTAACGTCTGCAACGCTGGCCCAACATTGAACCAACATTGAATAAATATCCAATGTTTGAGAGAAAGTCCTCCTGCCCCAGCAAACACAAGACATTTGTATAACATTTATACAATGTCGGCCCAACGTCTTTGACGTTGGTCCAAAATGCATAAAGTCATACAAATGTTTTGTGTTTACTGGGATGTCAATACAAGCTTGAGGTCAAGCAGTTTCAACATCCCCACAGTAATACAGTCAGTTTGTTAGCAAGCCAGCGACCAAGTAGGGGCAAGGGCAAAGAGCTTTGAATTATTAACTCATAGATGTCGCTCAAGTATATATGAACTTGCTGTGATTTGAGAACTTGCTCTTAATGAGGCTTTGGGTATGAAACGCATATTAAGTATTATTATGGAATAGGGCCTTGGCCTACCCACGGGCACTATTGCCTTCCCTCGAATTTTGACAGTTGACCACACCTTTAACAACATATTTATATAACAAGGCATGTATTTTCAACACATGTTTCTAAAATTACACAGAATATAATGGGAGTAAAATATTTTAATATTTCTTACATAATTATGATGCTTTTAAACACTTTTCTTTTTGAATATTTTTTCTTATTTTAAAGCTGGCACACAATTCCCGGCTTCAAATGACAAAAAATGCAATTTATAACAAATTAAATTATTCAAATACATGTAAGCAACTACAAACTCTTGTTCAGAGGCATTTCATTCGGTAATAAACTGGTTTGACTCAGTTACTGATTATCAGTCTTATCAGGAGTGGTGGAGATGTGCGAGAGGGGACAAGTCGCCGAAGCTGCTCCAGTGCCCCATCTCAGCTACGGTCTCAAAAAAGTACCAAAAGAAGACATTATCGAGGCACATAAAACAAGATTTAACAGGAATTAATTTTTAACTCTTGGCCTGCGGATCACGACTATTGTCGTTTTTAATCTGTTTTATTAATCAACCAAATCGCTGTTATTGATAATGAAATGTGTGTCTAAACATCATGATTTGCAAATATTTGTGCTCAAATTCAACAACTATAAGTAATTTTCAGCCACTTGAGGTTGTGGGTCGCGGTAGCGAGACAAAACTTCAACTGGCTGAAAATTTGCATAAAATAATTTTGCAGGATAAGGGTTGAAACTTCAGCACATCGTACTGCTCATATCGAATTGCCCTTAAATGTATGTACAAGTTGCTTCTGAACCCGATGTACACCTCAAGAAAACTGAAAATTGGTCTCATTCATCTATTGTCATGTCAACAGATGAATCAGACCAATTTCCGGTTTTCTTGTACATCTGGTTCAGAAACACTTTGTAGCCTACATACAAGGTGACATGGTATTTAAGTGAAATGTCAGCTTTCAAAAGTATTGTAGTTGTATGAGGGCAGAGGCCCTGGTGCCTGGTTGGAAAGTCAGAGATCACGGGCTTGTCCTCCGCTCCGGCTTTCGAGTTTCAAAGAAAAAAATGTTTTTTGCCCGCTTACTCACAAGTGAAGATCCAATATTGTGGGGAGCCTCTGTGACCTCGTCAGACCGCCATGGCTCAAATTTTGAATACTGTGTCCGGATGTATCATTCATCTCACCATCCACAGGAGGTTCTCCTGGCCCAGTTTAACCTATATGAGCACACAGGTGGCCTAAACCCCCATTCATACATTCCTAGCTGTGAAAAGTAGGATTGTGGATTTTGTTCACAAAATTACTCAATTGGAAACACATCATCTGCTTGACAGCTAGACTATACATATACTTCTGGTTTACTTATATGGTTTAATTTCAAATGGGAAATTTTACATGATTTTTCTATTTAGGATTTTTCCCGGAATTTGTAAGGGTCATTCAATATGAGCAGTACTGTAAATATAATAATTTAAGTATAGATTTGGTATCCCTGAGCAGTACTCTAGATGTACGAGTGTACAGCAACTGATGACATTACTGATCTGGAAGTGGTGGTAGCCTAAATCAAGAGTAATCACGCGTACTTGAATTTTCTGGGAAGACATCCCTGATCTTGATCACGGCACAGAAGGGAAGTGGTACTCGGTTTGATCGACCAAGCTTCCCCCAGCACCAACGCACCACATTTCTATACGCTGTATCTAGCCGACTTATGCAGCCGACTATTACGTTGAAACGATGATGGTGGCCAGCTTAAAACCAATGTTGGGTGAACGTCTCAATATACAAACATCATTCCAATACTGGGCCGGCATCCCAGAAAAAATAGGGACCTACGATGACGAGCCAGTAGACCTATGTAGGGTTAATGTTAGTCCACCTTCTGGTGCGCTGGCAAAATATTAAATCAACATGCATACCTCACTAAAATGAACACCATTTGCGTAACATAGGCCTAATAGGCCTACTTTGGTGGAAGTCACATATTAACTTGTAGGGCGGGAGCCCTGGTGCAGTGGTTAAAGCTGCCTGCTTGTAAAGTCGGAGATCGCGGGCTCGAGCACCACTCTGGCCTTCAAGTTTCAAAGAAACAACACTTGTCTTACCCTCTCACTCATAATGATTCAATATTGTGTCTGTATAGGCTTCAATTGTTCTGTAGCAAATATTGCCACGTCAAATTGTGTCTGCTGGTGATTCAGAGCCGTATGCTGTGAAAACGGTCAGAGGCTGGGGTGTATGTGGAAATATGTCGGTCGAAATGTCACCTGAAAACTCGACAACTAATGACAATTTTACATTTAAAACTAGTGTCAGAGAAATGTTGCCTGATCAAATGTTTGAAAGAGACTTTAATGAGAAAATTTCTAATGAACAGATATCGCTTCATGATAAACAATTCGTTAGCAAAGTTAGTGAAGTGCATAAAAGAGCTGATGGACATTTAGAGATTCCCCTGTCATTTAAAAATGAAAATGTACCACTTCCAAACAACAGATATCAAGCTGTAAAAAGACTTTGTGGGTTGAAGAAAAGAATTGACAGTGATAACAATTATAAGGCAGACTACAATCACTTTTATGAATAATCTGATCGCCAAAGGCTATGCAGAGCGAGCTCCAGAGAAAAATGTTGAATCTGTAAACAGAATGTGGTATATACCACATAATAGCGTGTGTCACCCTGAGAACCCTGGAAAGATTAGGATTGTCTTCGATTGTAGCGCGACTTGTGAGGGCAAGACACTAAACCAATATCTGTTATCAGGTCCATCTCCATTGCAATTAATGCATGTACCATGTGGATTTCTCATTAATGCAAAATTGGTGAAGGAAGTTAGTTTTCGCATAAATGCGAAATTGGTAAAGGAAGAGTTAATTTCAACCCTTACACTAGAAATTTCACATTTTTTTTCTCCCGACATCAATATGATGGAAAAGTTAATTTCAATCATTTTTTCCACACACAAATGTGATAATTATAAATTTCACCTATCCATTTAAATCACCCCCCTCTGAAAACATATCAGAATCAATGATCAAGCGGCACATTTTTCCTCTGGCTCGGATGCATAATAATAATAATCTTTTTTAATTGTAAAAAAAACAATTGTATATGTATATGTTGATAGTGTTTATAAGGGTATGTTGATTTACACCATCCAGATATCCAGGTTATTCTCCAGATTATTTTTATTCTGCTACATTTGAACATTTATGTGATGTTTTTTTTATTGATGAAATAGTATGCGTGCCAGTAATCTAGTAAAGGTGTATAATGTCTCTTATGTCTTCCTGTCTCACATATTCCAAGGGTTTTATGTCCAGCACTTTATATTTTTCTTTTGTATTCACCGTCTTAGGCAGGATTTGGGTTTCGGGGTGGACACAAACATAAAAATAGAAATTATATAAGAAAAACATGCCCATACGCCTCTCTAGTTAAGGCAGTGTTTGTATCCATTATTCTGTAAGCAAAAGTGGTGTATATTATCAATGAAAATAATAAAGTAGACAACAAATTTATTTGTATTCTGATCCCTGACATTGAATTCTCACCAAATCTTACATTTAAAAAGTCTGAAGATATCATGCCAAATGTGTGGATAAAATTATCAATTAGATCAGTCGTTGACCGCTACAGCTATCCGAAACTTAATTCTGATAAAAAATACTAAAAACTGACTATATCACAGGCTTAATTTTGCAAATATTTGGCAGGCTGAGTTAATCTCACAAGATATCATTCATACTCATAACATGGACAAATCATCAGCATGACAAATGCTGCAATTAGCAAACAAAGGTTTGATAATAATAGAGTTGTACATTTTTCATAAAAATCAGTCATATTCTGCACATTTCTAAATGATTTCAGTCTTGTCACATGGTTACATCTTTGTAGGAGCTGTTATCCATCTCAAATAATGCTCACTATAACTGTACAGCTGCTGCTACATCTCAAAACATATTTTTTATTTGTCTATTCATGTGGTAGTGACATTTTGCATACTCATATTAGCATGCAGGTTTTAGTTATTTTGCCTTCGATAGAGAGTGTCCATCTATGTAAATGTCCATATTCAGGGATGAACAGGAAATAGTTTGGATTAAACAAAATAATGTTCATTTTCTTTCTTGATAAAGATTGAATGTAGGCCTACGTGAATTAACACGGTATGAGAAAGACCTCCTCTTACTCGGTATTGTAAGCTGCAGTACCAACAATTCGCCTCAAACAATGGCCAGAGGGCATCGATCTGAAGACAGGACGAACACCCGCATCCGCAGCTTCTTCTATGGTTACCGCCAGATATGTCGGGACTTATTTCTGTTCCTGATGGAGATAAGCAAATATAAGCTGACTGCTATCAAGAAACACTTTCACTCTCATGGACTTATTCCACGAAAGATTTCATGTTTGTTTTCACTTGCAGATTATAAATGTCATATTATTTGTTTACAGATTTGTTGCTGAGGCTTATTTTTCTAAAGTTGTCTTTAACAATATTTCATAATTTCATTCTGTTATTTTTTACACAAATTTTACAAGCCTAACACATTCTCAATGTTATTATTTTCTGTTCTGGGTAACATTTTTTATAGGCATGTGTAATTTAAATGTGCATTATTTAAAAAAACACCCATTTGATTTAAGTAGCTCTCTTACCATGCTTACTGAACTACTGAAAAAGCTTAATTTCTCTTATGCCATGTCGTCTTCAGAAACACACTGAGGTAGGTAATAGCGATGATAGTCTCATGAAATTAAAGTGGTCACTAAAGGGGAGAGGGAATCTGTACCTCCATGGGGGGAACGCATGGGTAAGGCAGTATAAGTACCACACCGAACTGGTAAAATGAGCTGGTATCACAGTACCATGTAGGCTATGATGTTATCAGGTGACTCAATTTATCATTGTGGCACATGATCAGGTGGTACCACTATAGCCTATAGGTACTCTGGTACTCGGCCAATTTATCTGTTTCTTGGTGTACTGCTGTACTCATACAACTTTTCCGCGATCACCCACTTTACCGTGGCTTACACAACAGGCTTTAAGTACAATAAAAGCTATTATCACGATTGTATGATTATGAATGAGCTCTATTCTCAGTATTCCATGGTTCGTGAACACTTGTTAAATATAATTTAAAATTTAATAAAGTCGATGATGTGTGAGGTTATCAATTTTTATATTATTCTGGTATTTTTAGTTTGTAACTTTTGGCTATATGAAATGGCGATTCACATATTACATTTTAAAATTTGTTAACAGGTTCTTTCAAGCTCGGTCACCAAAATCGGTGTTTGGAAAGAATATGTGCAGTCCATTCCGGAAGGGGTTCGCAGTGTACGGCTGACAGCTTTCAAGAAATTGTGGCATAGACTTTTCCCGTACATTGTTGTTGCGAAAAATATTTATTTATTTCAGTTTATTCATAGAAATGTCCAGTTTAAACATATCAAATTACCCATTTGGGTGTTGCCTATAACCACTGGCCGGGTCTTTTAGAGGAAAATGCTGCATAATCAATGATTGGGTGACCCAGCAATTAGAAGACCATATATTAATTTTATTATGACCTTCGGATTTGCTACTTTATCATCACAGGTTACTTTATTTATTTCTACTGGGAAATCACCATGACAGTAATGGGCCATTTAGTTTTAACTGGTATTGGGTCATTACCATCCCAGTAATGGCTCTTTGAGTTGTATCTGGTACTGGGCTATTTCAGTCCTGGTAATGGGTCAATAGGGTTCTCTAATACCAGGCCATTACAGTACCAGTACTGGATCTTTAATTTATTTGGTACTGGGCCATTACCGTCCCAGTAGTGGGTCATTGATAGCTCATTGGTACTGGGCTATTACTGTACCTGTACTGAGTCGATACTACATGTACTGAACCGGCCCATTTTGCACCCTCTGCAGAATTTTTCCGGACCGGTACCATTATTCTGAAATGACCCAGTAATGACGTATCTATGGAAATGTTTACTATAGTAGGCCTACTGGCATTTCGAGCTTTGCAGCTATCAATCGTGTTGTTTTCTAATGATAACGTTGTTCCAGTTAATGAGATGGAAATTCATCATTCTGGACATGCGGGGATGGTCTTTAGTGATTGGTGGAGTAGACACAGTATACTATTTTCAGATGTTGAAGTGAAATGCCTCAATGAGGCAGAAGACACTGTCAATCAAGCCGATTTTCGGAATTGTATCGAAGATATTATTACGTCAGGTTTGTTAAAAGTAGGCCCTACATACCCACTACACATCACTTTGCTTAGCAGAAGTATCATTTTTCATATTGATACAGCTACTGCGACAATAAAAATGTATATTAACATAATGGGAAAAGTACTAACTACGAAAGGAGTACATACGTCCCTTTTTAACTGAAAGGTGGCAGCAACAACTTCACATGGTCCAAGACTCCTGACAAAGAAATCACAGACACCATTGACATATTGCATGGACCTATACAGTTGATTGGTCATCAAATCTTCTCCGTCCACGCAACAGACTTGTAAAAAAGAAGATTATTATGTCGAAATTAAGAAAACTATTCGATGAACATTATGTTATTCAATGTTGATGAACTGATGATTGTTTCAACTCAGTTTTTGTACATTTCAATACCATTGTATTATTCAAAATGCTAATCCGTAAATGTTACATGTGCAATACTTTACAATTCTCAATTCCCATTTTATAAATAAATAAGTGATAACTGTGACATTTAACATGTATATGTCGCAATCTTAAAAATGTGTTAAAAATGTATTCTTGATGTTTTTTTTTATTTTTTACCAAGAAAAATAAAGAAAGCTATACCAATATGTATACCCATGTGTTTTTTCTGCTCCCAGCAAGATTGTTTATTTAGTATTTCTCTGTAGAGTTTCAGTAATTTGCGATACTTATGATGCCGCCGGGTTAGGAGTCCTTTTAAAACACACACTTGCATCATCAGCACTGTAGAAAGATATTTTATCGGTAATAGTCCTACACTTCCACTTTTTGTTTGTCAAAAAGTAACAAGCGTACGCGATAAAACTACAACTTAAATGTGATTAAATACTCATCACTACATGATCACGAAATCCGAATACGGGATCATTGTATAATGCACATTTAGTCATGTGAAGTATTTTTAGTAATGTGCTCTTGTTCCAATATATATAGCCTATAGGCCTACCTGTACTTCACTACCATTTATTTGACGGAACAAGTATTCGCTGGAAAAATACATACACCATCAGCTTATTAATAAGACTTATCATTATAATGTTTATTATAAAAGTGAATTTAGCTCAAGACGACGTTAAGTTACTATTTTTTGATAATTTAATATCCCTTTCTTAAATTCAGGTGTGTCTCAGAATCTCAACCACTCAAAAGACAACCTGTTTCGATCGCACGGCTCCGCGAAGCCGCACCGTCAACTCCCGATAATAGCCATTATACATTGTATTTGGTCTTTTTTTTTGATTTTTTTGATTATTATTCCTTTCTGAAATTCAACGTCAACCTGTCTCAGAATCTCAACTACTTGACAGACAACCTGTTTTGATCGCACAGCGAATGTGAGGATAGGAAATCTTACCACTGATCGACATCCATCAGTAAAAAAATACTTGCATGATGTGTGGCCACATATAAAACATTGGTTTGAAAGGTGGCACATGACTAAAGGTATCTCATCTCATTTTTCCCAGAAAAAAATGTTTAGCAGCCACGAATGTGCAAAACTACAATTCCCCATGCCAAAACCTGCTACACCAACATATTACTCCAATGAAGTAATGCTAAACATATGATCGGTCGGTTGGTTATTTTTAAATTACCAACATCTAATGCCTTTTTAAATTACAGACATATAATGCTTAGAAGGCCTGTAGGCGCACTATTTTTAAATTGTTGCCTCTAAAAATTTGATCAGGTCATTGAATGACATTGCTGATAAAATCTACCATATAGACTAAATATCGGAAGAAAATGTCAGACATTAAATTGTATTATTTCCTTCTGAAAATTTGTTTCATACAATTTACTAGCCGCAATGTAGGACAAAAAGCTTGTATTAGGGGAAGTATGTAAGGGCTCGGATATAGCACATTGTCAAAGAGTTTAATTACAATGTCATCGAGAAATGACTACTTTTTTATCGGGCCACACATCTCAGACAGTAGGGTTCTCTACCACTGAGCTAGGCCAGATGATATGTTGTAGATCCTTGCGGGGCATCGTGAACATCACAAAAATACCCCGGCAATATTCATGGGATATTTCTTGCTGGTGTTGTGACAAAAATAAAGGGGATTTTCCTTAGTGTAGAAAAAGTCATGTAGAAACACATCTAAGTATCACTGCTTCAAAACTACCAACATCCAGCTTCTAACCAATATAACAAGTACTTTACTGTTCTTCACTTTAAAAAAACTACCAACCAGCTACTCAGAAATATTAATCACAATGCATTCTTCTATTTATTCTTTTACGTAATTACTAATTAATCGTCTAAGCATAAAATTATCTACTCCATTCTGCAGCAATTACAATCTGCTCACATACTTCGCAGTGCCTAATCTTCAAACAGTCCTAACACCACTGGAGATGATTCCAAGTAGGTAACCTTTTCTGAAAAATGTTATTATTGTTATCCACAATATATATATTTTTTTTCCTACAAGTCGCTATATATTTCTACATTTACCAAAAAAATGTGGTTTTTTTTGTCATTTATATAGATATCTATATATCGATAATTAGTGTGAATTTATTATTCAAAATCAATTATTGACATGTTTCAATACATTATATTGTTCTGACATTATGCATCACATCATGAAAAATAACAGTAATATAGGTTTTTTTTCTAATCGGTGTGATTTTTGACAATTCTTTAACATACATTTTTCGTCTGTCCTGCATATATACCAGATCAAATTTCATTCGAAGTTACGCAAAGTGAGTACACAAATGCTTCAATTTGTTACTTTAAAAGCAATAATTGCTCAGTTGACAGTCTGTTATGGTGAAAAGTTAAAGGTACATATATGATGATAAGGAAGACATGTTAATCATCTGTAAGTGACACAAATATCCTCAACAACTGTATGTCAAATGTTTCAGCACATTTACATTGAAATGAACATAATTTTCACATCATGAGTTCACCAATCACATTTAAATTGGTTCCATGTTAAATGTAGACACTGAATTTAAAAAAAAAATATTTAAATGGTCGTCATGGTCTTGTAGGTCAGCTGTGATAACAACAATTTTTCAGGAAATTTTGTTCATCATGTTTATTATATACTCTCGTTTTTAGGCTGTTTGTACATTTATGAACAAACATTTAAAATTATAGAACAATTTTTTACTTTCGGACTACAAATAATCATATTGCTACTGATATACCGTATGTGATGTCCTCAAATTATAATGGTTATCAAACACTGAACCTTTACATTTGGTTCTATCAACATCATGTGGTCAATAAATATAAACCGAAATCACTGTTAAAGGTACTTTGATTTTTTCAAAAATACATAACAGTGTACATAGAAGAAAAAAATCACACACTTCGAAAGGGCTATTTTTCTTACACAAATGCTATGCTTTATTCTTTCCCGTAATTAATGTGCAGCTACAGCAAAAACAAATTATGTAACATCTACTGAACTCCTTTTTTCTTCGGACCTAACAAATGTGCCAGTGACAACAATGACACTGGGTGAGTGCAGACTTTTTATTGGATTCATCCCAAAAGTTATTCATATCATCAGAAATACCTAGAGAACAATCATACCAAATTTGAATGCAATCCAAGCAACAGTTAATAAGTTATCGTTCCCACAAGCTTTTTAGGTGGCCATTTTTTTTAATGGCTGCGGCAGTTTTTTTGTTTTTAATAGATTCATTCCAAAAGGTAATCAGATCATCATAATACCTAGAGTACAATTATACCAAATTCGATAAAATCCAAGCAACGGTTCATAAGTAATCGTGCCCACAAGCTTTTTAGGCGGCCATCTCAAATGGCTGCGGCAGCCATTTTGTTTTCAATGAATTCATCCCATAAGGTAATCAGATCATCAGAAATACCTAGAGAACAATCATACTAAATTTGAATGCAATCCAACCAACGGTTCATAAGTTATGGTGCCAACAAGCTTTTTAGGCTGCTATCTTGGAAAATGGCCGCTTATGGCTTGGTGCAAAAAAAATGGGATGAATTGCCCAGGCACATAGGTCATGTCTGTAAAAAATAAACAAAATTCATCAGTTAACTTTTTAGTAAGAGCTGAATTTTCGACTGCCTGCCCGCCTCTGGTGATCACTATACCCCACAGCCTATACCCCACAGACTTAATGGCTAAGGGGTAAAAATGACTGAGGAAAACATTTATAAAATGTATGTATTGTTCTTTTCAGACTTTACAGATACCTGGGAAATTCTAAGATGTGTCTTTAAAAAATAGGAAAGAATTATCGAAGAGTGCTTCCTGTTTGTGTCGTGAACGCTATCCTTGAAAAATATACAGAGGATTACACAGGTTTTAATTATCCCTCTTAACATTCTTCAGTTCATGAAACTGTACTAGTAGAAAATCTAAGATAAAAAATGTTTATTTTTAATGTTTATTTTTGTTTGAAAAAGCATCAAGAAATAAAGCTCTTCTGGAGATTGTACGCTCCTCTATTGGGGTGGAGCAATAATAATTGCTTCAGAGACCGATGAGTTTGCATGCTTATTGCTTAATGTTAGGACATAGTAGTAGTAAATCATTGCTTTACGTCACTTATGGGCACAAAAGGTCTTTTAAGTGACATTGTAATACGATAAAAGCGTTGTAGTCAATTGATGAGATGAATGATGTACAGATCATGATGTGAGGGTCGGGATATTAGGACATGGTGAGTTGGTTATTAAGTGTTTTCCTTCGCTCGTCCGATAAGGGGTTCTGGTCATGTCTAGGGGGTTTACCCCCAGACTGCTCTGGTCATGTCTAGGGGTTTTACCCCCAGACATGCCCAGACGTCCGTAGAATGTTAGCACAACACAGATCAACAGTTGAGTTGAATTCACTTTTACCAACTGATACGGTTGTCGCTGTTTCAGAGGCTACAGGCACTGCCTTGGGATGAAGCAATAATACTACAGAGACCAACAGTTTATGGCCTTGCTACTGTTAGGAGATCACATATCAACAGCTGATAATGTTGTTGCTGTCTCAAAGGCTATTGTCACTGACTCAGGTTTGAGCAATATTACTTCCGAAAAAGATTAATTGAAGGAATTCTTAGGGATTCTTTTTACCTCCACAAGAAAACAATATATTTATTTCCGATGTCTGACAAACTTGTTTTAATGTATCGCTGAGGAAATAAAATATCTTTTTCACATATTTCTTCTAGCTCCCCCCCCCCCCCCCCCAATATCTAATGGTGCCGCACTTTTTGAAAGACACTGGACCACAGTTGATACTGTTTATGAAACTGCAGAAACTGGGTTCCTGTAATCACCCTGTAACCGTCGAAACTGGGTTCCAGTAGTCGACACAACTGGGCTCCTGTAATTGACGAAATTGAAGAAAACTAGCTTCCTTTAGTCAACGAAACAGACAAGACAAAACCTGCCTTCTGTAGGGGCCTAGGCCTAATCGATGAAACTGAACTATAATTTTTGTTTTTAAATAGATAGGTGGCCAAATATTGGGATATCTCAAAAAAGCCCTCGACTTTAACTTGGTATGTTTTTTTATTCTGTATAAGTCAAATTCTAAAATTCGGAACCAATGTCAGGTCAATGTTGAAGATACATCTACGGCCGAAATCTTCGAAGAAAAAACAACAACTGCCCCAGTCCACAAAAGTGGCCTAAAGCCCGATTCATTTCATGTCATAAATTGTACATACAATGACACTGCTTTCTGGATCAAAGCACACTTGAGTCCATCTACCCACATTGATTTTGCGATCAAGAGAGAAGCATCTGTGCTTTGATCCAGAAAGCTTCTGTAGATGTAATAACCAAGGAGGTTGGTGTGCACATGGTGCAAATGATTTTTTGTTATATATGCCACACCCCGGAGTAAAGCCAGATGTACTGATAACGTGCTGTTGAAATTAGTTTAAGGTGCAGATCAGCAATGCACCAGACAGTCAATTCTTAAAGCTTTCCGTGGAATAGAGCCTGCTAATGTGAAAGTACCTTGCCCAGCTCTGTGTGAGGGCACTTGTTTTTCTACCATGTGCAGTTGCTGCAGCTTCTGCCTATCGTGTTGCGAATACTGCGCTAGTGGTAGGCTAAATATGTCCTGAACATATTCAATGTATATCTAATATGTATATACCGCATTAACCTTATCTACTCAGATTACACAATTACTCATCCACAGTCAACTTCCCCCTTTGAATCAATATATTTCCAGTGGCGGATCCAGAATGTGCAAGAGGAGGAGGCGTAAGCCACATTTTGGCTGAAAAAAGGGGTGTTAGCTTCACTTTATTTCAAAAAATGCAATATTTTCACCAAGAAGGGTACGCCGGGTACGCCCTATGCTAGATCCGCCACTGATTTCTGTGCTTTTCAACACAAATTGCTGATGTCATTGACCCAGGGAGAAAGGACATAATTATTGAATGTGGCTTGAAACCCACCGGTTTCTCCTTCAAAAGGTGCTCATCAGCAAAATAGGTTGTCATGGCAAGGATATCCTTTTCTCTGTTCACCCAAGACATATGATGCCTAGATTGTGTCATATCAACCACCTGATAAAAATGTAATGTTACTTTCTATTATTTATTAATGATCAAGCTTACAAAATGTAGATTTGGTGTTTTTCAAGGTTACATGTCTATACTCCGAAGGTTCAATAGTCTGAAGGTTCACTACTCCGAGGGTTCGATATTTCTAAGGTTCACTAGGCCGAAGGTAGGAACTAGTACGCTTAATATGCAAACCACATATTTGGTAGGTGATCAATTGTTAATTCTTATCCTGTGATCACAAAAAAAATGAAAAAATTACAAACGAAAGAAAAACGGATCTACAAAATATTTGGATTGTTGGTCGGACGTGGTTGGGTATTTCGCCACCTGTGTTTACCAGACATTTTCGGTTGGTCCGACGTTATCGAGAAGGACTGTGAGGGGTGTCATAACTTGTAATTTATAATATGCCACTGTTTCCGTCAGTGAGGGCTTGAGTTCACATTTCACCTTTCTGTGACCTCATGATTGATCTTCTTGGATTTATTTTACAGATTGTGCTGTGCTAAGACATGAGTAATGGGTGGTGGTAAATCCTGTTGTGTTGTTGGATGCTCTGCATCGCAACAGAAATGTCGAGGCCTTTCATTTCATCAGATTCCAAGAAAAGGTGAGAACACCATATCTTTAAGTGCATTTAACTGTGCATGTGATTATATAATCAGATAAGATGGTAATATGTAAAGGCAACCATCTAGTTTGAGTCATAGTTGACAAAAATTATAAACTCAACAGACACTTCTAAAACACCTAAATCCTCAGCGGACCAAGCTAAGAGGCCCACAAATTCTTGGCATGCTTATGTGTCAAGGATTTGTGCGTCTCTCGGCTCAGTCAGCTGTGGATTTGGTCCTTTAGCAGGCCTTCAGATTTAGCATGCGCAATCGCGCACGCGCACCACAACTCACGCATAAGTGAAGTCATGCGAGTGAAATACAGCACACCTCAGACGTGTGGTTTGTAAATTTACCCCTTTTTTTTTTTAAATTTCATTAAAACCAGTTGGGCATTGTGGTTGATTAAGGTGGGTGATCCCTCACCTCGCTACTTTTAGGTGCGTTTTTTTCACTCTCCATCTATTTTAAAATCCGAAAGCCTGCTTGAGAAGTGTAGTTAAAGTTCAAATCGCCACCGATTCTAGAGGAAGAGGGCTTTAGAGTCACATGCACTTTTTCAACATAAGTGCATATTATATTGCTACCACCGTGTTGGTGAGGCCAGGAGCAGCGTTTGACAAACTCAACAAAGAGATCATTAAAGCAGTAACAGCGGACAACACTACAATGATTGTATTGGCTGCAGGAATAAACAACCTGACAAAAAAAATCATCACAGTGCCGGTACTACCCTTGTCGCATTTCTGTACCACATGACAGTGCCACTACTGGTACTGGCAGCAAGCCTACTACTACTACTAGCGACTTGGAAATGGATATGATAACTATGCCAAGTGCAAACATAGTTGACAACATGAACAAGTGAGCTTCCACTATTGAGAGGGATGACGATACCAGTAATAATGTAGATATGCCTATGGTAACAGAAGATCATTACCAATTCCCAGAGTACTGCTATGCACAGCCAGCACATGTCTGTTTGCAGTATGTTTTTATAGACATTGATAATGCTCTTCTCAATTATAAATTGTTGCACAATCTTGGGAAATAGTATGTTGTATGTGTTTATTTTTTTAACCAAAGAGCTTGTGTACTAGTAGACCTACTATAATTGAACCCAGTATTGAATGGTGCTATAGGGCAACAGTACAATAATGTATAATACATGTAGTACAAGAACAGATGTAAATCTAAGCACACTTGGGATGTTCCATGACATACATTTGATAGGCCTACTACATTCTGAAGTCTGTTTGTTTATGCATTATGCCAAATTTCATGTATGCTTATTTATTTTGTCAAAATCATTGACATAACGTTTTATTATTTGTGATACTGTTGTTGTTACTATGACTCTAGTGAAATCTTAATTGCCAAATAAACAAACTTGAACATACTAATGTACAGTGTAGGCGCATATGTCACACTTTCATGCATTTTGTCTGTTAAAATTGATTTCGCCATTGATTCTGACTCGCAATATAATGAGGATCAAGAAAAAAAGGGATTGCATTTTTTTCTATTTCGAGAAAATGTCCAAAAAAGCGAAATCCAAGATAGCCACCAGCGTACGTAAAAACAAACATATTTACGAATAATTCTGGAACTACATACTATAGAGTAATATGTCTATTCTACTGTTTTCAGGTATGAGAAAGCCAATTCTTGTATTTGTTTTTGGAAAAAAAATATTTTAAAGTCTCTATTTATGCAAATATAAGCAAAAAAAACTACATATCGCTGTGAAACTGCAACTAACATTGTTTTGGCTGATAGTTCCTTTTCTCTTTTGATTATGCTTGGCTGGCTCCCATATCTGATATCTGAGCGGATGAGGAACTCTCATCCTCGTGGATTTTTTGCAAAGCATGAAATTAAAAATGCTGAAGTTATATTTTGAGCAACAACAGAGACTTGAAAATCTCACATTTTCCCTGTACGGTGCATGCGTGCCTTTTCAAGGAATATAATAACGTCATTGTAAGATTGTTCTCCTTCAGAATGAATGAAGAATAGACGTCACAAGCATTCTAAAAGCCCTGAAAGCATTGGTCCAGCACTTGCAATTGAGAATGGTGGTGAGACCTCTAAATGCAGAACTCATAATTTCTTCAGCTCCAGTTCCCCTAACAAAGTGGCCAATAACTCCCATCCAGGACATCAATGTGCGCATCATACCGGGTTTTATGATCATCTGTTTCCAGCTGGCATATCGACGTCAAGGTGGGCCCACGTCATACCAAGATCCCCAAAAGAGTCCTGACAGAAAGACATTGTTGTTAACACGGTATCTAATGCTGCAGAAGAATCAATCAAGGGACCAAATAAATAGAGTGTCTTTGGTTTCGTACCCTCCTGGTTCAAGCGATTATTTTTAGCATTCCAGCCTTCTGGTTCGATAATTTGTGATAGCCAGGCCGCATCCTTTTGATGAGCTCGTGTCAAACTGGCTTCAAGATTTAGAGCTTCTGTAGGAGATAAACCAACGTATTGATGATTGTGACGATTCAGATCATAAGGTAGTCCTGGGACTGATTCTGAAAACTTAGATTTTGTTGCACCCCTAGAAGAACATAGGTTTTATGGTATATTTTATTTCTTTGGTTCACCAGCTTCCATTTTAAAAACATTCCCCCTTTTAAAATGTGTCCGAAAGACCCTTTGAGGACCATTTCCTGCAGTCGGTCATAGTGCTCTGATGAAAATATTGCCATTTGTACACTTGTAGCTGACAAAAACCATAACAATTATTTCAAATTTCACCCAGTACGTATTTAACAGTATACTTATATAATATAAATAATATTACAGTGTAATAATTGGTGTTACCCTCAGGCATAAATTAAAATTTAAACTTTTTTTCTGCAAATCATAATTTTTTTAAGAGGCGATTTTTTTTTCCTTTCGGACACATTTTTAGAAGGGTAATGTTTTGAAACTAGTTACATACATTCCAAATAAAGAAAAAAATGACAAACCTATGTTCTTTGAGGGAGTGCAGCAGACTCTGGATTTAGACTAGTTCTCAGAATCAGCCCCAGGACTAAGGTGTATGGTGACTGGTCAAAGAACAACATTCAAATTGATCTGGCTCTTTGTCCTCGTTGTTTAAGTGAAGAGGATTCAGCTTCACTAGGTATTGGCTGTTGTGGCACCCTTGTTCTAATGACGAGTAAGTAAGTAAGTAAAATGTCTTCTTTACGTCACTTTTCGGCCAGTATGGCTATTTAAGTGACAATTCGAAGTATTACAATATCCCATATTGTATAGTAAAAGTTGTAAAGTAATGAAAATAAACGAAAGTTTTATTTGCCTACCCTGCACTTCCTCATGGGGCGCACCGAGGGTAAAAGTTTCATAGCTATAAGGATGATAATCCATCAAAATGTATGTTTTTCCTTGACTTGAAAAAAAACGGAGGCCGGAGGCTATGCCCAAATTTCTGATTGTTATGTGCATATATGGTGTATTTGCTACTGTTTCTTTTTGTATCTAAAAACAAAACTCTCAACAGCGGCATCATCTCGTTAGTTTTCTTCAGCTGCTTCAAAAAGTTCAAGTGTCTGGGTGATGTTTGGGATACTGTTACTCCCATAACCGTTTGCCACATTGAGGTGCCATCTTTTGGACGTTTTTAAAATTTATCTCAGATTTTGTACTAGTACTCCACTTTTCTTGCTCAGTGAAAACTGGAATGTGGTCAAATATTTCTTTTAGCATGTCGGCAGTTACGAGAAAAGGCTTAGCATAATTTTATTGGACAATTTTAAAACTTATTGAATCTACATACCCAAGGTGTGAGATGGTCCAAAATGAAAGTTAGCTTTTCGGTATCCACATAATCCAATAAGTCAGTGAGTCACTGAGGTTAGAAGATTTATGAAAGCCACGTTCCTGAGCCGTCCTCCGGCTAGAAAGATTAAGCCTATATGGGATGTTGGTACAGTCTTAAAATGCCTTAGGGAGAGATCGAAAATTTATCACTAGTACGTCTTACTCATCGTCTGGTGATGCTAATGGCTATAGCATTAGCACGACGAGTTAGCAATCTCATGCTACTACGGACTGACGTCGATTGCCCTCGTCAGACTCCTGATAAATGGATTTTCCTGCCCGCATTTGGCGCTAAACAGGAAAGACCTTATCATAGTGTTCCTCCGATGATCTTTACCAGATTGGAGGGCCACGATAACTTATGTCCAGTTAAACATCTGTCTGTGTATATGGCGATTACGGAGGCTGACAGAAGAAACCTGAACTCTAACTTACTGTTTTTGACGTGCGTATCACCTTTTCGTGTGGCCGCACGTTTTACGGTCGCCAGGTGGCTTACGATGGTACTTGGAGACGCAGGTACTAGTGACACTGCGGGTTCCACGAGGGTCGCTGCGGCAACATGGGCGGCAGCAAGAGGTGTTTTTACTAGTACGATAATGGAGGCTGCGGATTGGACTAGTGCGCGCACAATGCGGGCGCACTACTTAAGACTTCTTCCAAAGGAAGCGATGGTTATCACTAATACTGTCCAAAATGCTAATATTAGCTAGACAGTCTTCTTTACCCCTAATGATGTTTTGGGGTGAATTGATATTGTACTTCTTTCTTCTAGTTCTGACGACGATTTAATTGAAAGGAAATGTTTATACTAGGTATTCTTCACTCAAAATAATAAAGAAATTGGAGTGAATTGAGATGTATATGTACTTATAATTTCAGAACAAAGGGTTGAGAATTAAAAAAAAAATTTGTTCATCCCATCAATTTTTTTTTTGATTTTTAGCAGTTTTAATGTACGATTGTTTAGTATTATGCTTCAATAAGGATATCACGTTTAAAAGTGTGATGTCAAGCTAAACAAAGTAACAGAATTTTTTAAATGGTTTGGATTTGGTAACGGAGTAGTAAGTGGAATGCTGCAACTTTTTTTAAATGATTTTTTGAAGCAAAAAAAAAATTTCTAGCGCAGCCAGTGGCTTTTTCATGCTCTATTGGGATCAGTGCACCGAACCTATAAAGTAGTTTTCCTCCTTTTTGATGGTCACCTCACTGCCATTTTTGATGCTACAAAGTTACCCCAATTTTTGGTTTTACCCATATCATCAACAATTCTCAGGGCTGAAGAAGCAGGTCAGGCCGGTGTGTCCCCTTTAATACAGCCGCAGTTACTGTATGTATGTCAGAGACTGACCTTCATCAAGGTCAGTGCATGACATTTGTCAATATACTTAATTAAATATAAACTGTCACAAAAAAAATGTTTTATTTTTTTTCCAGAGACAAAAAAAATGTTTGTTTCAAGGTCGGTGCTAAAAAAAAAAATTGTGTGCTAATTTTTCAGAAAAAAAAAACATAACTGAAAGTAATAATCTAGGCCCCCCCCCCCCCAGAAATCAAATGGTGCGTCCCTAACATGCCAAAAGTATTTATATTTCACCACATTGCACAAAAGTAGTGTCACTAAAACAAACAGCTGTGATGCTGTTTTGCATTAAAATCCAAGCTAAAATATAAGTCTGAAAGTTGTGCAGCCAAAGTTTAAATTTGCTATTACAATCTGCGCTTTGGGGGACGCCATGCTAGCTAAGCACACAAAAACACCCACAAATTTGGCTGAAAAAACGCCACCGAAAAATGTCATGGCCAATGCATGTGTCTCATGAGTAAGCAAACCGATCCTAGCCATCTATATGATGCCCGCATGACATCAATTTCACAAGGTGCATACTTCCCGGAAGTGCCTTCTCACTACTATAGCACCTACACTAGCTACACACCAGGTACAGAGTGCCCTCCCCAATCAAATTATAAAACTGATTTGTTATGCCTATTTTGTAATGACGTTTCTTTTCGGGTTTCAGATATGGCACAACAGAGTGATGATTTTCAGAGAAAACACCCATCTTCATATAAACTGATGTTACTTGCATAACAAACATTCATCTGAACATACACTATCTTCAGACCTTTTAACCTCAGGAAGGAATTTTCATGGATCCTACAGTCACACTGGTCAGCAGGCGTTGATGAAGAAGCAAGACATTATTATTTTTGACAATTTTGCACAATCAGAGCAGCCCTAGCTCTCCAAAATGTTCAGCGGCGGGCCGCATTGGCATGAACAGCTGCATATAAGCACACTAGCAATGATCGTTTATTGCTACAACTTAATTAGATACCACTACGCCAAAGGCGTCCCAACCACAAACTTGTCATGTTATACAAGACCATTCACGGGTTAGCTCCATCGTACCTGACCGCAGTCTTGCCAAGATCCAGAGATGCAGGTTATCGCCAGCACAGTTTTGATAACATGTCACTCCCTACACCCTCTGTGTCAGTAATTTTTTTCAATTAAAGCTTTTTTCAATTAAAGCTTGGAATTCTTAAGACAAAATTATACGTTCATCCTCGTCTTTTCTTTCTTTTAAATCTAAACTCCTCAAACATAATAAGTGCACCTCACATGTCAACCCTATATTATAGGCAATTCACGTTTTCTTGGCAAGGCTGCTGTTAAGAGGGTGCACATGGGTTAAACGACGAATCAAACGAACGGCGAATAGCCTGCTCTTATGGTCCGAGCATCGAGGATTTCAGCTTATAAATAGTGTAAAAAACGAGCCTAAATATTTATATCTATTTTTTATCTATACTTATATCATTTTTCCCTTATAAAAAGCGAATAGCGAGTCCAAAAAATGGATAAAAAGTGAACTGGGAAGAATCCCTAATTTCCAGGACATATGTGCACCCTCTGTTAACCCCACCAGAGTGCGATTGGGACTAAGTGCAGTGAACAGCCAGCGCTACAAGTACAACATGGTCCCATCGCCTTCCTGTGAAAGGTGCGGAGCATCTAAAGAAAGACCCATATCATATATATTTTTGTGTGTGTAGCCTATGCTGTCCCTCGACAACCATTGACCCAAGTTGAAACAATTTTATTGTACGGTTCAGAAATCATAGATCACCATACCAACCACATATTATTTACAATATTGCACGATTTTATATATTCCTGCGGCAGATTTTCATAACCATCTTTAATATTTTATCATCATGACAACTCTGTCATAGTAACAACTCATATATTTTATCATCTTATTGTCCATATTTTGTGTCACCTACTATGTCAAGGAGAGCAACTAGTGGCGATTGCTATTTGTGATCCTTTTGTGAAATAAATCATGTTTAAACTAGTATCAGCAGACTAATTCCATTAAAGTGTAGTAGAGGTTAACAGTCACTAACGCCTCGCTGAACACAAGTGCACAGACATGCAAACACTATGTAGTCCACTGACCAGTAGGGGCCAGATTTTCTTAAGTGTCCATATTATAGCCATTTTTTGTCTCCAGCATATTTCTCAAAGCATACAGGTGTGAGAAACATAATTAATTTATTTCAACCAATACTGCGTGAAATTACCTTTCTGTACATGTCTCACATGATAGGGTTTTAATGTTGGTTCCTAACGAACAAAACATGCAAACTCTGACATTTATGACAATATTTTGTTTATGGCTACAGAAGAGGCATACAAATGTAAATATGATAACTATATTTTATTTTGCAATGAAGTAGCAAATATTAGTGCTCGGAAAAACATTATCAGATAATTTCCTGTGTATTTCCTAGCTGTAAAATATCAAAAATTAAATGTCGCCAGAATTATGTGTTCTCCTTTACATATCCTTAAAAATTATATTACTCTATTACAAAAAGTAAATACATATCATTATATAACTCAAATACGATTAATCATTAAACAGAGGACTCCGTGGATTGATTTGAGGGGCCTTCAGTAAAATATTTCATGTGTCATATTGTGTGTCCATTCAATGAAAGAATGCAAAAACATAGAGAAGCTATAAGCATGTGAACTACTGTACGCAAAAAAACTAAGCATGCCTATATAATTTCCCTTTGACATAGTGCGACATACAGTGCAGTCATGCTCGTGCGCCAGACTAGTCACTTAACATGGTTGTAAAAAAGAATGCACACGTGGTTCCGAGGTCAAATGCGTAATGGGGTGAACTCCTTCACGTATTCTCCTTTACTGCACTGATTATTGCTGTTGTAATGGTTAGATAATATGTTATTATTCTTGATATTCTGCACTGTTTCAAATGCGATAACCTCAAGCAAAGTGAAATGAATAGCTGGACTGGCTAATTGGTCATACAAAATTGTATTTTTATGTGAATTCATCGATTATGTACTTGAAAAAAAGTTAGTATGACTTTAATAAGCTTGATGATATCTTTAATGGACTTAAATAAAAATAGTTTTGATATTTATGCAGTTTTAAATACGAGAAATTACAGTTGTGGGAAATATTTGAGGATAGTCTATACAATCCGGCTATTGGGAAGCCCCATAAGGGACGCACCATTTGATATCTGGGGATAAATGGTGCGTCCCTAAGGAAAGCGTAAAGGAACTCACTGATTGCTTAAAGGAGTACACTGAGTAAGTAAAGGAGATCACAGTTCATAACAGTCCTTATGTGTGGCTCCATAAACAAGTATATAGTTGTATAACTTACCATGAGACATCGTAATTTGTCCTGACGAGTAGTGCAATAGATAAATACTAATTTCTTAAATATTTACACATTGGTCTGACTGACTTTACCGATATGATGTTGAACCTAAAGGAGTTCACCGCTATGGTATTTGTTATAGCTTAACTATTTTTTAAATGGTATTGCATGACATGCTTTATAGGGAAATTTTTTTGTTCATATGGTGGACGGCAAACAAAGTCTTCAGCTAAGATACTATCACATAAAGAACGAATTATAAAGGCAAACTTTTTCTGAAAAAAGAAGCACAGAGGGGGGAAATGCTTATATTACAACAGAAATACTACAAAAAAAACAAGCTGCCAGAAAGCGCAAGAAACTAAAACTAGCAATGCGAAAATATAAATGTAAAAAGACGTCAGCTAAAGTTGATGCAGAATATTACGATGTGGACGACAGGACTTACACCTGGAAAATGATCCACTGGAATAAACCCTGATTGAGAAGGACCATGCGACACTTTACACTATATTAAACTAGAGGTGCCCATGGTGATGAATTTTAACTTAACGTAATTTTACACCACCAGGTAGTTGTGCAAATGGCTCAATTAAAGATAATCTAGAAAGAGAATTAGTCATGCTAAATGCAAGTTAAGAACTAATAAATACGAAATTAAATGATTAAATGACAGATATGGGAAAAAACTAAAGAAAACACAAAAGCAAAACCAGAGAATTAGGAAACATATTGCGAGAGTAAACAATTTGAGTCCCCAATTTAAGTTTTTATTTGCTGAGCAAAAATATTTTACAAATTATGTTCTGGGCAACGTTCTTATACTTTGAAATTGCCATAACTAATGTCTTGCTAGTGTTTACGACTGAAATATGCACTTGCAAAGGCTATTATTGTACCATGATCTCGTTAACTCATTGTTTGCTACGAGCCTTTTGGCAAAAGGCTTTTGCTAACAGGGAATGAATTGAATTCAATTAATTAGAATAACAATTTTCGTGTTGTAAATATACATATGTTAATGGTCATTTATTTGTATTATATTAGTGTGTTCTCCTTTGCAATACTATGTGTTCTCCTTTACCTCATAGTTCTTACTGTATAATTTATGAATACGGATACTATGTGCTACTTGGCCGGGGGATTTCATCAGTATAGACAGACAATATTGTGACTATTTTAAATAAATCATAAATAGAGAAATACGTACATATCGAAACGAATCAAACCAAGTGATGCTTATTGTTATTTTGATTATTCCATACCAATTTTATTTGCAATTGTTCACAAAGGGTATTTACCCGTTTTCAAGTAGCTCCATTCATGGTTTACAAAACATGAATGTAGATTTATATTTGCTGGTATTCCTATCTGGCAAATTCATTAACATTTTGATGAATTTCAGTTTTCTTTTTTATATAGCCTTTTTCTCTGAGACACCAGCAATTTGTAAAGGATAATACATATAAACAAACAGTACCTTTATTCATTCAAGTAAAAAAAATACGAAACAAAGCAGTTGGGATGCTATTTTTTGTGTATAAGCATTGGCGATAACCATTATTTCAGATACATAGCTGATGATTGTATTTCCTTCAGTTTCTTGATTGAAAAGTTGACACTTAAGAAAATCTGGCCCGTAGGATTCACAATAAACTATTAATGGCTGATTGTGAAGCAAAACATTATAAATATGACAGTCACCTACCTCCCTTATAAAATTAGCAGACACAAAACTAGAATATATTGACAAAATTGTATGAGCATATAAATTAAATTATGTGAGAGCCTACTTTTATATAGAAAATACAGTTTTAGAATCAACGTCATATTTAGACAATTGTCCAATATTAACTAGATTGAACTCGCATGTCGCTATACCATTATTGTTGGAGGACAATGTCAACAAAGATTTGACTTAAAATTCTGTCTGGAAAACATATGTCCCTGGAATCAGGGAAGCATCATATCATCAACAGTCAGCTGAAGTGTTTCAGTGCCATACACAATGTAGTGGAAGCAGTTGCTGGTAAGAAATGTGCCCAGCTATACAACGCATAACAAATTTGTTGCTGAAATGAAGGCCTTGTCCAGGCAGCAAGTAAAGGAGGGGCCTGACATCCACCCTGGACAATAATGTCAAGTATGATGGCACCACCAAAGCGATCTGTCATCCAGTAGGCTGTGAAGTGGCCACAAAGACCGACACATATCTGCTGGGTGTCACTGTGCAGGCCAGTGGCAAAGCAGCCGCCTATTCACAGTCATTCCTCAACAAATGTCAGGCTGTGGAAAAGTCACGTTGTCCAAGTGAAAATGCCAATTTGTCATACAGCATCATCGATACTGTTTCGAATATTATGACTGATCGCCGTGAAACCAATGATGATGTTGACACTCAAGGTTTCAAGGTGTATTATAATTCTGGCCTCTCGTGGAGGCATGGAGTACATAGAAATACATATAGATACAGCTGTACAAAACATGGTGATACAATAACAGTGTAAAAAATATAGTGAAAGTTTAAAATATATACACATTCGTAGATATGTTTAGAAGTGGTACAATGATGTAATGATTAGGCAAATTATTATTATTATTATATGTATAGTTGAAGATGGTTGAATCCGCCTTTAATAAATTTAAACAATTTGATAACTACTTTTCCATCTTGTGAGCGCATTAACTGTTAACCTTATCCGCCCCTATGATTACTGGGGTGGCCATATAACTGTCCAAAAGTGTGTATCAGACTCCTTTTGGGATATTCTGTGCCTTCTTAAAACACTTTGATGGAATGATATTTGTTCCTACCTTCAAAATTGCAATTTTTGCCATTTTCTAGATTGAGGTGAAAATGGTTGCCATGGCAACCATTCGATAAGGCTTTTACTACCCCAGACTAAATGCAAGCGTTATCTCACACATGGATATGTATGGATTTGGGACAATAGGTTATCAAATTATCAGTGCAACATTCTTCAACAGACTGATGTCCATTATGTGGTCCCACTTAGCATGACTTAGTAACATATAAGAATATGGCCTGATGACCCCTTCTGCACCCCCATGATTACCGGGGCGACCGTATAACTGTTCAAAAGTGTGTATCAGACTGTTTTTGGGATAACATGTGCTTTCTTTTAAAATTTTGATGAAATGATTTTTGTTCGTACCTTCAAGATGGCAATTTCCAACCCATTTCTGGATTGGGGTGAAAATGGTTGCCATGGAAACCATCCGATGAGGTTATTACTACCCCAGAATAAATACAACGGTTATTTCACACATGGATATGTGGTAAAATTATCAGTTAAACTTCTTCGCAAAAGTTACATGAAACAGGTTGATTTGCCTTTGTGATACAGCTTATAAGAAGATCACCTCTTGACCCCTTCTGCACCCTGAATGATTGCCAGATTGGTGATATAACTGTCTGAAGTGTGTATCAGACTTTGGTATATACTATGCTATGTGATAAAAAAATACCTCTATACATGGTACGTTTTCAGTTATTTTCTTGATTGGGGTGGAAATGGTTGCCATCGCAACCATCGGATTAGGCTATTATCACTCAAGAATAAATGCACCTTCTTACCATATGGATTTGTGTGAAGGTGGGTCAATAGTTTGTCAAATTTATGGTGACACACCTTCTGAAAATAAAATGAAAACCGGCTGATATACAGTTACTGAATTGCACATTAAGCTAATTTTTGCATAATAATTAGCATAATCTGAATAAGCTAATTTGCATATGTTGGACTAATTTGCATCACATATTGTGGAGATGATAACCCCGGAACGGTGTTTTAAATTTCAGGGGTATATTCTGAAAACTTGCAAAGTTATTCATATTTTACATGTTTACATCAGAAATTCACAGGAGAAACATAATTACTGCCAATTAGAGTAATTATCCTTATGGCTATGAGGAATAGTCACAACGTTTCATTACATAGCAAAGAGGACAATTAATTGCTGATATACGGACCTTTAAATTGCAATATCTCGATAACCAGTGAAGCGATTTTTAAAAAATCCAAAACTATTTTTCTTCTCTCAGTGGGCTCTTTAAGACTGAAATAGAAAACTAACAGTATTTGTCGAATTTAATTTTCTTGTGATGTGCCTACAATAGTGCGTGCTGCCACGTAACATACAGATGAAGGCTTTGCTGTGCATCCCACATAGTAATGCCAGCAGTGAGAGGGGCTTCTCTCATTAAGTCCAAATGAAATTTTGTCATCTATTTCTTCTGATTGTCATGCCTCTTCAGGTGTGGATTGCTGCAGCAATTTTCACCCTAAGGGGAATGCTAAAATATGAAATACCAGCCCTGGTACAAAAAGTGAAACGTTTATCAAATGGATGAAGAAACCATCTTAATTTTGAAGAGTTTGTACAATTTTAAAATTAAACTGAAAAAAAATCACGTGGTTGTTCAAAGGCTTAACATAAATTACCACTAATTCACGAGGATGATAATGCACTAAACAATTCCAATAGCCTGGATTGTAACTAAAACTATCCACAAGCTGCTTGGACTTGCATACCACCATCATACCTCCCACATGTTATTTTGCCGTTGCACCCCTGCATTGCAGAGCCGATCATGTGGCACATTGTGATACATTCTAAACTGCATATAAATTATCACAACCTGATTCAACTCATGAACTTACGTGGATGTACTTTTCATTCACACCTCAATTATGTCAAGCATGTTTTGAATGTAAGTGAACGTCTGACCATAGAAAGAATCAAGAATGAGGTCTCCATGCAGGAATAAGGGTATGTGACAATAGCGACGAGAGACCAACCCTTGAAGAAGAAGTAGTAAATCATTGCTGAAGTAGTAAATCATGTCACTTTTCGGCACAAAAGTCTTTTAAGTGACATTATAATACGATAAAAACGTTGTAGTTAATTGATGAGATGATGGGATATACCCCAGACATGCCCAGACGGCCGGAGACTTGAGTTCCGCTGTGCAATTTAATGCTGAAACTGTGGCATTTTGTGCAGCTCCGCTATCCTTGGTCGGATAGTCCCCAGAGTAACAATAGGAAAGATAACTCCCTCTGGGTAACTCCATACATCCCACGTGAGAGACCTAATGTCAAACACGCTATTGCCGGTTATTTAAGGCTACCACGGCCTATATCAGCGCCACCACGGATGCGGGTGCTGCATTGGCTCCGCTGTTGAGCGGAAGAACCAGGGTACGCCACTGGCAATCCGGCAGAAGATTATTGCCAGATACGAGGAGGCTGCAGCTGCCCTCGGATGATTACTGTACACTAGTGCTTCCGTACAATGCCGTACACAGCATCCAACACACGGAACAGATCCCTAATGACCCTCCCCAGATGAGGTGAAAAGTACTACTACTAGCAATCATCCCAGTACCCCACCCTTGAAGAAGACCCGCTGTTCGACATGAAGGTTGAGCCACAAATCAGCCATCTGGTGCCGAGAAAAGACGTACGAGAAGGCGACAACTCATCAAACGCCGTTGCCACCAGACCAAAGAAACGTCCCACAATTTTGTATGTGGTCAATCTGTGGTTGAAACCTGTTTCATTGAAAATGTATTCAAAAATACCCAACGAAATTAAATCAAATGTTCAGGGATAAAGGTAGAAGATGAATCAATGACCCGAATTTTTTTTTAAACAGCGATCAAGCAAATTGAAAAAAGGTTATTCCAGGATCTGGTTAAACAGACTATAATCTATATATTTTTTCTTAATATTTGTTTGTGGGCGCAAAAACCACGGGAAAACATTCCAAAAATGCCTGAACTCCCAAAGTTCCCAGAATTCATAAAATTCTATCACCATCAATAAAATAGGCTAGTAGAAAAAGCTTGATTAAATCAATACATTGATATTTTTTTGAAAAAAACCCTGTATTAGTCGGTGCTGCAATTACACATGGTTAAGTATTCCTTAGGCAGGAAGAAAAAATATATATATCTCGTTTCTGCTAGCCAGGTGAAATGGCCGCTGTCGTGTCCCTGAACTTGCTCGCCCAGGCATTTCATAATACATCCCATAATTTACCAACATTTGCACGTATTAAATTACGGTAATGCGTTTGAATCACAAGTCAACATGGACGTGCCTGAATGCACACTGGCCATAAGGTTAGCCACTTTTACGAAATGTTGCAAGAAGAGAAAACTTCGGGAAAATTGAGAACTTCCAACACAGAGACCATGGGAGAGGTTGCAAGACTACTGTGGCTTGACAGAATCGACACATGGGTGAGTATTATAAAACAATTGATGTAGTCCACACACTGTCTGCTCTCACTGTGGACTCTTAACAGTACACAGCTAAATCAATAAATGAAGCAACGACCCATGCCAAAATTATTACTATAAATACAGGTGAAAATCAGAGAAACACACCTTTTGTGTTCGAAATATAATATGAAGGCCTATAGACTTAGTATATAGAGGAATGCTCTCAACTCTAAAAGAACAACAACGTGATTTCTACCCCCTGCATGACTCTGGTATGAGAAGGTGCCAGGTAGGCTGCAGATATGCAGTTTGCCAGATATTTTTTTCAAAAAATAACAGAAACTTTAATATTTTGTGTTGTGTTGTTAGGAGGTCTTATTTTTAGACACTGGATGTAAATAAATACACACTTTTCAACATTTCATACTACGAAAAAGAAATATCTGCTGACAATGTCTATTAACACATGTAGACATTACTATGCAGTTATTTCCAGAGCACAAAAAAACATAAATTCCGCCAATACTGGCACAAAGGGATGTCATTCACTGAGCTGCTTTGCAAGCTGACTGATGTTTTTCCCAAAGCAGTCGTCCTCGTTGACAGACATAAAACATCCAAATATTTGACTTCAACATAAAAAGAGCAGCATACGTGGCCCCTTTCATCAACTGTAGACGAACTTTTAAATGCATGTACACTAAAGAAAAAAATGAAATGAATCGGGCTTTAGGCCACCTGTGCGCACATACAGGTTAAATTGGGCCTGGAGAACCTCCTGAGGATGGCCAGGTAAGATGATACGCTCTTCAGACACAGGATTCAAACCTTGGAGGTCTGAGGCCGAGCACGCTACCTCTCGGCCATGGAGGCTTCCACAATACTGAGTTTTACGAGTGGATGGGGAAGAAACAGTTTTGTTTCTTTCAAACCGCCGAGACCGGGAAACGAGACTGGGACTCTAGCGTGAAAGGCAGTGGTGCTAACCCCAGGGCCCCCGCCGATGTACACTGAATGATCTGGAAAAAAACTTTCTTGAGATCCATATGCAGGAGCAGGCAGACAGTGAGATATGTAAGGAACATAAAAAAAGAAGGCTGACAACTGCAATTTTTCAAAGTGTTTACAAAAATGGGCACCATTTTACACATCTCTCAATTTCTGAAACTGTACACGTCAGTTCTCTCCTTTCACAAGTGATGGGAATATACCAGTGTAAACCTGTACATACCAGTCCTGATGTATGGGCGGGTAATGGAGCCAAAGAGAGAAATAATCACTTTCAGAAGGAGAAGAAGGGTTGTCGTGTAAGAGTTTCCTGTTATTCTCTTGTCACTGTGCACTATAGCCTTATCTGTTTTTAAATCGTTGTGAAAAATATGCAAGCTGTTGGGGAATACAACTGCATTCCCTAGCTGAGCTCAATCCACCAACCCTCCAGTCTAAGTCGCTGGTGAAATAAATACTTTTCGTATCAGACATTGCCACATTTGTTTTTGTTCTCTAGATCACATTAAAACGTAAAATAAACATGTAATCAGAGTACCCAAATTAATTGAAAATTTTCATTTACTTTGAGATCAGTTATGTCAAAAGTTATAAATTCAAGATGGCTGTTAATTTTGGTTTTGACCACACCTAAAATGTTACAATTTGCCTCCGCTGCGGGTAAGTTGTAACACATTGACAGAGTTAGACTGTTGCAAGCAGTAAAAGAGTGGCTGCACAGAGTGATTTAATTGCCTTGCTCCAATAATACATCTTTGGGGGCACTAGGGGGGGGGGGGGGGGTTGTACCCCCCGTAAATCTCAATCATCATTTGTCAACTCCTCCCTGATGTTCCGTTGTTATAAATACTGGGTTGAATATAGTATTATAATTTACCTTGCAAGGTCTTTTATTTCAAAATTTCACAGGCACACTTTTTATCAGTGGGATCGCAGATGAAACGTGCAGCGGAATATTGGCAAAATCATTAAAGATAAAAATGACATGTTTATTTGCAGGTATATGTTAATCGAAAAGGTTATCATTCGATCAACGTTCAGGTGATTATGGATAGAAATTTTAGTATTAGAAATGTTGTGGCCGACTGGCCAGGAGCGACCCATGACCCCCGGATCCTCCAAAACAGTGGAGTGTACAGGGATTTCGAGGATGGAACGGAACAAGGAGTTTTGCTAGGGGACAGTGGCTACCCTCTGAAGCGGTGGCTGCTTGTTCCATTTCTGCACCCTGCATGTGATGCAGAGGAAAACTACAACAGGCAAGTGTGAAATCGTAGATTATCTGAGGTGGTAATATTAAATGATGATTCTACTAGCGGCGGTTCAGACAAAGGCAAGTATGGCACTGGTGTACATGTAATATTCAGCCTACGGTAGCGTGAACATAGCCAGGACCAATATGAACAAGACGGCAAGCCGCAACCAAAATCCCCCGCACCGCCCGTGTGATTTTACAGGCTACATACTTCCCTGAAGTCTCACATTCTGTTTATAGTGGTGGTCTACCTATCTAGCACACCTTACCTTGTATGTATATTACAGAGATATTCAAGTCAATGACGGTTGCAATTAGTCAATTATTTAATTTGATCAAGGTGATTTTTTTGAAAATCTCGATCAAGCTTTACTCATAACTAGCCTTTATATAAAGTTTAAAGGGACTGGCCCACGCTAAAATCATCAAAAAATCGGTGATTTTATTTCGGGTTCTTAATATGACCATATGATGTAAGCATGTACATAGACTAGAACTGCAATTTTTTATAATTTTTGTGCTGCGCATTCACCAGTTAGCCTAGATATAGAGACGAAATTCCTGATTTGTAATTATTAACAACCATGTCAAAAATAGGAAATGCGGGAATTTCGTCTCTATATCTAGTCTAACTGATGAATGCGCAGCACAAAAATTATAAAAATTTGCAGTTCTAGTCTATGTACATGCTTACATCATATGGTCATATTAAGAACCCGAAATAAAATCACCGATTTTTTGATGATTTTAGCGTGGGCCAGTCCCTTTAATGTGCATTCCGTGAAACAAGTTATTGTGCTAGAAGTTGCGGTCAGACAGACTAACAGACGAACGGAGGCGAGGCAGGACAACAATAGGCATCCGCGTACATTTGGCTGAGGCCTAATAATTGCCTCAAGTTGGTCATATTAAATTCGATCCGAGTAGATCAACACAATGAGGGGGTGTTTGCCACATATCCGGCATCCGTTGTAGTTATATTATTACTGTTTAATATTATATAAGTAAATGAATGATACGAGTTATCTAGATATCATTATATTATTTAAATAGATGTATATCAATGTATGTTTTTTAATGTTTATGTATAAGGGCCCCACGGCGGATGAGCTATGCTCAGTGGGTTGGTACATACATGCATGTATGTTTTTAATTTTTATTGATTTTGTACGTTGTTGTATATACCTGTACCCTCGGTAAATAAAGTCTTTATTATCATTATTATTATTAATATTATTATTATTATATAAATATTGATTGAGAGTCACATGTTGCTAAAAGGTTATATTATCATGATAATGTTTGTTGAATAAAAATCTTCAAGAAAGTAGACATTACTGAGTTCCCTAAATGGTATTTCAGTGATACTATGTGTTTTTTGTATGACAACGCAATTTTGTATGACAACGCAATTTTACACACAAAAATCAAGCTAATGGTTCTGTTATTAATTTGCACATGTTGTCAGACTATCACCTGGTAGCACCGATGAAGAATGGGGAAGGAACAACTTATGATGTCAGATTATGACTATGACATCAGGAGCCAAGCCCCTCTCTGAAATTCATAGAAAAATCAAATGTGCATTTCTTAGTTTTCTGAACATACTTTAAACTTCTGTTTTTTTTCAGGCTTGCAGTTTCCTTTGATGTACTTTTAGAATGTTATATTCTTTTATAATGGTTTATTTGGATCGTAGGCATGACGTGATTGCAATACCTATGCTGGAAGTCGGCTTCAGGAAGTGCACTCAAACACCAGCAGACGCATCAAGTCTGGAAACCATCTATGACTTTGCAGAGTGGCTGACACCTCACATACATCCCATGCAACACCACTCTAGGCCACATTGCTTTAAAATTGTGCCAAAGAGGCTATTAAAGCACTCCTTCTGACCAAAACTTGGACAACTGATCATGTTTTTGAGAATGGCTTTACCGTCCACAGAATCCTAAAAATTCCAACTTCTAGGAAATCTTATACATTATCACCACCTGAAGGGAGAACAGCTAAGCAGCTGCAAGATAATTCACCTGGTGTCAAGGTTTTATTAGTGGATGAACGATTTTTGGTAGGAGCAAAAACTCTGGGCCGATACATATGGAATGTAACACAACAGCCGATATGCTGAACAAACGACACTGGTGAGAGCCCTGCATCTAGACTGCTGTTCATAGCGCAAATTCGCTGGTCAAGCTAACTGATCTGGCCTAAAATCGACCTATGCAACTGTTAAATAATGACATGCTAAATTCAGGCTTTATAGTGCAGGGCTTTCCCCAACGCATGGATCCACGGCTCGGCGCGGCGCTGTTTGATCCCAGGGTCGCGCTGACGAAATGTTTAAAAAAAAACAGAAAAAGCTCCAGATTTTGACAGAATGCACCATTTCAAGACATTATCTTAAAAAAAAATCGGGGGGCATGCCCCAGTACCCCTGCGTGTGCTTCGGGCATCATTGGTTCACAACACTGACAGCGCACTTTTCAAAAATCCCCCCGCTCTATTTTTTTCTAAGGAAAACCCTGTAGTGAAGGAGAATAGCAGATATGCTGGAAAATTGACATGCGATAAGTCTTAATTTGTGGGTGGATATCGTTTTTCGCAAGTCGTTAAATCACTTCCTGCCCACAATTAGGAGTGTCGCTTCTGTCTGTTGGCCATAAACATGTTACATTTATGTAGGTAATCCACAGAAAATTCTTATTGATATGGCATGTCACTATATATTATGATGTTACATCGATACATCAGGTTCAAATGGTTCTCATTATAGTTAAATTTAGAAGATATGATACTGTGGCAATTCAAATCTAAGTCTGACATCTGCTTTACAGACTATTCAAAGAAATGTTGTACAGTTGTTTATAAAATATTTGTTCTATGGCATTTAGATATCAATGACAATTTTAAACTATCACACCTCCCATGAATCAACCTATAAATAGCTGATTAGGTTCATCACTTAAAAACGTGACATGCATCAAATGTAATTTTAAGCTTTTGTCACATGTGTCATTTGAAATTTAGCAGGACGAAAACATTGATGCATGATGGAGGAAAACATGAGGATACCCTATAATTATGGGTTTGGGTCCAGCTTACATGCTTTGTGTCGTTCGGTTATGGGTATATACTAATATACATATACATATATAATCTATCACAGAAGTACTAACGTTAAAATCATACATTTTTGTGTGTTGCAGATCACAACACGACATATGTACAATGATGCAGGTTTTAATAGCCACAGCCTCCCATGGAAGGGGTCTGCGGGAGTTTGTGGTAACTCGTTTAGCCTATCACAATTCTATAGGCAATGCCATCTGTAAAAAACTGGATAGGTACCACCTGGGACAACCTACAAGGGGTGTTTTTGCGGGGGGTATAAACAATATCACAACACGAATACAACACACACATGACACACAAATCACATATCCGACACAAACACCAAAAGCACAGCACATCATCACAGAGCTGCAGGCATTACACACTCATCTTAGCAACACATACCATGGCAAAATCAAATTAACAACAATTGCACCTGCATCACTCAACAAAAAGCAAAGAACGGACTCACAGAGGATATAGACACACCATATGACATGGATACACAACAAATAAACTTTCACAATGACAACACAACAATAAACAGCGCAATTTGCCCAAAGGAAAACTGGATGCTGTCAGTAAATTGGACAAAAGACTAAATACGTTGGTCCACCAAGTCAAGGCCTAATGACAGGTGTCACCATATAAAAGTTAGGAAGTATTCCTATGTTAAACTTTATGGTGGTGTACATCCCTGCAATGAATTGAAAGCCAAGTGGTTTAACAACACGGATTCATTTGAAGAAGTGTATAATAATTGTGAAACATGGGATTTCAAGAGAAGGAGACATGCTCCTCTTTGAAGTCCCCCTCTCTCACATGCATTGTCTGCCTGGCAAACAGTAAGGTGACAAAATTATTATGACTTTTTATCTAGCTTATTTATCACTATTTATCCCTTTTATTTATTTATTACCATTTATCCCATTGCTGCTGCTATGATCAGCGCCAGCAGAAAGTTACATGCTTTGTTGACCTCAGAGTCCGAAACGGAGGCGAAGAAGAAGCAAATGAGGTTTTAGTGGTGATGCTGGTCGGACTTCGAGGTCACTGGAAAGCAACAATCAGCTATTATTTAATCAGAAGTCTGTCTGCAGAAGCGCTCTGTCTACACTGCCTGTCGAAAATAAGGTTACAGTCCGCTTTTCCAAAGGTCCATTTTTCCGAAGGTTCATTGTTCCGAAGGTTCATTGTTCCAAAAAAAAGGTTTATTGTGCGAAGGTTTATTGGTCCGAAGGGTCATTTATCCGAAATAGGGGTTCATTGCTCCGAAGGTTCAATGTTCCGAAGGTTCATTGTTCCGAAATAGAGGTTCATTGTTCCGAGGGGTCATTCATCCGAAATAGGGGTTCATTGCTCCGATGGTTTATTATTCCGACGGTTCAGTATTCCGAAATCTCACATTTCTCAGACAGGAAAATGTTAATTTGCTATGACAAAAATGAAATGGTTAGGGCTTTCGGCCGGGCCACTTTTGTGCACATACAGGCTAAACTGGGCCAGGAGATGATTCACGAGTAGTCAACATTGTCAACCGGTCCCGCAAAACGGAGTGCCAGACAGGTGCCCCGTCTAGTTCACGAGATGAATCAGAAGACACTGTTCTCCAGACACAGGATTCGCACCCTGGCAGTTTTGAGGTCGAGCATAGCTACCTCTTGGTCACGGAGGTTCCCCCCAATATTTAGTTTTACGAATGGATTATTAGCTGCTCCGGACTGCTCCATCTCCGGCCAAAATGTATATAATAAACTCCCCCAATGCAACATCGCACATAGCAACCAATATGTGGACACGTGGACTGATCTTCACATAACTGAAGAAGGCCGTGTTGGCCGAAACGTTTTTGTAAAGGGGAATAAACACTTCAACATCTGCGTGTTTTTATTATATTTATACCAATGGTGCCAGACGCTTTTTAAACCCAGTTAGAGCTACAGAGTGACATTTTATTCGTGGTTTTGTTTTAATGTTTATGTTATATGGCATTTGGCATGTAATAAATTGTCAAAATTACAGCTCATTTTAACACCATTTAAGGGACGACAGACCAAGGCTAAAATCATCAAAAAATCAGTGATTTTATTTTGACTTCTTAATATGACCATATGATGTAAACATGTCCATAGACTAGAACTGCAAACGTTTTTCAATTTTTCTGCTGCGCATACAACAGTTAGCTTAGATATAGAGACGAAATTCTCGTATTTCTTATTTTTGACATGGTTGTCAAAAATTAGAAATGTTGTCTCTATATCTAGCCTTACTGGTGAATGCGCAGCACACAAATTTAAAAACTTTTGCATTCTCTGACTGAAAAATAATGTTTAACTCCAGGTGGAGTCTACCTTTTTAAATATCTTCTCTATAAATTATTTATAGTTTATAAATCTACTGAGTGAAGATAATTTGTAATTCTAATAATAGACTAGATCTATAATCTACTAGCATAGACTATAGCCTACTCTATTCTATTCTCAGATTTAAAGCCTGGTTTGGACTTATCTTTTCCAGAGTTAATCTACACTTATAGAAATCTTAGAATGAATCTACTTGAGTAACTTGACTTAACCTCGTGACGTAAACGTAGACTATTAATTTGATAGATCTCTATTCGGCCTACTGGATAGACTAATAGTAGATCCCTAGACTACATAACATGAATATTTCTGTCCGGAATAAACTATAGCTACCTAGCCTTTTTGATCTACATTAAACCTGATATAGTCTTTTTGATCTACATTAAACCTGATATAGGCCCATCTTAAAGTTATCTAGGCCTATTATAGCTAGATTAATCTACATTTATTATTCCAGTGTATTCATTGAGCTAATTTGTAGACTAATAGTAATATTATATAGACTAATACAGTAAAGTAGTCTACGACTTTGACAATAATTCGATTCCACAATAAATAGGTTTATTCACTAGTTTCTCTGGTCAAAGATACCTAGTCTCGCGCTAAACCACTGAGCTGACCACCCGTGGTTAAACTAAAATGTATTGTATCTTACACTCCCACTCCTCGAATTTACCAAATTAAAAAAAATGTCTGAAAAAACTACTGCATTATAATAATAATGATGGCACCAGCTTAGTGATTGTCCTAACAAATGTAGTCATTTTGGTTCTAATTCTGGCACTTCTCACCAAATTGTTTACTTCTAGCCCAAAGGCCACACATCCCTAGGCAGACTTTCGTCTTTCACTAAAACTAAGTC
Source organism: Flabesymbios commensalis (assembly GCA_964017125.1). Lineage (NCBI taxonomy): Eukaryota > Metazoa > Annelida > Polychaeta > Terebellida > Flabelligeridae > Flabesymbios > Flabesymbios commensalis. The sequence continues at coordinate 82,034,734 of OZ024913.1, forward strand.
TCCTATCGACAAAGTAATTTGTCCACTTAGTCCTAATCTGTAGATCTGTAGACGTATTCTTTGGATAATCTGGTCCAGAATACCTCTGTCAGACACTGTGCGTAGCGCCACCTTTTCTTGTACATGTCTTTTTTGAAAAATGTATCCCATGAAACATAGGCATTGGTGTGTTGTAGTATTAGATGATTTGCTGTCAAAGGCACATCATAGTTCACATCTGTGCTAGACTCTGTCATTGATCTACCATTTACTACGTTCTCTACATTACACATACACTGTGTGTAATACGTCATCTGTCAGTCTAGTATAACTGATATGGTCCTGTTCCTTTCCCACAAACCTCCCATGTGAGAGGCTAAGCTAAGGGATGATTGAAAAAAGAAACTTGCACATTTCATATTGTTGGTAATGTGAATTAAAAATGGTCACAGTTAGTATTTGAGTATATAACTAACTAAAAAGTACGGATATGGCTGTCATTTTGTAGTTTTAATAAAATCATGAAAAAATCAATTGTGCATCTAATTTTGATGTGAATGTTTTCAAAAATTTCTGACTGCTAGATTTTGCGTCTATGACAAATATTACGTCGATCCGTGGGGATCATTTTGATTTGTTTACATTTCTTTAAAGAATTGAATAGTTTTTAAACGCAGTGGGCAATCTACACCTGATGATCCATGTGAAAGTATTACATAGAATATGTTTTTGATCAATTTGAATTTAACATTGATGGCCCAATTGCCAGGTTCAAAGGGTTCGAAAATGAGTCACATTGACCGATTTCAAGGGGCAAGGTCACAGCAGTTTGGCACTCAAAATTAGTTTCATGCACAATATCTTCTTATTTTTTAGGTTAGTCTGCATATTTGAAACCCAAGTGCATTTGAGGAAACTACAGGTCTATTTCAAAGATGGGTGACATTATATTAAACTCTATGAAAGGAGCTTTACAAAATACTAGTTATTTAAAAAGCCACTTCCGAAAAATCATTTAACTATATTTCAAGCTACGCACAATAAATAATGTGTATTACGATAAATACAACTGGGTTATATAGTCGCGGTATTTTTGTTATTTTTTTCAGCATTGTGTGTACTAATCCAAATATTTTTTTCAGCGATGCCTTTATCAGGTGCAGAAAAAAACGAAAAGAGACATAAAGGAACATATCTGAAGATGGGGATGTTTTTTTTCTGAAAGTCAAAGACAGAAAGAGAAAACAAAGGATAGCACTCAACATGGATAATGATAAGAACTAGTTAGAAGAAGAATAATTAGAATGATGGGAAAAAGTTAGAAGAATAAGAATGAAAAAAATGGTCAATTTGAAGGATTCATGTGTGAGAGAAGATATTGGTGAAGATATATGGGAACATTTAAATCTGGACAATCATTGGGTAAAAGTATTAAAAAGGTTGCAACAGCTCTACCAAATAGTCCAAGAAAAAGGCTACCGTCATTGGTAAAATTGTCAGGATGGTGAAAGTAAAAAAACAGATATTCACAGTTAGTAGGCGTCAATTTACAGAAACAAGGTTTTTGTTTTAGCTCTTGTGATATCATTTTAAGTGTTTCAATGAGTGAAGGAAACATTTGGATAGATTACAACTTTTAGAAACATCCATTGGCAACGTAATCAGGTTTCGAGAAAGACAAATCATGACAAAATGTTGGTCATTACATTTTTGTCTTTTAGATCCACCCGTTTTTTAATGCGGTTGCTATGTTTGACAGGAGAGTGACATCCAGTATCCAATTTGATTATTTCCTTCTCAAAAGATAAAATGAAAGAAAAAGTAAACAGATCTGTAAGTAAAGCAGGGGGACAACGTATGTGATATGTGAGAAAGATTACAACAAGAAAAAGGGCAATAGGGAATATTGGATGTGAGTGGGTTGTGGGAATGAGAGCAGGTGTGGTATGTAGGCACATAGAATGTGCTTGGATTAGACTCTGTGTGATGTGGACAATAAATGCTATTATTGTGATAAATGTGAGCAATAAGAAATAGACTAATGTAGATATCGGAATGAGAGTGATGTTGATTAACAATATATGCTGATTGAATGGTTCGTACTCATGCCAATGTACAGACAGCCGTGTTGTGGCTCTGCAAGAAATATATATTTTAGGTGCCTCAGCTGAAGGTGTCATTGTGACGGAATAATCGAGGTGAAATGTCCATTCTCCCACAAGGACATATCAGATATTAATGCTATGATTTATCACCCACATTCTTTTTGAATATATAAATGTTTCTTGAAATTGGATCACCCTCACAATTGATATCCATTTCTGAAATATTCATATTATTCTCAATACTGTACGACACGCTGTTCATGCCATGTTAAAGTTGTTGACAGCAGCAATGTCCTGTGAAGTGTAAATTGTTTACGAGACATGTGCAGTATATTTTTTTGAACATCTGCACAAGTTTTTTAAATTTTATTATTTATAAATTCATGGCAATGCAAGTACTTGCAACTGCACCCTATATCATTTTAAAATATGTACCTTTATAAAAGTGTTGTATTATCCTTATTATGCAATTTTATTAGTGGACAAGATTATTGTTAAACTACAGAATTGAAATTTGTAGGATAACACAACACATGTGCTCTTGCGATAATTGGAATTACATTTTAGTTGTGATAACGGATTATTTTTGAAAAATAAATAAGATATTATTATAACCATTATAATATATTACAACATTATTTCATTTCAACATTTTATGCAGTTAGATGATGTCATAAAAACTTTTTTTTATAGATAAGGATAATAATAACAAGAGCATTTAGGACATGGATGTATATCTTTGTTCGTAGTGGCTATTGACAGGACAATTCTGTCAATAAACAATAAATATTTTTTATTCACAGGATATAATTTGACCAATCACGTATCTTCTTACAGTCTAAGCTAATTGTAGGCTAGCACACCTCAGAGCAAAAATGGCGACCACGTGCATGCGTGTGCCAGGGAAACCCAGACCACGAAGGTCAGGGATACCACCAGATCAATCGTGAGTATATCAGTCTAATTCGCTATGTCAACAGTATCAGCATAATCACACTTATAATACTCATTTAGGCCTAGGGGCCTACATATGAGATGGGTGGGGCGAGGGTGCTCATCCTGTCAGCAGTGGGTTGTATAATATCTATTGGCAGGTCATTCTGTCAGCAGTGGGTGATATAATACCTATTGACAGGTCATTCTGCCAGCAGTGGCTAATCTAATAGTTATTGACAGGGCATTTTGTCAGCAGTGGGTGCTTCAATACTTATTGACAGGTCATTCTGTCAGCAGTGGTTGGTCTAATTATTATTTACAGGTCATTTTGTCAGCAGGGGATAGTTCAATGCTTATTGACAGGTCATTCTGTCAGCAGTGGGTGTTCTAATTATTATTGACAGGCCATCCTGTCAGCAGGGGATAGTTCAATGCTTATTGACAGGTCATTCTGTCAGCAATGGGTGGTTTAATTATTATTGACAGGTCATCCTGTAAGCAGGGGATAGTTCACTGCTTATTGACAGGTCATTATGTCAGCAGTGGGTAGTTTAATGCTTATTGACAGGTCATCCTGTCAGCAGGGGATAGTTCAATGTTTATTGACAGGTCATCCTGTCAGCAGGGGATAATTCAATGATTATTGACAGGTCATTCTGTCAGCAGTCGGTGGTCTAATTATTATTGACAGGTCATCCTGTCAGCAGTGGGTAGTTCAATACTTATTAACAGGTCACTCTGTAAGCAGTGGGTGGTCTACTACTTATTGACAGGTCATCCTGTCAGCAATAGGCAATTTATTACTTATTGACAGGTCCTTCTGTCAGCAGTGGGTGTTTCAACACTTATTGACAGGTCATTCTGTCATTAGTGAGTGGTATATTACTTATTGACAGATCATTCTGTGTGCAGTCCATAATTTATTACGCAAGTCAACATGAATTTGAAATCACCAGACAAGTAAAAAATAACGTTAGGCTATCTTGTACATGCTATAGACCTGATGAAAACGCAGCTGACATATTTCTTTGATGTATCATTTCAGAATGCCATTGTCCGTGGATTGCCACAATTTTCCATGAAGCAGAATAACGTGAACGATTTCCATGGCCATGTATCTTGTGTTTATGAATCCGTCTTGAAGCACAGTGACCAACATGATCCACCGTGTGCAGCAACATCTTGCCCTTATGAAACAGAAGATGAGATGACACCATGTAATTGGTTGAAAAGTGATAATTGCAACCAATGGGTTCATCTGGAATGTGAAAAAACTCAGAATACACCCTCTTAGCTCCTGTACAGTATACATGTGGGAAATGTGTACTGTATACTGCAGTGTAAATGTAAAGATCACATATATCAAGCAGACTGCATCATCAAACGTTTCCAAATTTACGACCAGATTTGAATATAGGATATATTCATAGTTGCAGTAAAGTAACTCGATAAGTTTATGAATTATTATTTTTATTTTTAGCAGATACATTAGACCTGTCATCAGGGTGACTGACCATTGGTCCGAAACACCATTGGTCAGACACACCATTGGTCCGACACACCAATGGTCCGACACTCCATTGGTACGACACACCAATGGTCCGACACTCCATTGGTCCGACAAACCTTAGGAGACCATAAATATCAGAATCTAGCAAGGATGACCTTGAATATTTTTTATAAACATAGTTCAAATGGCGGGAGATTCTGGAACCATTTTTATTTATTTTTCCATTTGAATGTCAAGTGCCCAAAACAATTCACAACCAGGTGACATTTGTCTACATATTTGAGATTAAATTAAATTTGTAATGTATTTCTCTGGAATTCAATGTATCTATTAAGATAATGTACGGTAAAAATGTCATTGTTAAAACTGTCATTGGTAAACAGATAAGGTTCTTAAAAGGTTTTTTGTTGAATAGTACAATGGAGAAAGGTTCCATATCTATACCGGTATAAATATAAAACCTTTCTCTATATTACTTTAATACAGCAAAGAACCTTCAAGAACAGTTTTTTCTAAGAGTGCATAAAAGTCGAAATTTATAACCTACTTTTTTCATCCGATTTTTTAGACTTGGACTCATTGATGTTTCAGCTACTATTTCACCAAGCACAAGATAGTTTGACCAGTGCTTCATATTTAAATTTGAATTTAAATTGAGAAAATGTGTAACAACGACTCATCATACTTGTTATATTGAATGACATAACAAATACTTATCAATTAATCAACTTCGTCTTGCTTGAAATATTCATGAAATCAACCTTTGGAGTTTCAACCTATGACCAATTATTTGTCTTCATTTATTTACTTGTGCCTGTAACAACGTCTAGCACTTTCAAAAAGGATTCAATAATAATATGCTACTCATTATGTTTATTAACCTGATGTAATTGCTGACGTAATTTCCAGCTTTCAATGAATAAAAAATACCTATAATAATTGGATCAAGATTAGTGGTTATTGCCAAGCTGTCTGTACATAACTGTCAATTTTCTGCTTAGAGCCACTGCAGCCGTAGGCTACATATAAGAACACGATGCTATGATAATAATAATAATTGCATATCATATGCAGCAATGTACACTCAATGTCTTTGAATAGTTTGTAAAAAAAATACTGCTTCAAACGCAAGTACATGAATTTTGACACTTGCTGAGAATAATGCGTCGATATAACAAGATACTGATAGCAGATTATAATGAGATTTAAATTCTGCACTGGTCTTAATTAGACGGTATTAATAAAGGCATAATTTTTTTAAAAGGCATGTTTTGTCTTTAAGTAAGCTATCATTTTATTTCGGACTAATGATACTTCAGACTAAAGGTACTAAGGACTAAAGGATCACCTTTAACCTGAAACAAAGGCGACTTTTACCTACTAGGTTCAGGTTTACGGGTAGTTCGGACAAATAATGGGACTTAGTAAAAGAGGGCTGACCCCGTTTATACATGAGTTGGAGGTAAAATAATAACCATGTAGATTTATTTGATGATAAAACTACGGTGGCCCATTGGGGTCACTCAACTCCATTTAGTCATGTTGTTACTCAACTCATGTTATACTGAACTCAAACTAAGTCTTTGTGTTACTCAACACAATTTTCTTGTTACCCACCCCGATTTTCTTGTTACTCAACTAAAATTTCTTGTATCTCAACTCAATTTTTTTAGTAACTAAACTCAAGTTTCTTTGTAACTCAACTCAAGTTTTCTTGTAACTCAATACAAGTTTTCTTGTCACTCAAATCAAATTTCTTATATTATATCTCACCTCAAATTTACTAATAACTCAAGTTTCCTTATAAGTTATCTTGTAACTCGACTGAAGTTTTCTTGTAACTCAACTCAAGTTTCTTATAACTCAACACATATTTTTTTGTAACTCAACTGAAGTTTTCTTGTAACTCAACTCAAGTTTTATTGTGACTCAACTGAAGTTTATAGGTCTACCATGGATTGTTGGACCAATGGTGTGTCGGACCAATGGTGTGTCGGACCAATGTAACCGCCATGCATGTGTCCCGCATTCAAATCATTCTGATCATTTTCCCTTCTCAATGGCTCGCCGAGTTAAGGTTGAAACCAGTGTATCTACATATCCCTTAGTTCACATATTTTCAATGCATGGTTGACCGCCATGGATAAAGGGTTCCCAGTCTATGTTCCGAAGGCTCTATGTTCCGAAGGTTCTATGTTCCGAATTCCCATTGGTCCTAGATCCATTCTGTGAAACCCTATAGCCTTGACCTGCAACATTTTCACCTAGCAATCTAATACAATGAATGGGGGAGGGGGACTTGGACGCCTTTATGCACAACTGAGCCAACCCACACCTTGGTTCTTCCCATCATCATTGCAGTCCCCGTGATTATAGAAAGGTATGTACGTATTTGTATTACATAAATTTCAGAATAGATCTACAGAATATGTAGAGAGTCTGTATTGTGCTTTTTATTGTGAATTCTCCACATATATTTGTATTTGTTTAATTTACAATACATGTGGGTTGGTCCAGTTGTGCATGAATCAAAATGGTCATTCTTATTTATGCACAACTGGACCACCGTTTATGAGGCAGTCAGGCTCAAAACCGGGGGTATCCGACGATGTGTTTTTATCCATGAATGTGAATGTGCATGTCGTGTGTTGCTTACTTAAATTTACAGAAGACTAAAAAATCAAGTGCATTTATCTCAAAAAGAACTTTTGGGGGTTGGTCCAGTTGTGCATAAAGACGTCCACTATAATACAACCCTGTTTTCACTGAGTAGCCATTCAAAAGTGTTTCCGGTGACGTCACTGCGTTTCGCAGAATTCCCCCTGATGAATTGATAATAATAATTATTTGTAGGAAAACATCAGTGGAGATTTTTTTGTGCAGCAGTGCTATTTTTCTAATGATCATTGATCTGATTATCATAATATGACTATAGTAGAAGAACTAGCTGCAGCCAAACCGAAAGCATGGTCAAAACAGCTGATCGTCGATTTCATTGGTGAGACTGGGGTGGATGTAGATGGTCTTACGAGAGAAGCATTGACCATTGTTTTCTCAAGAGCAAACATTCTAGAGGGTTCAGTGTTCAAAATGTCCTCAGGTGCTGTATTTGAAGAACTTTTCAGAATACTCGGAAAAATAGTGGCGTTTGGTCTGCTGAATGGTCATCCAGGACCACAAAGACTGGATGAAAATTTCACGAAGTATTTCCTGCAACAGAAAATACCAAAGCTCGAAATCACAACTGTTTCTTCGTGTGTTGAAGATGCCATAGAAAAGGTAGGGCTAATACAATTGCTCTTGATATATTCAGGATACCGCGATCTGCTAATCATACACTTTTTTTTAAAGATCAGGCGAAACAACGACGGAGCGAGGCGAAACAACGACAGAGCGACGGAGCGAGGCGAGGGTACGAAAGTACGATGGAACGAGGCGACGGAACGACAGAGCGAGGCGACGGAGCGACGAAGCGAGGCGAAAGAGCGACGAAACGAGGCATAACATAGGCATAATTATATACTGTTGGAGTAAACTTTGTGATCATAAATTTTTGATAAAAATGTAATTTATATAAGTGAATATTACAAACATATGAATGATCCTGCAACTGAACCACGTTCACGGTGGACATTATACTTCCTTCATTATTTGTCCTATTATTAATAAGGAATTGTGTTTACAGTACCGCCCATTTGCTTGTATCTGTAATATAATAAATAGGTTTTATGACATGATCATCAATACAAAACATTATTTTCGTTTTCTGTTATGTTTTTATTTGTCAGGGTTTGTAGCATTTTCTTATCACCGCCTTCTTGCGGAGCAAACGATGTGTTAATTAGCGATCGTCAAATGTCGGTCTAATGTTTAAGCCGTTGGCACAGCATTAAAACAACGTTGTGTAATGTGTCATTTTCACTGTATGGGAGGGGTAGGCCTATTCCACTGAGAAGATGGTACGTATTGTCGCAGACAAGGGCGGCGGCAGACTGTCTGCAGTGTTTCTCAGTTGCATTCTACATTATTAAAAAAACATATTCACCGGTAGACGTCTAATAATGCAGGGTGAAATCTAGTCTATTCGTTTTTCGGTGAAATAATCCCCTGTCGTAACAATACGAAAAAGGAGGGGGTAGGCCTAATGACTATCTGTCAATCAACCCCCGCCATGGCTTAGGCCTACTACTGGTGTCGCTCTCTGCTCATTATCATTGACAGCAGACAACAAAATTAGACAAAAAAATCCGTAAACCAACTTTAATAAAAAAAATGGCCTTACAGTGTCCGGAATTTACAGGCCCTGGCCAAAATTCTAAACCGGCCCTATTTTTTGTTAAACAGGCCCTTGCTGATTTGAACAGGCCCACAAAAAATTGATCACTGTATGCAACACCAGAATAAAAAAATAAAGACATTGTAGTTTGTATGGATATATTCATAGTTAACAACAGTAACAAGTTTTTTTCTTTGAATTTACTTGAAATAACATTTATAATAACACATCTAGTGTAAATGCTAATCACTTTAAATTAAACTAAGTTTTACTATGGGTTTTGCTCCATATTATCATTATGGCCTGTAGATGATGAATTAATCTCTGGTTGTTCCAATGACAATTTTTCAAAATCCTTACGAAAAATGAAGTACATTCATTAACAGTCACTTATATAATTTAAATAATATGATATATATGTGATGAAGTTCACATTTTAAAGAAAAGCAATCAGAAGAAAACGGTTATAATGTTGGAATAATTCACTCACAGGGAGCTTCAGTGCTTCCAGGAATGTTGTGCAAGTGCACGCGCTAGAACAGTGTTCTGGATGCAGCGTGTCAATGTGATCATAATTTGTGAACCGCACAGTGACATCACAATTAAAGTCCCCTTGATGTTGAGTTAATTATGGGCCAATGTCGGTGATGTCGGACCAACATTAACTCAATATGGCTAGTTGGCCAATTATTGTCTAGTTTGACCAGCGCCGTAGACAGTGCAAAATTGAACTGGTTCAAGATCGTCATTATCACGTGTTAGGGGCCTACCCGGTGAACACTGCACATTAACTCAATGTCTACGACGCTGGCCCAACATTAACCCATCATTTGTTCAATACATGCCGTGTTCATCGGGTACGACCTCCAGGGGAGAAATTTTTTCAGTATCGCATAGCAAAATGCTACTCAATTCTGTCCATTTGCTAATCAAATTTGTAATTGATTAGCAAAATATTTAAACATCAATGATAAGGATGTCTAGCAAGTTGCAACCTAGATGAGAAAATTGCTAATCAAAAATTTTAAAACAAATTGTCCCCTTTCTTAGATTCAATCGTCTCAGAAAGTTCCTGCCAGCCTCTCCAGAAGCAGAACTTCCAAGTTCAGTGCGGCTGAGTTGGAGAGGCTGGTAGATTTGGTGGAAAAACACCAACACATAATTAATGGCAGCTTTCATTCTTCCACCAAAGGCGAGTGTAATTAACCGATGGGAATAAGTATTGATAAAATAGTAAATCATATGAATAAGGCACTTTTTACTTTCCTGTGTGTTTAGTTCTCTAACATTTTGCTGGATATATCATATTTTTAAGTATTTTGTTTCAAAAACACTTACTTTTAGATGCATTTGGGAACCTTAGAAGACGTGTTACAAAGGTTCAGAAGGACAATGTGTGGGAGGAAATGGCGGGACAAATGGTGGGGCTGGGCCCAGTGGTACGAACAGCAGTGCAATTGAAAAAGAAAAAGGAGGCACTGTTCTCACAGATCGAAAGTGAGTTGGTTTAGTTAATGACATTTAAATACTTTTCTACTATCATGTCACATTGGAGCCATTGACTCCTGCAATTTCTCTGTTGGCTATAGCATTCACAGCTTTTTAAGGCATAACCATTGGTAATTACAGGTCATTGCAATTTTTTGTCAGAATCATAGATGCAGTTAAACTGCAGTGAAGTGCAACAAGCATTTAATAATAAGCTGAATATAAACAGATAAAGGACAAGCTCTACTGGGCACCGCGTAATGATGATCAGCCTAAGATTTCACATGGTTTATTTGTAATAAATTTTTTCCCTTTTTTTTACAATTTTTGCAGCATCAAACATTTTTAATCTATGCCTTGTAGAATCTTTACAGAAAAACTGAAGTTGATGAGCTCTTTATTTAATATTATTGCCACCATGGGATTCTTGATTCAAGTGACCAGTAGGCCTCTATGTGTAGGCCCAACGTTGACCCAATGTTCGGCTGAACCTAAGGGGGGGGCACTATTCAATCTCCATGGGGGGAGGCTGGAGGTTTTTTTTGAAATAACTAATTTCGGGCAGACTGCGTGTAATAATAAATTTACATCAAGAAGTGTTTTATATAAATAATTTGTCCGCGACAAAAACTCCAGCGACACTCCCCCGCCCCCCGGGATTTTGAATGGTGGCCCCAAAAGTTATGCCCAACGACGTCGGCGACCTTAAGCAGCATTAATCAAACATCGGGTCAATGCCAATTTGATGGAGATGCTTACAGCGGTAGCAGGCACCCACAGAAATGTTGATCTCGTGAGTAAGCCTAGTTGTTTTTCAAGTTCAAAAACTATCATATGCCGCCCGGAAATTGTTATAGATTTTCCCACATGCTGCATCCGTTCCCAGAGACGCGATACAATAAATGTTGTCTCGCCATCTACGATGTCTGCCCAGCATTTTACTATTATGCTGGGTCAACTTCTCGTATTTGCTGTGTAGTATACATCTGAGCCAGTAGCCGATAGCGGAAATGCGAACGGTTTATGGGGCTCCAGGCTGGTGGGTATCAGTGGGTCTAAATCATTCACTTCTACAATTATAATAAAATTAGCCATTTTTCTTTTCAACTTACATTTGTTTGTTTATAATTTAATAGTTGCTCTTCGGTGGACAGTAAAAAAATTATACAAAATGATGTTGTTGTGTAGGTTGAACACTCAATAAAATGTAATCTTTTTAAAATGTATCCATTCATAAGTTAAAATTGAGTAGGCCTAATCAGTCGCGCCCCTTGACGCGATGTCTGTGACTGGCGACAAGTTCTTAGGGATCGTACCGACGTGACAGGGTTAATTAAACACAACAATGCTTCTATGCTATTATATATCATGTAGTATATTAATATAAGTGTAATTTCTAATACACAGATACCCAAGGCAACTGAGGGAGTGCAGGCAGCGGACCAGAAGATATTCTATCTCGACGAGACGTGGCTCAACAGCGGCCACGCTCACATGCGGGAGTGGGTTGATGGTGAAGGCAAGGGAAAGCAAGGTGGCTCCCGGTAAAAGAATCCGTCTCATAATTACAGACATCGGTTCCGAGACCGGCTTCCTCGAGAGGTATGGATGCAGCGAAAACATATTTCCGTTTCAAATTAACCATTTAATAGCGACTTAGTGAGCTGAATATAACTTCCCATACAATGAGCCATGAAATGATGTATATTTACTGCAATTCCCATGCGTTTTGCAAATTTGATATTTATACCACGGTTTGCGTAAGCATTTGTATACAGGCATAATTATAGAAAGCTGTGTCATTTGAGTCGTATAACCATCCTCAGCAGGTATTAACTTTGGCCCACATAAAGTTCTAATAGCAGGTCTCACATGCTTATGTATGGCACAAATAGGACTATTTTTTATTATTGTTTGTATTAACGTAGTAGTGCTGTTTTGTTACAGGTGCGAGGCATGGTTTGCAGATGTATTAACCCGGCTAGAGCGGAATTCGGCCATAGTTATGGGTAATGAACCATATCATAGCGTTTGTGTGGAGGGCACATAAAACCATACTTTTCGCAAGGATCATCAGGTGTAGTTTGCTCGATGAGGCTAAAAACTATTAAAATTAATTCCAACTAAAAAAAATATCAAAATTCAAAATGTTTCCCACGGATCAACTTAATATTTTTGTAGGATCAAAATGAAAGAAAATCACAGTTTTATTCCACTAAAATTCCCAGCAAAACTAGATGCACAATTGATTTTTCAAGATTTCACTGAAATTTAAAAATGACCATCACATACCGACTTTTTAGTTATTTAATAAATCAAAAATTAAATATGAAAAAAAAATAGCATTCGCAAAAATATGAAGATATGCAAGTTTTTTTTTTATTTTAAAGAGTTGCAAAATCGCCGCCACAGGTTGATTTTAAATGTTTATCCTTGTATTGCTTATTTTTTCGCCAGATGCACACATCTTTATCCGCTAAGCAATGCGCAGCAGAAAAAAAAAAAAAAAATGCAGTTCTAGTCTATGGACATGTTTACATCATATGGTCATATTAAGAAGCCACAATAAAATCACCGATTTTTTATGATTTTAGCCTGGACCAGTCCCTTTAATGTTCTATATACAGGGTGGGAGGATTAGAGAAACCACGTTTGGTTAGAATATATGTTTATACATTGTAAGGTTATAAACATCAAGTTTTCCTGTGTAATATAAATCGGTTACTTACTACAAGGTGTGTATAGTACACTCCCTTATGTTACAAAAATGGCGACATTTCGTCAATCAGAAGGCGCAGTTCATCTTCCCTTCAATCCTGTACCGATTAACTCTTTCCCAATAACATAATAGTACGTAATACATACAATAGATGAGAAGGATGACAAAAAAAAGAGGATTTTGCTTATTATTTTCGTAATACTTTTCCGTAAATGTATTGCTTTGTGATATTAGTGAAATAACTAATTTTAAATCGATGATAATTCGTTCTATCAAAGATTTCAATATGAGTATAGCTATGGTCTATTGTAAGATGTTTCATCTACACAGCAAAACATAAAGACAATATCCTACTTCAGCACACCAATTCACATTTTATTGTAAAGGTTGTTACAACTGGCACTTACACATTTTATTGTTGATGTCTCGTGTATTTTTATGTCTATGCTTCCAAGATTCGATAGTATAACGGTTCACTAGTCCCAAGGTTTGATAGTATTTCCTAAATTATATACTACACAACTGATTCAAGCATATTCGTCTACTTCGTCTTCTTCAGATACATGGTGAATTGTTTGTCCTCCAAGGCAAACATGTCCTTTTGTCTTATTAAAATAACGTTAAGCATGGCAACAGTGGGGAGATACATGTGACCTCGGCCCACGGTGATCTCGACCCAGTGACCTTGGCCCACTTTGGGGATCTCGGCCCAGTGACCTCGGCCCACTTTTTTCCCCTCTCGGCCCAGCCTGTTAACATTAGATTCTCCAGTCACTCCCTCTAATTCACTCCACTCATAAAAAAATTTGGTGACCTCGCTCCATTTTTATACATCCTAACCTTATCAGTCACAGTAGGATTGCTATATGCTATAATACTTTGACAGTATTAAAACCATCAAGATATTAAATTTGATGGCAAACATGTAGATTTTTACAGCTCTCATAATAAAGTTTTACAATTAGCAATGTTATATATAGTGTTAGATATTTACTGGCGAATCCCTTTTTTGTGATGCCAACAGACAAGCAAACATGTATATATTTAAACCGAATCTGCGGTAATTTCATTTCATTCGCTTATAGAATAAGTCTTTAGTCTTATTAGACTGGTCTTCAAAGGGTGTTAGGCGAGAAATAAGGACGAAATTTAATTTCGCACATGCATGTCGAAAATAAGAAATACAGGAATAACTGATAAATGGGGCTTTCGGTACACTTGCTGCGTTGCCACAGCAGCCCAAAATTAAAATATTTACACAATTCTAGTCTATGTCATGTTCACATCTTATGGCCATATTAAGAAGCCAAAATAAAAATATTGTTTTTTTATGATTTAACCTGATTGAGTCGCTTTAACGTACCAAACTATAGTTCAATTATAATAGTAAATATTTTTTTCCTGGACTTCCACATTTCCATGCCATTAATTAACTTCTATGAACTTTCATTCACAGGAATTGATCAGATATGTATTTGATGTACTTAGTCATATAATATATCTTTTTTTTTTAATATTTATATATTAATATGATCCATTAATATGTTTAATAAACACTTTAATCCAGATTCTTTGTGAATAACTCCGTTACGAAAGTGTTGACCATAAAAACAGCGTAGGCATTACCTGTTGATTCACCCTAGCTGTTATACGTTTGACCTAAACCATTACAGCCAAATTGTGTGTACTAGGCCGTTAAGACATAACCACGACAATTGACACTCTGCAGGACTAAAAAGGGTCAATAAGATTATCCGTCGTCCTTTGTATCCCCGACAAGTTTTACCGTTATGACGTTACGTAACGGTGATTTAGGCCTGCCGAAAAGTGGGGTGGCATCGACCAGATTAAGGGTGACGGTGGTAGGGAAAATAATATCATGTAATTTTCAGATTTTGACAAAATACTGTTGCTATGTAGTTTGTATATCAGATCGTCTTATCCATTACTTATCCATTTATTCGAGCATTTATATATTCAAAATTGTTTGTCCCATTCAATTTACTATACATCACTACTCCTTTTATGTAATGTTCATTCACTTTATTTCATTATAGGGGTATGGTAACTTAAAAAGTATGACGTCATAGTCAAATACATCGCTGGTGCTATAACAAGGGAAAAAGACAAATTTAAAGATTTAGAAACCACAAACAGTTTATGTAAATTTACTGCATCATGGATTTAAAGCAGATCCAGTTGCATATCCATTGCCTGTGCCTCTGCACAGGACGCGCTGAGCCGTGGACTTCAGATGGTTTGATTACATCTGGGCTCAAGTTTTTTATTATGTAAACATTGGTGAGATAATTTGGTGCCCATATAATAATATTCATCTCCGACTGCATATGCTCCGAGCTTTGACGCTTCATTCACGTCGTTTTGGTGATGGGAGTCATTTATTATAAAAAAAATCACATATTTAGCAGCACCAGATGAAAAAAAGACACTCTAAGACGATCAGAGAAAGGAAGCCCCAGCATTTGAATTTAATGCGATATAATATAACCATAAGCATGATACACAACTGGTTTGATAATTTAAGAGTATTTCGCGCCAAAATGTTGATAATTAAAGAAGTTGAAGAAGAAGAAGAACTTGTAGAAGACACGTTTTTGCTCCAAACTGTGCCATTGTCGTACATTTATGTATCATTTATAAGTGGGCCTACTCATCAATTAAACATCTTAATCGTATTGAATACTAATAATTGTTTTTTTTCCAGTGAAATATTAAAGGGGGTCAGTTCGCTATTCCGACAAGTCTATATTCCGACAGGTCTATATTCCGACAGGTATATATTCCGACAGGTATATATTCCGACAGATCGTTATTCCGACAGTTCCTTGATGTAAAAAAAATTGTAATGGGAATTAGTTTGTGAGATGAGCCACTTTTAATTACTTTTCTGGGCCCAAACGGTTTGAAGAGTGTTTCTAACTCAGAATTTCATGCTGATTCTGAAATTCCATTTCTTAAATGCCTCAGACGCTGCATTTTCTAAGAATATAGCATTTTGCGTGTTTTTTCATACAAAAATGGTAAAATCGCTATTTAAACCAGTGACAGTGTTTAAATGTATCTACATAAGAACATGTGATGCCAAATTAAACTGTCTGACACATGTGATCCAATAATAAGACAACAAATTCAGCGCTGAGACCGACTTTATACGTCAGAATCTGGCGTCTAAAGTCAGTCTCAGAACCGAAAGATTTAAAAATATTTAGATTGGCGTTAGACCCATAGCATAAGTATTCAAGTAAGTTAGGGGGCTTAACTCATATTTACCCCGAATTGTTCAAATCGTCCCAAAGGCACTGAATTTGGACCACGTATGGCTAAGGCCATAATACTTTTGATGTATGATGTTTTAAAGTTGATTTGGGAATTATTTAAAACACAAAAATATATGTAATTTTATTTCGTCAATATATATACGACATGTTACCGGTTTAAACGACGTAGATCAGCAACACGATCGTCTGTATCATGAATTGATAACGACCTATCCATAAGATTTGCTACAAGAGACAGTCTTTGGAGTTCCTGTGTATCAGCCATATTAGATAAATTCAAAATGGCCGCTATTCATAACAAGCCCACATCATAGCTTGTCAACTAATAGTAGTAGAGACACACTTAATAACATTTTTCTACGGTTTTCATGAACGATTTTAAATATATATTAGTTGCTTAAGGGCAGTGAATATTCTAAAAATCGTACTATCTAAGCAAAAGAGTTGAGTCAGACGTCAAAAGCTTATTTCATTTTTTTTGTAATAGGCTGTTTCCAGCCAGGACGAAATGTTTTTTTAAAGGTTTTATTGACCGTTCACATGTCAACTTTGACATGTGTACGTTTTTTAGGCGGTGCGAATCGGTTATACGTTCGATTGGCTTGCTATTATTATACCACGAATTTGAACAGTTTGGGTCACTGCATATGTGTACACCAAGGAAAGATTTCGGCCGCAGCGGGACTCGAACCAAGTATCCCAGGACTCTCGAGTCCACCACGCGACCAATGAGCTATCCTGGCGCCACGAACATGAACAAGATAATAAGTAATAGTATTTATAATAAGAATATTATAGTATAATATTTTAATCGTGACTCAAGGCACAACAACATAATTAGATTTTCATATTACTGTCTTAGATTTCACGAAACACAGCTATCAAACTTCCATCCTCATAGGGCAATGATAGGAGATTTTAAGATGATCAATACTAGTTCTGAAGGGTTTTCATTCTGACTGTATACTTTTAACATGAAAATAATATTATTAGTTTCAGTACTGATGTTGATGAGATTGCAAATTTATACCAGCATTTTGGACGGCGTTAGAGCACTATGGAGGTCGGTCAATAATATTTTGCTCAATTTAATAGTTGGTGATGTATTTTCTGAGCAGTCAGGGAAAAATCAGGGGAATGTGTGGAAACAATAATTAAATGTATTTATTTATTAGGCTGGGATATACATAAATATATACAATAATTGTATACATATGCAATTGTAAATCAAATACGTTGACAAAAATTTAGTTATGCCATTGGGTGGCATATTAATGCCATTGGGTGGCATATTAATAGATATGAACGCATCTATATATCACAGCTGTGGGCCTATATAGACTACTCTAAAAAACGCACCCCAGAAACTCAGGGTAGAGAAGGTTAATCATTTCAGTGCGGCAAATGCTTTCAAATCTCAAATAAAGCACCGATTGTAAATTATTAGTCATAACCGGTCCACATTTAAGCGCCTATTTGAAGTTAACATTTGCATCACCAATGCAAGCTTCAAATAAATTTTACATGTCAAAGAATGATAAAGCACGTAAAGAGTTAACAAGTACAGTGACAACCGTAGTATTTTAGATCGCTACTCATCACCACAGTAGCTGTTAATAGTGGTTAATCCTTTTATCACTATTGTTTTTATGTCGGAATAACGACCTGTCGGAATATAGACCTTTCGGAATATCGACCTGTTTGTCGGACTATCGACCTGTCGGAATAGCGAACTGTTTGTCGGAATATCGACCTGTCGGAATAACGACCTGTCGGAATAACGACCCGGACCCTAAAGGAACATAATCAGTCATGATTAGAAATACTGGCAAAAACAAAATGAAAAAGGACAATAGCCCTAGTATCGGTATTGCATTTGTTTTGTCATAATTTTAGTTTTATCATCATACTATGACGCTTATGAATACTTAGTAGTAGCCTACTGGTTTTTATCTGCAATTTCATCCACCAAAATATGGATGTCGTAGTAAACATTAAGCCTTGTTTGCAGAAACTGTGTTGAGATGAGATGGGTCGTGACAACGCAGAGAACAGCAGGGCCAAGCAGAGCAAGGCATATAAAAAGGCAGAATGTGAATGGATGAAGAAAGCATATATATGTACTTATGAAACTGAAGTCTCTAAAAGAAGAAGAAAAAATCAGAGAACGAGGCCGTCTTTCTATGGGAAAACCAGGGCCAAGAGGAAAGCAGCCGAGTCCAAGCAAGATGACAATAACAACATTGCTGAGCATCCCAACGTCGACCACACCCGCCCCCCTGTTCCTGGACCCTCTTACCCCGTTGTTAAACAAGGTCACAGATCCAGAAAAGGAAATGCTTCTGATGACGCTGTAGAAAGCCGACCTCGTGAGGATTTAATTATGGACAGTGATGACAACGACAGTGATGATGACAGTGACAATAGTTCAAATGAAAGTGATGTGGCCACACCAATGATTGTTAAATTACAGTACAAAAAGAAGGACAACTCCCTTGTCCGCATCAATAGACAAGTAGGCTATGGGAACTAAACCGTGCTCTTAAAGCGTGGTAGCCGGCTAAATAAAACGTTTTATTTACATTTGAAATAGTTGTATAAATGTAAAATAATAAATTACCCAACCACATATTTGGGATTTATAACGTCAGATTAGACAACATATGACATTTAATAGTGCTTGCACTAAATCTGGCTGAACTCCACATGCAGTGATCGTTGGCTGTAGCCTCAGACTAAAAAAAAATGGCAGCAAAAAGGAGAGTCGTCGTGCACTACCAGCAGAATTTTAATCATTTTGACTTGCTATTATCGATATGTATATACAAATATCACTCGAATACATCTTTGACAAAGCGGAGAAGCTTATATTAATTATAAAACATGTTTTTCCTTGTGCATATTACTGACAAACGGCAATGTAAGTAGGCCCTGGTCAGGCTGATATCTGTTTTTTTGGTCGTGCATTCGCGTGATCAACAGTCACTGGTTTATCTTGTGTTTGTTGAGCGCCCCTCGCCCCAACGCCCTGCCACTATCTATAATAAGTCTATTCAATATTACATCTAGCTAAAAATAATTTAAGTTTTAATAAACATTCGGCCATCAATCTTAAACTTCGTCTTGAAAGTGGGTTTTTCAGCAGCTCTAGCCAGACGAAGTTCACTGTCACCCTGGCACTTCAAGCCACAGTGACCATGACAACAGTGGTCTTAGATTCTACAGTTAATGCACTGGTTCCCGTCATCATGGTCATGTTGACATCTGTCATGCAG
The DNA here is from genome assembly GCA_964017125.1 of Flabesymbios commensalis. Taxonomy (NCBI): domain Eukaryota; kingdom Metazoa; phylum Annelida; class Polychaeta; order Terebellida; family Flabelligeridae; genus Flabesymbios; species Flabesymbios commensalis. Next base: position 82,054,321 of record OZ024913.1, read on the forward strand.
TCATTTCCACTGTTGTGGAAATGCCAAGGCCAAAATGTGGTATCTACTTACTTTACAAGTGAGCAGATACTACTTTTTGGGCTATCAGTCTCAGAGACAGCGTGATTGGAAGTGACACTGACAGTCAATATTATAGCAATAGCAATGCAATGGATAAACTATAGATCTAAATAACTAGTAGCCCTAAAAGTATAATTAAATAATGCCTCGTGCAATGACACTCCACTGTCTCCAGTCCAGACTCCAGTCAATCACCATGATCCAATCAGTCAATGCCATGCAATGCCCATGCCATGGCATATAGGTATACGCTGATGTCGGCTGTATAGTAATAGGCCTAATAGTAATACACCGTATTAGGCCTATACTATAGCCTACCCAGGCTAGGCTATTGACAATGTACATAGCCTCCTAGGGCTAGGACCAGGTAGACTATAGTCTCTTTAAATTTATTTTTTTACTTTTTAGTCCACACTGCCCACAGTCACAGTACACACTATTCAATTGTCAGTAGGCCTAACTTAGAGGACTTAGGTCTACCTGAATTATTAGTTAGGCATGTTAGGCCCCTATGCTAGTATCTGATAATATATATATGTGTGGATCATAGTCATCTAGATCTGGTAAAATTCGTGTGGTTTTTATTTTCGCAAACGGACAAATTCGTGAACTCGCAAAAAATATTAGGCCCAGACTATTATAATAGCTGTAGGCCTACTAAAGAAAAATGAAAATTTGTGAATTCTAAACACGCGAAAATTATCTATCTAGGCCTACAGTAGCCTGTAGGCCCTAGTACTAGGCCTATGCCCTAGGGCGAAGTGGCTAGTCTCTGCTTCACATCTGGTCTAAGCCTTGGGGCAACCATTCGATTGCTATGGGAGAGAGCTTTACTTTTCCACAATCAGCCTCAAGCAAAATAATGATTTCACTTTCTTAAAAAACAAATTTTGTCTACAAAGTTGAATTCCTAATTAGGCCTATTATTGATATATGGAAGGTAAGGAAGTTTTGAGCGAAGCGACGCTCCACAAATTAAGGCCATTTGATAATGCCTAGCGAAGCGAAAATCACAATTTTTTAAGGGCCTTCATATTATTATTTATTTACATGTCCTTCAGACAGTTAGGATCTAATTATTTCACAAAAATTCAGCCTGAAAATATTTATTTTAAAAATACTCAGCCCCCCCCCCCTGGAAAATAAATGGTAGCCCCCGTATATATATATATAGAAGATCTATATTTTATAGTAGACATCTTAAATATAGTGGCCTAGGCCTACACATCTTAGTCCTAGATATGATCTAACTAAAATGAACCACATGTTTTTTTTTATAAAAATATTTTTTTTCAATCATATCATGAAATATACTCATAACATATTATCATATAGACAATATTCATGTGCCTGTATAAATCTAGACGGGTTCCGGGAACTTCAAGTTCCCAATTTTCAAGTTACGGGAACTTCAAGTTCCGAAATGCCAAAATAATTGAAAAAATATAATAAAACATCATTTGCAAAAATCGTTTTTGGTCGGAAAAACAGTTTGGTACCCATTATTAATTTTAAGTGCTGTAGACTAAAGTTAGTTTTTCACATATTTATGTTTTGTTTATAGGCGATCTTGGTAAACATTTCACGATGGGAAATTAAATATAGACTATAGGGGCCTAGGCCTAGGGCCTACATGTATGAAATAAAATTTACAATAGAACCGCGAATTTATTATACAAAATCTAAAATGAAAAGTAGGCCTATTACAATATGATATTTTCCCAGATATAGTATAAATTATTCGAGTTCGAGTGGTGGTGGCAGACGATAGAACAACATTATTAAACGATTACTAGTAGGCCTATTGGGTCTTTGTCGTGTTTGATGGCATATATTATTTAATATCCTGTGGAGCTATTGGGGTCTTTCCTCCACGATCGACGCTGTTTGCACCCCCGTTGAGCCTACATGGATTCCTTCCCAACAAACACGACGCATTGACCCAATGCTGGTTTTATGTTGGACCACCGTCTGCGACGCTGACTTAACGTAAAACCAGCATTGGGTCAATGCATGGTGCTTGCTCTGTTGTCATCTGCGAGTTGTGATTTGTAGGCCCATAGGGGTGTGCGGTAAAAATGCCATTAGTAAAAATGCCATAGGTAAGATTGCCATAGGTAAAAATGCCATTGGTAAAAATGCTATATGGTACAAATGCCATTGGTAAAAATGCCAGATGGTAAAAATGCCATTGGTAAATATGCCAGATGGTAAAAATGTCATTGGTAAAAATGCCAGTGGTAAAAATGTCAGATGGTAAAAATGACATTGGTAAAAATGCCAGATGGTAAAAATGTCAAACATTTATGTTCTTTCCTACTATCCCAATCAACTTGCAAATTTTTATTATATTTTTTAAACTGGTATGAAAATAATGCAGACCATATTCAAAATTACTGTTGCTTGGACAAGTTAGTTTTTTGTTTGTGCGCGGGACTAACTTGTCAGTTTTTATTCCCATACTTGGCCCATGTGTTTACCCTGACAACCCCAGATTAGTTTGAAAATGACGAGGATCAGATTAAAATGGACAGCGATCAGACCGCTCTCCAACATTTTGGAATAAAAGTGTGGATATTTGGTGTGGTCGATCATTGTGGTTATCGTTCGCAATTACATTTTTTGTGAAAAAACTTGTTTAACAAAGAGCTGACTATCTTTATTAATTGAATGTGTTCTTCTGCACTTAGGGCTATTTTTCGGGTTGTGCTATCAGTGGTTTTTCGCTGATTACATTTCCATCATCTGCCATTTTATCATCTGGCATTTTTACCAATGTCATTTTTACCGTTTTACATTTTTACCACTGGCATTTTTACCATTTGGCATTTTTACCACTGGCATTATTACTGTCTGGCATTTTTACCACTGACATTTTTACGATCTGGCATATTAACCAATGGCATTTTTACCATCTGGCATATTTACCAATGACATTTTTACCATCTGGCATTTTTACCAATGGCATTTTTACTTATGGCAATCTTACCTATGGCATTTTTACCAATGGCATTTTTACCTACATCCCCTATAGGCCCTATATCATTATATATATTCTATGCCTATAGCGGCATGTTATAGTCTTTGAACTTGAAAAACAACTGGGCCTACTCAGTTCAACTATTCTGTGGATGGCTGCTTAATAACAGCTGTAAATCTCCTATCAAACAGACATTGACCCGATCTTGGATTAATGCTGCTGTAAGCTCGCAGACGTTGTGCAAACCTCACCTCAACTTTGGGTAAACGTCGGGCCATTCCATTCCCGCGCGCAGCTTGGCAATACTATTATAATGCGTGGGAAGGCAAAAGGCAGTATCTAAAATGTTTTTTGTTGAAAAAAACAGTTCTTTGTTAAAGGAAAAACCCAGCGAACTGTCATGTTAGATTCATATCAAATAACCAGTGTTTCTGTAGCAAACAATGCTGCATATAATTTATTTACTGGTTTCAAATGGGAGTATACAACTAAAATATGTCGGAAATAGGACTTAATGTGGGCATCCATCTTGGTTCCCTCCTATTACTTCATACAGGTGAATTATGCAAATGATATTTAAATGTGATGACGTTGACCAAGTCCCAGCCGTCATGCCGGTTGAGCATTCATCATGCAGTTTAGCAGGTCACTGTGGACAACACCTACTTTAGTTCTTAAAATGCCCCTTACAAATTGTTATATATGCTGATTTGATAACAGTTGTCAAATAATATGTATGTTATATTATAAATCATCTGGCTGAGTGTGACTGTTATATCGCTATTTATTATATTTTAGGTGTTATCTGAGCCCCCAAAAATCCCCTTTGTGCATTTTTTTTAATTCAAGATGGCCGCCACCATGTAACGCCATTATCGAAAAACAGGGGTATACCCTAATTCCTCACATTTGTAGTTAGAAAAAAAATATTTTGGTGTCTCTATTTATGTTTTAAGGCACAAAGAGTTGATCCAGATGATCAGAAATGATATCAGCATTTTCTCAATACTAAAAATCCAAGATGGCCGCCATATTGTTCTGATTATGTTAAGCGATCTCTTAAAAAAAACACGAAAATATGAGATATCTATCTCGTTGTTGAACCTAAAATGTATTTTTTGGCCGAACCCATGAAATCTAGCACTCATTTAGATCACCATTGGGCGGGGGGCCTAGGGTAGTGGTTAGCACCGCTGCCTTTCACGCCAGAGTTCGGGGTTCGGTTCCCGGTCTCCGCGGTTTGAAAGAAACGAAAATGTTTCTTCCCCATCCACGTGTGAAAGTCAGTATTGTGGGGAGCCTCCGTGACCGAGAGGTAGCGTGCTCGGCCTCAGACCGCCAGGGCTCGAATTTCGAATCCTGTGTCTGGAGGACAGTGTCATCTCATTCATCTCACTATCCTCAGGAGGTTCTCCTGGCCCAGTTTAGCCTATATGTGCACAAAGGTGGCCTAAAGCCAGATTCATTTCATTTAGATCACCATTATTTTATTATATTGAATTTATCAACATAAATCCCACATAGTAGTTAATTAAAAATAACACCAGGTAACGCCATTTAAAAAAAAAGGGGTATACCCCAATTCCTCACTTTTGAAGTTAAAACAATGATTTTGGTGTATCTACCTATGTCTTAAAGTACAAGGAGGTTATCCAGATGATCAGAAATAATATTAATACCACAAATTCAAGATGGCCACCAGCTTATTTGGTTAAGGATCTCTTAAAAAATACGAAAATATGCCATAACTATCTCGTTGTTGAAACTAAAATGTATTTTTTTTAGCAAAACCCATGGAGTCTAGAACTTATTTAGATGACCATATTTTATTATATTGTTGAGTTTATCAACATGAATCCCACATGGTAGTTAATCCTACCATGGTGGGTGACGCTTTGGAGTGTTCTCGAGCTGCTTTCCCACTAGAAATGTAGATTGAGATTTGTCAAGTTAACAAATTAATCTCCGGTAAATAATGAAATTATTGCGTTCCAATCATCCGAACTGTCAGTTTTTACATATTTGGCCAATACAAAAAGAGCACATCGTTGAACAATATAATCGAGATTTGAGATCCCCCCCCCCCCTTTGAACAAGCCACTCTGCACCCGCAACTCACTCTTTTTAAAACTCTTTCTGGAACGACTGCTCTTTCAGTTTGCGTTGGTGACAAACGACCATGAGATAAAATCCGTTCCCAGACTGTGGATTCCACACCTTCCTGTACAGCAAAATATGCTCTGTATCATAAGTTGAGTTTGAGTGGAGTTTTAACACGAGGCATTCATCCAATGTTGTTTTAATATTGGCTGACCGTCTTTGCAGCTGGCCTAAAAATTAAACAGAATTGGATTAATGCCCCGTGTTGGCAGGGGCAGTAGGTGACGTTGAAGGGAGGCTTTCTAGCAAAAATTAATTACAAGATAAGGACTTGCGCCTCACACGTTACATGTGCATGACATCTTTGATAATCGTCCTGTAACAATGCTCTTTTAAATACTTACTTTTGTCCATGATCTGCGAATGTCAATATGTTTAATATCATGAAATATATCATTTAAATATCAAAATATTACATTTTGAATATTAGGATATATATATTTCGTAATGAAGTTATGGCATTGTATGGTGTTGTAATGAGATGATTTTACATCAGAATATCGGAATATGACATTAAATTAATTGATGTCACAGTTTATCGTCAGGATATGATATTTTTATGTCACGATAATATGAGGACAACACATTAACGTCATGATATGGTTTTGTAATGTCCAAATATTGCTATTTATAATAGTAAAATGACGTTATGATGTCTGGATAAAGCTTTATAAATGCAGGATATGGTGGTTAAGCATCACAGTATGGTATTAAAGTGACAGGATCTTTTAGTGTATTGTCACGATATTATTAAAATATCATGATATAGCATATTAACATCACAATATGACATTTTAGTGTAAGAGGAGATGAAAGTAAGAGAGGGCAAGGCCACATGCTGTTCAAAGAGCATGTGTCTTAACCCTATGTTACTTTCCATTTTATTGAATCTTCCGAAGTGCTTTTGTTGTTGGCAGTTTTGGAGTACCGGTATTTGAGCAATGTAGAGGCCTTTACTTACTGAATTATATTGCGATATATATGTTGAACTGCCATGTGCCATCCTAATATTGGAATGTTCTATGTCGATTCTGTATTACCATATGGTAACGTGCGTCTCTCAATATAATGTTATTGAAATGTTATACCTTGACATGACAATATAATATTCTGACATTAAAATGCCATATCCAGACTTTAAAGTGAAATATCCTGACATTCTATGGTCACATTAAAATATTGTAGTGTCATATTCAGTCATTATAATGTCACATTAGAATGTCGCCAAGCCCGCCATATCTTGATTTGATAATATCATATCCTATCATCAAAAATGGAATATCTTGACATTCAAATCTTATTGTGTGATATAAAAGGACACAATTTGGACATTATAATACAATCTCATGACGTTAAAGTGTCAAATTCTGATAAATACAATCCAATGCCGGATCCTGACTTTGAACTGTTTTTTATGTTTTTCCTATTTTAATGTCATAATCCGACAAGTCTGTTATACAATATTCGATATTAAATAGCATGTTTGTCATTATAATGACACATCATCACATTACAATGCTATATTGTGACCTCAATGTGTCATTTCATTAATGTATAAAGTCATATCATAATATTCAAGTACCATATCCTAATATTCAAATGTCATATCCTGACATTAAAATGTCATAGTGATGTTAAAATGATATATCACGAAATTGTAATGCATTTCGTGATAATATGATGCCATATCTTTTCATTTTAATACAGCAACGTGATGTTTAGCCACTATATACTGCCTTTATAAAGCTGTATTGAGCCATCATAACGTGATTTTGCTATATTAAACACCAATGTTTGTACATTAATTTATATTACATATCATGATATTAAAGTGTCATATCCTGTTATCATATTCATATATCCCGACGTAAAACTATCATATCCTGACGTTAAACTGTCACATCCTCCAATTTGATGTCATATTCTGACATTTCAATGTAATATAACATTGCAATATTATACAATGTCATATAGTTATTACGTAATACACTAATATTGGAATAAAATATCTGAATATTCTAATCTATAATCCAAGGTATTTATTACCATTTTCAGGAAATTGACCAAATTACGTAGGCCTATAGATGGTCAAACTCTGCCAGTAAAATCATGTGATTTAAAACATTTTCTTATTTAGTAGTACATGTAAATAACCAACAGACTCGTAGGACACTTGTTCAAGCTGGTGTAATATTGTACTTAGCTCTGTAATTATGTACATTCACACAAAATTAGCTAATATTGATATCCTAGAATAATCACAACTAATACTTAACCAAAATCGAAAAACATTTTATATAGGCCTACTATATAAAATATCTACATTGGAATTAGTCGCTGGGTTTGAAACTGGAATTTCAAGCTTCAAATGCTACCCTTTTATTTAAAAATGAGACATGGTAGAATTTTTAATCAATGATTTCTGACAAAGGATATTTTGTAAATTTGATAAATCTATATCTATATTCCCATATGAAAAAGCAATTGGACATCGCTTAATCGTGGCACTTGCACCTGCGCTAAAAGAGCTTACCAATATGGCAGCCATGTTGGATTTTGTGTTGATAAGCACATTCTATTAAAAAAATTGGTGATGGAAATATATTCTAGATTCCATAGCTCTGAAAAAAAGTTTCAACAACATGAGGATTATGGCATGTAAGTGATTTTCTGAGGGGGGGGGGACGCTCGACATAATGGTCGCCATCTTGGATTTATGGAGATAAGAAAAGGAATGATATCATTTCTGATCCTGTTGATGAGCTTTTTGTGCCGTGAGACATGTGTAATGAAATGAAATGAATCGGGCTTTAGGCCACCTTTGTGCACATATAGGCTAAACTGGGCCAGGAGAACCTCCTGAGGATGGTGAGATGATTGAGATGACACTGTCCTCCAGACACAGGATTCGAAATTCGCTCCCTGGCGGTCTGAGGCCGAGCACGCTACCTCTCGGTCACGGAGAAAAAGACATGTGTAGAGGCACCAAAATATTTTTTTTAACTGCAAAAGTGAGGAATTGGGGTATACTCCTGTTTTTTGGGGAAAAATGACGTTATATGGTGTTACATAACATTAAACTATAAGGGATTTATGTTGATAAATTCAATATAATAAAATATTAGTGATATAAATAAGTGCTAGATTCCATGAGTTTAGACAAAAAATAGATTTTAGGCTCAACAACGAGATAGTTACCTCATATTTTCGTTTTTTTAAGAGGCCATCTTGGATTTTTGGTATTAAGAAAAGTACTGATATCATTTCTGATCATCTGGATGAACTCTTTGTGTCCTCAAACATAAGTAGAGACACCTAAATATTTGTTGTAACTGCAAAAGTGAGGAATTATGGTATACCCCTGTTGGTATACCACGTGGTTCTGCCATATGCTTGAAGGAGCAATTTGATTGGATATCCAGTTGCTACACATTTACCCACCTATGACGCTCGCTGAATGGTGTGTGCTTCACCAAGGTTGTAACTGAATAAACATCACTTGCATGTTTTACTCTCTTCTTATGTCGGACTTAAGCCCCTGAACGACCAGAATAACAACCGGAGTGAGAAGTGATTAAATTATCGGGTCATGACTTCTTATTTGGGAGATAATATGGTTTCTTGGTTTCGTGAAGCAAACAATTGTGTGACGTCACACGGGTAATTCAACACACAGTTGCCTAAATTGAACCAGTGGTCCAATTTATGCAAGATATGTCATTCCTTCTATTTATATGCATATTCCACAACTATATATTAAAAGATGGCATTTTAATATCAAAGTATGGTAGGCCTACACTTTTCAGACATATTGGAAATATTTGTTATGTGTATTTCTAAGTTTTTGTTGTTTTTGCACACCTGTGAACAGTTGAAACGAAAGTTCTTATTGTGATTCTGACATGCACATAGAGTTTCATACACAGAGCAGTGTATCTACACATCACTGTTTTTCATGTTTTTAGAGTTTAAAGTTGGAGAAATTCGTGAAAAAAATCAAGCCTATGCACAGTCGTTAATAAGAGATATTCACACGGCTTAAAGGCCTAGGAGACAGGTAAACAGTAGAAAGGGGTAGGCCTAAGTATAGGGCCATATATTTCCTTGGAAATAAGAGAGGACAACATTTATAGGCATCATCATTTTTTTTTATTATTATACATCAGGCATATCACAGTAAACACAAACATTTCTACAACATTTGTACAAATGTTGGAACAACGTCGAAGACTTGGGCCGACGCTGTACAAATGCTATACAAATGTTTTGTGTTTTTAATGTTGAGATCAATGAAAAACATTACAAACATATCACACATGGAAAATATATCGGATAGACACACAGGCCTATACGTCTCTCAGGTAAAACAAGCGGTAATAACAATGTAATTACGGTAAAAATGTAACTGGACAGTTAAACTGCAAATTGCATAAATATTTACACGCAAAGCCTACACAACTTAACTTGTACAATTGCATGCTTGGTAGGCCTATAACAGTGAAAAAAGGCCACATTCAACCCAAAACGTATATATATTTTTTCCCAATAATTTTTTCCTATATACATATGTAATTATAAAAATACGAACAACCTTTAATGTAGCAAGTACATTTTTCTGTGGGGGGAATTTGCTATTTTTATTGTGAGGTTTGACATATAATACATAGCTGCGTGAGGTGAGATGGACTAAATTCAGGTAGTGTCTAGTTGTCATCAACCTTGATGTAATGAGCTCAGTCGTGACGTTGCTATTAAGAAGTTAGGGAACAAGCCGTTCAGGCCGGTACATTTCCGTCACATACCAACAATATTACAAACACTACTAATCCAGCAGATACAAGATATGTTGAATCAATGTTGGTTTAATGTTCGTCCAGCATCGTAGACGATAGACCAACGTTAAACCAACGTTGATGCAACATAGTGTCTGCTTGGAAGACACATATGATGGTTAAGCTGGACTATCTCAAACAGTTATTAAGTCAAGAATGGCCACAAATCAGCAATTTCGCATTTGATAAAGTCGACATTTTTCTGAACATAATCCTACCTGAAAATAATATATTTTATTCTATATAGTAATAGTGTTCCTATCTTATAATTTACATGGCAGATTATGCAAATTATTTTCTGTAGTAATAGTTCAGCTATCTGGCGCAGTTTTCAATGTATAATGGCGGTTATGAATAGAAAAAAAAATTGCTGATAGCCATGACCTAGTTTCTGGCCTCTTCTGAGTCATTGGTGAAATTGCTAGGGTAGCCTATACATTTTTGTAGCGATACATAGAGAATTGTTGAATTACGTGGGTTATCTAGCAAATTTGCAGATTGGAGAAAAAGATAGGTCACGGAGGTCACAGGAAGTCGAAATGTGAGCTCAATCGAGGACATGACAAATTTCAATGTGTATTTCAGTGTCGTAATACAAATCATAATGCTAAAAGTGACGGGCAGACGAACAGACAGATGTATAATGAAATGGGTAATTTAGCTACAGCTACACATATACAGTAACTGCCAATTTTGGCTTACACAGTTAAAGAATTTAAAAACAAACATGTGAAAAGCCAAGTGATCAACAATCCATACAACATTATCATGATACATTATCCTAGGTTTCGTCCTGTAAGTGATTCAACTTTTAGGGTTAAAAACTAACCTACTACAATAATTATGTTCAAAACGACTTAACCATATGTACAAGGATTAAGCAACTGGGGCTAACATTATACACAATTGAAATGAAAACAAGCAATATCATATTTTTAACACAAAGTTCATTAACAGGTTTCACAATTGACTTAAACACCCGATGCCTGCAACAACTTATAAATGAGTCAGGGCTACTGTTCTTGACACAGTACACAGTTCGATGGGCAGCATTCATAGGCTACATGCCAGTTAAGAATGTACAAAATTAAATCACATGGTGATTATATATGTTATATGTGACGTATTGCAGGAAGTGGGTTTGTTTGACAAACACATGCAATAAATAATAAATCATTTATCACATGTATCTGTCAAACAGACTTTAGACAGAAGTGACAAGTCCAGTTCTCGGGGGAGGGTAAGCACTGTGCATGACATGTCAATGAACACTCCCCTCCTCCGTGACACTGGACCCAGTCACCCCTGTCCTCGGTCTCCGTGACACCGTTGCCATGGAAGCAGATGACACAGCACAGGTGCCCAGTAATTCTCCCTTGCAATGACTTGCCTACCGACTTCCTGGCCTCCGCACGGTGCCGCAGAGACATACAATTACTATGTTGCCACTTCCTGCAATAGTCGCAACCAAACCACTCTCCGTTCTCGGTGGAGCGGCCGCACAGAAGACAATAGCCATCATCCTCTTGGATGGACATATCCATCTCAGGAGGAGGATGGGCTATGTCTTCTTCCTCGTCAGATGTTTCTTCGTCCACCGCGATGATGACAGGCTCGACCTGTGGCGCTCCTTCTTTCTCCCAGCATCTGCATGTTATAAAAACAACGGTATATATTAGTCAAACATATAATGGCAAGGTATTATAATGACGGTCTAACTATCTGGCACGGTATTCCCTATACTACACATTTAATGTTTGACGGCAATCAATCAGAGGGCTGTGTTAAAAATTAATTTTTAGAGGATTGGATGGATATTGGTGACAGGGGAGCGTTTAATTGGTTAAAGGTCGTTCTTATATATGCAAAGTAGCCCATGGCAGTCATATTGAAAATGCAAATTACGTTATTTTCTAACTCAAGCAGGATAATTCATCAGAGGGTGTTCGGAAAAAATTCATGACGATCGGATAAATGTTGGGGACTGGAGAGCGTTTACCACGATCTTGGATATCTGCAAGTTGCAAATCAGCCCATGGCGGCCATCTTAGAAATCAGATGAATATCATGCTCGTTTCTGAACAACTCTTTCTAGTTGGTTCAATGACATTAAAAACTTACTCTTTCTCTAGTTTCCTGCAGTGCTCTACTGCTCTCCGCCACACACCATCATCTTGAGCTGTAAGCACAGAAAGTGAAGAAATCATATGCATGTTATGTTTGGAGAACAAGCATTTAATACATGTTACTCCATTTAAAAAAAAACATCCACTACATTGTACTTCACCCAAAATGAGCATGCACTACATATTTCACTCAAAATGAGCATCCACTACATGTTAGTACATCAAAAATGAGCATTCACTACATGATACTTATAATCTAAAATGAGCGTTCACTACATGTTACTCCTTCCAGAATGAGCATTCACAACATCTTAGTTCTTACTACACCCGAAATGAGCATTCACTACATTACACTCCCTCTAAAGAGAGCACTCAGCACATGATACTTCACCCAAAATAAGCATTCACTACAACCTCCTGATCCGGAATAAGCATTCACTACAACCTACTTCATCCAAATAAGCATTCACTACAAACTAGTTCATCCAAAATGTGCATTCACTACAACCTACTTCATCCGGAATGAGCATTCACTACAGCCTACTTAGACTTCCAAAATGAGCATTCACTACAAACAACTTCTCCCAAAATGAGCATTCACTACAACCTACTGCTTCCGAAATGAGCATTCACTACAACCTACTTCTTCAAAAAAGAACATTCACTACATGATAATTCACATAAAATGAGCATTCACTACAACCTACTTCATCCGAAATGAGCATTCACTACAAACTACTTCATCCAAAATGAGCATTCACTACAACCTACTTTATCCAAAAAAATTTCACTACATGACACCTTATCCAAAATGAGCATTCAATACAACCTACTTCATCCAAAATGAGCATTCACTACAACCTACTTTATCTGAAATGAGCATCCACTACAACCCACTTCATCAAAAGAGTGTTCACTACATGATATTTCACCAAAAATGGGCATTCACTACAACCTTCTTCATCCAAAAAGAACATTCACTACATGCTACTTCACCCGAAATGAGCATTTACTACAACCTACTTCATCCAAAATGAGCATTCAACACAACATACTTTATCCAAAAAAAAATCACTACATGACACCTTATCCAAAATGAGCATTCACTACAACCTACTTCATCCAAAATCAGAAATCACTACAACCTACTTCACCCAAAATGAGCATACACTACAACCTATTTCACCCAAAATCAGTATTCACTACAGCCTACTTCACTGAAAATAAGCATTCACTACAGGTTGAAAATGAGCATTTACTGTATCATACACCATCCATTAAAGTTCAAATTTTGCATTCAGCAGTGTTTGCATTGGTGAGTTTCTAACTGTTATTAAACTAGTTGTTAGGTTACCTCTTTGTCTTGCCTCCTCGAAAAGGCTGGCAACATCCGTTAACTTGCAGGAGACATTTCTGCTCGCCACGTAGTTCTACAACAAAAGATTGAAATGGTCAGCATTCATACTTTTTGTTTATCATACAGAAAATTGTCTGAAAAGCAGGGGGGTTTTCAATATTTTTTAACATATAATTGCATAATGTCACTGAAAAAAACAGCGAAATAAGATCATGATTCCTTTTAAGGGGGGGGGGGAGGGGTTAAACCCCCCAGACCACCCCCTTGGATCCACCCCTGGAAATCCGTCAGAAAAAAATATATTAATCAATCATAGAATATACATGTGATTGCAGTGAATTAATTTTAATTACAATGAAGCAATACAATAAAAGAGATTACAATTACTTTCATATAGGCCCATAGAAGCTCTATCGGGTTGAATTTACAATGATACGGCGGGAGTCGGATTATCTCGTGTCCCGCCGCCTTTGCCAACTTATCAACCCGGTAGAGCTTCTCCACGTTCATGGCCTTGGCAATGGCCAGGAGATCTGCCTTGTTCTGCGACTGGTTGATATCGGCACCTGCCAGAACAAACATAGACAAACATGTTTTCATTAGAAAGTTCACATGAGTGACAGGAACAATGCAAAACTTCTCAACAGAAATTTGATGTCTGGCATTTCCAGCTCATTTCATGCTTCAAGTTTGAAATAATAATAATAATAATAAACATAAATCTTGTATAGCGCTACAATCCACAAAACATATGTGTTCAGTGCGCTTCACAATCTTTACAATTAAAAAAAATAGAATTAAAAAGTAGTTAAATAAGTAGTAAAGAATTCACTATAAAAACATTAGTTATAAAAGTTTTGAAAAAGATGTGTTTATAGTTACTGCGGCATTCATAGTTTCTTAAAATTAAAACAGTCAGCATCATCATTTTTTCATTAGGCCTACAGTCAGCTCATAGTATGACAAAATTGTGCCTAAGCGGATACTGCTCCATGTTGCTATGGCACACCAGATATATAATAGATATATTCATAACTATTGATTTATTCACATTATTCACTTAATTTACCTTTCTGTACCAACCAGTCGCAGATCCGGCCCTTGGTCCATGACGCAGTGGGCGTGGTTGTTCCGGGGACCGACACGGAGTGGTAGGACGCGTTGTCCATCACAACGGGGACACCAGGCGGCAGCTTGTCAACGATGGAAGTGAACCACGTCTCAAACCTTTGAAATTAGAGAGACATACAAACTGTTTTAAACTGTATTATCTGAAGACACAATTTAGGTTTTATTACATGGGAAATATTGCTAAGTATCCCATGAAGATCCATGAATATGCTAATCAAATTTGTAATGGAATCACTGAGGTCAGTATGCATTGATAATCTTTAATTAGGATGTCATTGAAACTGTTTATACTGCACTTATTCACCTTTCACCATCCATCTCCTCGTGGTACTCCACCGTTGACTTGCTGCGGAAGGTCAGAAGACCCCCCTCCAGGAAGCCGGCTTCACTTCCAATGTCGGTAATAATCAGCCGGCTTCCCTTGCCTGGTGCCACCTTGCTGGTCCTACCCATCCCCGTGTCGTCCACCCACTCTTGTTGCCTGGCATGTCCACTGTTCAGCCAAGTTTCATCTAGAAAAAAGATGGACACACCTCGCTCCCTGTAGCTACGTGTCTTTGTCAGATATCTGTAAATAATTATTAGAAGATATATGAGGCAGGTTAGTAATGGTGAGAAAGCTCATTTTGATTTCTAATATAATAATATATTATTGTTAATCAGTTAAGTATATGGTAACATGTAATGATTAGTATGAAACTACGTATGTAAGTGAGCTCTCAAGGTCATTGAAAATACTCTCGGTAATTGGTTGGTCTTAACATTGGAACAATGTGGGTGCAACAAGTTCAATTGTCATACTGTTATTTGGACTTTTCTCATTTGTAAAAGCCAAAATTTGTCGTTAATAGTGCTTCTGTTGGAGAAGAAAATAGATGGAACATCTGTTGCATGTGCATTACATATATACATGTATGCTGACATAAATGTATCACCTTTGGCGCCAGGCAACCAGATCTGGCCTGTCCAGATCCTTTATGAGTCGATCCCTTTTTTTGAATTTGAAATTTGATTTCTGCATGGCCCGGTGAATTGTGGCTCGGGAGCAAGGGACGTTGGCTATTGCCATGTCATCCCTTACTTTGTCCACGGTCACCTGCAATGCAAATCTCAGTATTAATTGGGTTAATTGTTATAACTTAAGTGAGTTCAATTGATCACATTCATCAAATGTTATGTTACTATATTGTTAAAGATATTTTTATAATTACTCAATGTATTTTGATTAATACCGCTCCTGAAATACAATTTGTCATTATGTGTATTGTGCTATGTATATCGCATACCTTAGAGTATTACATAAGTGAAGTTCTTGCTTAATGTCGATCATTTTGTTGCTGAGCTCGCAAGACATGTCACTTTGTATTGAAACAGCTGCAACCTGTACATGAACAAAAACCAGAAAAGTTGGTCTGCCTTAGTCTACAGTAACATTTCAGGTTAGATACCATGTAGCCATCAAACACTGCTCTTACAGTTAATCACTCACACATTGATTCATTGTTACAACTGTTGTTTCATAAGCTGTACAGACCAATGAATATGAATTATATGTAATAAATGTCATGACTTATCCTATTGTTAACAGTGCAGCCTTTATGCCGTCATTCTGGCAGTGTCAGCTGAAATATCAGAATCGAAGACAATGTAATGCAAAGTAAACATAGACATTGAGGAGGTATATTGTATCTGAGTGTTCATTATCGAAACTCTGTCTGACACAATATGGGTCTATACATACATCATGTCTTCAATCAATGCAAATGCATTCATTGTCTATTAAAAAAACTCACATGAAATGGAATATATTGCAGGTCATCAAATCCTATTATTGAGCAGTTTGGCCCCTTCCAGTTTTATTTTGCTTTTTGCAGTATGATAAAATCTTTTATAATAGCGCTACACTTACATGACTTACAGTGAATGATAAAAACATCTATTATCGCCCGCAAGTGAGAGGCACAAAATAAACTAAATCCAACAACATCTCCAAACAGCTGAACTAGGTCTGCCTACATGTGCCAAATGATGATTGTAATGGTTGACAAACTCAATTTCTTGAAGTTGAACTGAAATTTGCAGAGAAACGTTATAGTCTAGACAGGAGCGAGGGGCTGTAGGTCTATCAGGGTAGTGTATGTAAACATGCTGCCTCCAGTAAATTACAATAGGAACTAGGCTATCATCATCATGGCCCATGATAGCTGCGACTATTCACTGCAGTCTACAACAACCTCTATTGTTTAAAAACAAACACAAATTTTGTCGTTAAAGGGGATTATTTTATACAGAAACTATGCAGATGCCACTGGGGATAGAAATCGGAGTAGGCCTTTTCTGTGTATAGGATAGCGCATGTACCTTTAGCGCTAACCTGCGTGCAAAATACGGGACGTTTTACACGCGACCAGCCACCAGACTACAGAGACTTGGTCACATGATCACACCCTCTCCGAAGAGTCCCAAAACTCCAGTGAGAGGTTGGGACCTACCCAACGTAGGCACCCAGCACAAAATGGCAGAAGCCAGTGGGGTGGAATAATGACCACTTTATTTAAAATTTGACATGCATAGCAGTTTCTTGGCCTTTGTTTCAAAAGGGGTTTATTTAACTAGATAATATATCTGCCACTTGATCAGATTTCTGCGATGACTGGCTTATTCCTTTAACTTTTTTATTTCGGAACTTGGAAGTTCCCGGAACTTGAAAATTGGGAACTTGGAAGTTCCCGGAACTTGGGAAATTCGGAACTTGTTTAAGGGTATCCCCCTAATATTACTTTTAGTCAGGAAAAAGTTAGTAATTGACCGGAACTTACGACTACACATGACAATTCCAAAAACTCCAGGGCCCTACAACCCCCATTAATTTCAATTTTGTCACAAAATATCAGGAATTTTGGGTTTTTTTAATTTGTGGTAACACTGCTAGATGTGAAATGACAAATCTTAATGAAATGAGTTCATCCCAACATTCAAATAATGCAGACAGAACATAATTTCATATCATTTTTCCCGTTTTGATACCCACATATCATAAGAAAGCCTCCATTTGTAGTCCTATTTCAGTGGGAGGCCAGGAGTATTTATATAAATTATTAATTATAGGCTAGGAAAAAATAATTGTGTGTCTTGGAGCTGAAGGTATGGGGTGATCTTAACAAGTACACAGAATTCCAGTTCTTGTGTAGCCTATCTATATAGCTTTTGAGACAAAATCTGTGTCATTTTTTAATAATTAATTGAAACAATTCTCAATAATGCATGCTTTGTGATTTCTTCTTGAGGCATGGCTTCACTATATGATATTATTGACATTCAGCCTACATTTAGGTATGTTGTGATGGTTTTTTCTGTTTTATTCCAATATACATGTAAGAGAAAAAAAGTGTAAACAAAAATCACTTGAATTTGTTGTAGTCTTTTTAATGTTGGTTAGAGAATACTTACTTTATAAAAAATACCGAAGTCCCTCCTCAAAATCAAATGATAATCTTGTGTAGCCTATCTAAATAGCTTTTGAGACACAATCTGTGTCATTTTTTTAATAATTAATTGAAACAATTCTCAATAATGCATGCTTTGTGATTTCTTCTTGAGGCATGGCTTCACTATATGATATTATTGACATTTAGCCTACATTTAGGTATTTTGTGATGTTTTTTTCTGTTTTATTCCAATATACATGTAAGAGAAAAAAAGTGTAAACAAAAATCACTTGAATTTGTTGTTGTCTTCTTAATGTTGGTTAGAGAATACTTACCTCATAAAAAATACCGAATTCCCTCCTCAAAATCAAATGATAAGCCCTAGGCTAAGTGCCTTTTCCCATATCGAAGTATATAAGAATGTTTTTTTCACAAACCATCCCCAGTTGAACCCTAATTCAAATGTGTAGGCCCAGTCTACATCTTGAAATATTAATTTGCGAAATTTAGGCTTCATTTTTGTTCTCATACTAAACACATCTTGCTCATTTCAAAGGCCCTAATAATTTAGTCATTAGCAAAAATTATTGAAACACATTATTTCAACCACTCACAAGATAGGCTATTTATTTTGCTGTATTGAAAATAATAAATAGCCTGTCTATCTTGCTGATCTCTTCAGTCACAAGTATAAAATCTAGCATGATTTGTAGTGAGATATATATCAGCAATTGTATGTGCATGTAACCTGAGCCCACTAGTCTATTCAATTTTGTTTGAAACCCCTAAAAAAACATTAAGGTAAAAAATATCATGTTTCATAATTTGTCAAGGTATTAAAGGCTAAACTTACTTGTAGGCCTACTATTGTCTGATGAATAACATAAAACTCCCTAAATCCATACACGATATCAAAAAGTATAATTTAACTTATGTGTCAGCACATTATCTACAGGAAAATCCCCCCTTTTTTTAAAAATAACATTCAAGTTTTTGTGCAGATTTCATCTAAAAAGAGAGTAGGCCTACATACCATGCCATAATGTAGGTTCAAAAAAGAAGATCTGTCACAAACATTTTTTTGTCAAATATTTGAAACCTGTAAGGTTTAAAAGCCCTATAGCTTATTTCACTGAAATCCCATGCATAAAACCAGATCTCTTTCAGCAATAATAATATGCATAATAAACACATTCAATGTACCTGAATGGTAAGAAGTTTAAAAAAATGTCAGTTATTTCACAATTTCAGCCTACTATGATAGACCTATATTCATATTTTTTGGCACATTGGTCTATAAGAAGCACTATTTATTGCCAGAAAATACTATTTCTTGCCAGAAACAATATTTTGTGTTGATTAAATATTATTTTGTGTCCCACAGGCCTTGTTATTCCATGGTATTTTGTGTCCCACAGGCCTTGTTATTCCAGGGTTTTTCGTCCCGTGAAATCGTGTAAGGAAATAGTATTTTATGCGATAAATCGGGTGAAATATAACTTCATGCGATGGAATATTATTATGTGCCCACAAATAGGCCTATATATTAGGGCCCTAGCATAGATTACCAATAAACTAATGGCAGTTCATAAATGCTATAATAGTGCAAACATAATTTTTTTTATGACTAGAAATTGATGAAATATATTTTTTCAAGCGTTTCGTGCCCGCGAAATACTATTACGTGCCAAATAAAATATATTTATTCTTCATCTAGTTCAGCATAGTGCAAACATAATTTTTTTTATGACCAGAAATTGGTGAAATATAATTTTTTTATGCCCAGAAATTGGTGAAATATTATTTTTTAAGCGTGTTGTGCCCGCGAAATACTATTGCGTGCCAAATAAAATATATTTATTCTTCATCTAGTTCATAATAAACATAAAATGTGGTCGGTAATGACAGGTTGTTGCTCATAGCAGTGGGTTCTACTGTGGTGCAAACATAATTTTTTTATGACCAGAAATTGATAAAATATTATTTTTTAAGAGTTTCGTGCTCGTGAAATACTATTAGACTCTACGTGCCAAATAAAATAACAAAATATATTTATTCTTTCAATAATTTTATGGTAATCCCCTGGCCCCGATATTTATATTTTATGTTTTTTTTAGTATTACACAAAAAAGGAACAGTGGACTCATATAATAGGTCTATGACTATGTCAGTGACATTCTTCAATTTTGGGCCTATTATAGGCCTATATTATAAGTAGGCTAACGTTAGTAGACTCTAAACGAGCCCCTGGGCCTAGCCATATGCATATCTCCATTTTGGAGTATCATACTTGGGTGGAAAATTGAGGCTGTCGTCTACAAGTACATGACTTGTGTGCTACCAACTCTGCCAACACACAACACTACGCGTGTGACAGTGAGACTGAGAGTCACAGCGAGTGTGGCTGACACGGGGGCTGAGAGTGACCAGGTCGGGGCCACTGATGCTGAGCAGTCTGAGAATGTGTCATAATAATACAAATATGTCTTTAATAAGGTTATAAATTGATTGTTAGGGTGACTCAAAAAAAATTTTGTGCAGTTGATTTATAGCAACAAGAATCGGTTCGTCCCTGTTGGCCTGCATACCTGCCAACCCTACCGATTCTGGCGGTAGGCTACCGATTTCAAGGTCTATCCACTGCTTACCGATTGTATAGGCCTATCCTACCGCATTTCAACTTATCAGCTCAAAGATAAAATACACCTGTAAATCTACCCCAGCTACTATAAAAACATTAAAAAAACACTCAAAATAAATGGTGAAACTGGTTGGAATGCAGGAAATGACACATAGAGCACATGTATTTGAAAAAAAATCGGGGGGGGGGGGGGTTGCGAAGCCAGGCCCACCTTTGGCACACCCGGGAGCACACATCCTGCGGACCAGGTCAAAACCATATACCTGGTCTAATTCTCTTGTCAAAATCTACCGATTTTTTAAAGCAAAATGTTGACAGATTTAAAGCCAGATAATTTATGTTCAGAAAGCAGTTGAGATTAAGATATATTATATTTGTAAAGGCATGGAATAGTGCGCGACCATCGACCAGCTAGCTGTCACACAAACTCACTGAAACATGTACGATTTCTGCAGACCGCTCATAGTCAAGTCTCCGGCATGTGACGTCACATGCCCGTCCAACTGCCTGGCTGTGAGACCCCGGCCGCTCTGAATATTTCGGCAAATCCGCCACTTATTTAGTTAATAACTATTTTATTATTATGTCTGTTGGGATAATTTTTTGCCGGGAATCGTATTTAGATCAGATAGCTTTGCACAATACCGTAATTTGATACCTGAAGCGACTACAGTCCTTTAACAAGGAGAAACAGAAGATGCAGAGTGAGATTTGGAAACTTTAAAAGCGTGAGCAGAGGCAGACTAATACTGACAACACTGCTAATATCACTACGCCAGTAACGATTGCAGTAGCCCTTCAAACTGCTGACAATCACATTGATCCACCACTCCCAACAACACTAGGACCTAAGATTCCTAATGTTGATAGTGAGACACCAATCTCTGGTGCCAAACATCTACTACGGTCCGCTGGCATATCTCCAAGACAGGCGCCACGCATTGTCAAGGAACTAACACTTCAGCGCTCACTGATAAAGGAGCTAAACGAACTATCACCAAAAAAAAAGTGCAGGGTGCTGTCAGGCCACTACACCCGACCAACAAGGTGCGTAAGCCTACTTGCTAGATACCTCAATATGGATGACAGACGGCTTGCCGGGTCCCGTCGTCTTCCTAAAACAGAAATAACTTGTGCCAAGAGGATGCGTACATTGACGGAGATGTCAATAAGAGCATTCTACCTACTGTCAGACAATTCTAATGAAATGCCAGGGAAAAGGGATGTAATAAAATTTGGAAAAGACAATCTTAAGAAACACAATCTTGATGACACACTTGAAAACATGTGGAAGAAGTACAACGCTGAGTATCCAAACTAAAAAGTCAGCTTAAGTGTGTTCTGCAAAATTAGGCCAAAGAACTGCATTCCGGTTATGTTTGTTAACAGGAGTGTGTGTTTGTGGAAAAACCACCAGAATTTTGCTCTGAGACTCCGTGCTCTCCGTGCTTTGGGAATAATTGTTCCACAAAGCCCGGACCAATTTTGCAAGAATTTTACTATCTATGATGCCAAGGAACAATTGGCCACGATCGACAATGCACAGATTGTGAAGTTTCAACGATGGGACTTATGGGAAAAACAATGAGAAAAATGCAAAAAAGATCAAAATTGTCCGAGAAGAGGAGTCAGTGGTTGACTTCTGCAAACAATTCCTCGCAGAAATGGAGGAATTTAAAGCCCATGCACATCGTGTGTCAGCGCAGTATGGTGCTGTGCGCGAGCTGAAGGAGCGGCTACCTGCAAACCATGCCATAATACTAATGGATTCTGACGAGAACTACACATGCGATTATACCGACGAGATACAGAGTGCCTACTACAACAAAGCACAAGTGACCATACACCCAGTTGTAGTTCACTATAAACAAGAAAGCATTCTGAGTCACAAAAGCTTTGTAATTATTTCCAATGATAGAAATCACACCGCCGCAGCTGTGTTTGCCTTCATAAAGAAACTGGTGGTAAAAATAAAGCAGCAGCTACCAGAGTGAACCAACATACATTACCTCACTGACTCACCTACAAGCCAATATCGGAATAAATACACATTTAATGTGATTTCTCGCCACCAAGAATTGTTCGGCCTCAAGTGTTCCTAGCATTATTTCGAGGCTGGTCATGGCAAGGGACCATGTAATGGGGTCGGGGCTGCTGTAAAGTGTAACGCAAGTCTAGCCACTAAGAGAGGTATATTTATTCAAAATGCAGAAGACTTCTTTCAGTGGAGCTTGACAGAAACCGAATCAAAAGTGAAGTATATGATTGTTGATCATGCTGAGGTACAGGAGGCACAAACTTAACTTGACGGTATGCAAGCAAAATCAGTCAAGGGGGCACTAAAAGTCCATGCAGTCAACTCACTTAACCACGGCGAAATTTATGTGAGGAACACATCTTGCACAAAATCGTGCTGCCTCACTGGAGTGGGGGAGTTCATGCCATCATGTCCTGGGTGGATACAGCGCAAAACGTGTACATCTCATGAAGATCATGTCCCACAGGAGGAAACTGCTCAAAATGTGCATTTAGCAGAACATGATACTACTGAAATGTCAGATTACTCACGCGGTGATGATTTAAACACAACACTCCAAAGAGATGAAAGTTCAAAGCCACACTACAGTTTCTGCAGCTGTAGGGGAACATGTTGAGGTTCGTCTAGGAAATGAAACATTCATTGCGAATGTGATGGATGTTGACGACAGCGAGGGTGAAATCCACCTTCAATACTTCAAACTTGATAGAAATGTGTATGCACCCACTTCTGATAATTCATGAGAAGAACTCAGTGTTGTAATCCGTGTCCTGGCAGATCCAGTCATTGTGGCAAGCAAGTTCACAAGAACTAAACCAAAATACTTATTCAAATTTCAGTAGATATCACTGAAGATATTTCATGATCTAAACGATAAACTTTGTCTACTGATCATTATAAAAGCAAAGTGTTCTTGTTTATTACAACATCCATAGATACTGGTGTTGTTTGTTTAGCAGTGAGCCAAAAAAGTTGTGTTATTTTACCAAAAGTTGGAAAATTACTAAAATATATATAGTTGAGGAAATGTTCTGATATGATGTTAAGCATAAGTTTTGTTTGTATTATAAAACACAGCATTTTCGTTTATTACGACATCCGAATGTCAGAATAAAAACAAATATATATATAGTCAAGGATGTTATGCAATCTTTGCAAAAAACATAAACGGCAGTGTAGAAGTGGTTCAAAGAAATGGATTGAGGAGCCATGTACCACAATCACCAAGGCCAGTCTCCGAAAACACATGGCAAGTGAAATACATCAGCAGGCCGTGTCTTTGGAAACAGAAATGACCCTTTCCGAAGATGGTAAAGGCATTGTTGCCGCTCTTGGTCAACAAAAAATACGCAGCGCATTGACCCATGCTGCGAGATCGATATATTGGCTGATAAAAAGGGAAATTCCACATATAACCACCTACACTCCTCTCCTCGAGCTTCTTGAACTATGTGAATGTCCTCACCTTATACATCTAAATAAGGTATTATTTTTAAATCACTATCGATACAATCACTTTACATGCTTACCACTGCATGTCACCATAAAGTATGCGGTCGTATCTTACTTACAGGGGGGAAATGCCCATTATACGAGCAAACGTTTTATTCAAGAAGTGGTAGACTGCTGTGCAGATACAGTGCGAGCAAGTGTTCTCCGCGGTGTTCATGAAAGCCCGACCTTCAGTATATTAATTGACGAAACTACTGATGTGGCCATCATGAAACAGCTAATTGTGTACATTCGCTACTGGGAAGGTAATCAGGTATAAGTATGCAATTATTGAAGATATTTTAATTATCAATGAAAGTTGTCTTTGGAAACAGAAATGACCCTTTCCAAAGATGGTAGTAAACCCAGATACAATTTTGGAAGCGCTGAAACATATAGGCCTATCACTGTTTTTATAGGTAAAGACAAGTTTTCTCGGCCTAGTGGATCTCCCAGACGGCCGTGCAATCACCATATATGATGCACTACTGGAATTTTGCAGAAAACATCAACTGAGAATGGAAAAATGTGTTGGGCTAGGGTCAGATGGTGCAAGTGTAATGGTTGGATGTAAAAATGGGGTAAATATAATAATGTTACAATTTAGCTCGCTATATAATATTCTATGCAATATTACTTTAATAAAATTTAATAGTACAGAATGTCCACAATCATTATACTTGACACACATTGAAAGTGACCTTTTTTACTCAGGTTGCAGCTCTTCTGAAGAATGTGTATCCTCAAGTGAAGTCAGTTCATTGTGTCGCCCACAGACCGGCATTGGCTGCATATCAAGCAGCACCTAGTGTGCCTTGCACCTAGTGTGCCTTTCTTGACAAAATTTAAAGAATGATTCAACTGCAAGACGCGCATGCCTGGGACGGTCAAGTATAGGCCAACAGTAGCCTATTGAGTACAGATTGATGGCATTAATATAGCCACTGAACTGATTACAAGATACTACTTAAACGGGACATTGATCCAATGCTGTTTTAACGCTAGGCCAACGTCTGCGACGCTGGCCCAACATTGAACCAACATTGAATAAATGTACAATGTTTGAGAGAAAGTCCGCCTGCCCAGCAAACACAAGACATTTGTATAACATTTATACAAAAGCGGCCCAACGTCTTCGACGTTGGTCCAACATTGCATAAAGTCATACAAATGTTTTGTGTTTACTGGGCATGTCAATACAAGCTTGGGTCAAGCAGTTTCAACATCCCCTCAGTAATACAGTCAGTTTGTTTGCAAGCAAGCGACCAAGTAGGGGTAAGGGCCAAGATCTTTGAATTATAAACTCATAAATGTCGCTCAAGTATATATGAACTTGCTGTGATTTGAGAACTTGCTCTTAATGAGGCTTTAGGTATGAAACGCATATTTAGTATTATTATGGAATAGGGACTTGGCCTACCCACGGGCACTATTGCCTTCTGGGGGGACCCTTGTCCCGTGAATTTTAACAGTTGACTACACCTTTAAAGCTCTGATGCAGCAGCTTTTTGTGTTTTACCAAAACTCACCTGTGCGAACTAGCGGTCTGAAAACAATCCAGGTAAATAAATTTGCATGCTCGCGGCCTACAGCTTTAAAGGGACTGGCCCACGCTAAAATCATCAAAAAATCGGTGATTTTATTTCGGGTTCTTAATATGACCATATGATGTAAGCATGTACATAGACTAGAACTGCAATTTTTTATAATTTTTGTGCTGCGCATTCACCAGTTAGCCTAGATATAGAGACGAAATTCCTGATTTGTAATTATTAACAACCATGTCAAAAATAGGAAATGCGGGAATTTCGTCTCTATATCTAGTCTAACTGATGAATGCGCAGCACAAAAATTATAAAAATTTGCAGTTCTAGTCTATGTACATGCTTACATCATATGGTCATATTAAGAACCCGAAATAAAATCACCGATTTTTTGATGATTTTAGCGTGGGCCAGTCCCTTTAATTATTTGGTTTTATCTAAAATTAATTTAGAGAAATTCAAATTTTACCACAAAAAATAATTCAGAACGTTTTTGTTTTTGCCAGGGCCTGCTGGATGAACCATCACTGAAATGCATCAAAGCAGTTGACACCCGCTGGCTTAGCCATGACAAGGCTGTGAATGCTCTGCGCCAGACGTACAGCTCCGTGCTGATGAGCTTGGAGCGGGAGGCAGAGGAGAGACACGACGTCACTGCTTCTGGACTGGCTAAACAGCTGAAACAGTTTGACTTCATTGCTACTGTGCTGGCATTTAGTGATATTCTCCCTCTATTGTCAATCCTGTCAAAAAAATTCAGGTTTAAATCATTACATTTAATGTTTTTGTATAAACTATACATTAAACTTCAAAGATTTTCAATTATATCAATTTAAGTTTTTAGGTTTTGGCACTGTAGGCCTATTTATCTAGACACCACATGTATTATAATTCCATGTATTTACAGACAAGCAGAATAGATCTGAGCATGGTGAGGTGCCATGTAGACGTAACTATTGCAGCACTACGACAGTTACAGGGTGGTACTGGCTGCCATATGAAATCTTTAAGGGATTTTGTCATTAAAGGGACTGGCCCAGGCTAAAATCATCAAGAAATCGGTGATTGTATTTTGGCTTCTTAATATGACCATATGATGTAAACATGTCCATAGACTAGAACTGCAAAAGTTTTTTTTTATTTTTCTGCTGCGCATTCACCAGTTAGGCTAGATATAGACACGAAATTCCCGTATTTCCTATTTTTGACATGGTTGTCAATAATTAGAAATCAGGAATTTCGTCTCTATATCTAGCCTAACTGATAAATGCGCAGCACAAAAATTACGAAATTTTGCAGTTCTAGTCTATGGACATATTCACATCATATGGTCATATTAAAAAGCCAAAATTAAATCACCGATTTTTTATGATTTTAGCCTGGGCCAGTCCCTTTAAACTAAATGACGTTGATGGGAGAATTTCTCTTGACAATTTTGACTTCAAGAGAACCAAGTACATTGAAGAGGTACATTAATCATCATTTATGGCATAACCTTAACTCCGATCAGGTCAACATACTATAATAATTTAATAAATATTCTTTCAACAGGTTCATGATGTTTTTATTGAGGCTGTTGTCACCAACCTTGAGGCCAGATTTGTGGACACAAGTGTGTTGCAACACTTCAGGCTATTCGATCCAGCTCGTCTCACATATGAGGATGATGTTTTCATTGATGAAGACCAGGTTGATAGCCTCAAGGTACACTATTTTATATTTAATATTTGAAGTGGAAACACTAAATATTGATTATTAACATTCATTTCAAATTGATGTGCTCATAATTCATCATAAAAATGTCTATTTTTTAAATTTATGATGCAGATATTAACAGAATCATTCAGTGGAATTGTCCTTGAAGAAGTCACCACTGAGTGGAGTATCTTCAGGGAACATCTGCATCAAGTTTGCAACGATTACACCTTCCACCAAACTTTGGAAGAAGCTGCTAGCAAATTAACTCATCTGCCCAACTTACAAAAGTTGGCCACCATTGCCCTCACCTTACCAGTGTCTACAGCTGGTAGGACAATTTTATTATTGTTAAATTAATCAAAATTACTCATAACAAACACTGCACTAAAATTAAATGGCTATAAGAATTTAACTGTGCAACATAGTATTAATGCTGTTATCAACTGGTGTTTTTATACAGATTGTGAACGAGGCTTCTCTTGTTTAAAATGGATAAAAACTAATGCAAGGAACAGGTTATCCGAAGAAAACCTGGACAGGTTGATGCTAGTGTCTTTGGAGGGACCAGCCGCCAAAGAAATGAAATTTGAAGATGTTGTTGACATGTGGGCCCAGCAGAAGCCACGCAGAATCAATGTTTAACCTAACTAGAAAATTGACATCAATAAAAATTTTCATTAGTATGTGTTTGCCTTAGAATTTTTCAATTTTTGTTTCATATTTTACAATATCAGATTAAAATAACATTTAATAAGCAAAAACATTGGATACAAATTAGTTCTTAAAGTGTCCAGAATGCATATAAAAAAGTCTTATGATTGAGCACGCCGTGCGGCGGGCTCAGTTTGTGCGCGCCGCGCGGATAGTATCCGTCCCGCGCTAAGACAGAACTGCCAGGTACCATGATGCTTTCTCATTTTTCTGGGGAAAACCCTGAGTCATTATTGTGTTCATATTAGCTCATATTAGTTTTTTCAATAGCATATTGCCAAATCGTTGTTGAAAAGTCACACAAAAAACTTTTTTTTTTTGACCACCTGAAAAATTCCTCTTTTTTTGTTTATTACGACATCCAATTGATATACTCACAAACCTTGACCAATTACACTAGTATTGTGTATTTCTTCTGTATACATATATGTTAGTTAGGATTAAGCCGGGGATTAGTTTCTCGTATAACATCATAAGAAGATGTGATCAGGCCAATGTGATCAAGCTTTATTTATGTGCACCGTGGAATGATGGCGCGCATGATTGTGAAATGTCGCTTATCAGTTTATTACGACATCCATTTTTCTAACACAAGGATAAAATGTTATTGGCATTTGTTATTGCAATGACTTTGTGCTAAATAATTGATAAAACAACACTCAAGTATTTTATTTGATACAACTAAAAAAAACATGTATTTCGCGTTTATTACGACATCCAACAGAGGTATTTACAAAAGCATCTGGCTTTTTCATAAAACTTGATAAAACATATTGATATTATGTATTCATTTTGTCTATATATTTGTCCATGAATATACCTTAGAATGGGGTTTGTCATATTACTTTTAGGATAGAAGACTTGATTGGGATCAGGTATACTATATAAACTTCTTTAAAAAATGTAGTACTGAAATTATGTCATCGTTTTGAGTTGAAAATACGCTAAGAAAACATGAAGAAACATAATACGGCTATGTTGTTTCACGAAAGATTTATTCTTTTAGCATATTAATTAATTGGAAACTTACATGATTTTTTTTGGCAATAATACATTCATTTGTTCAGTTGTGTGGGAGATGTCGTAATCAACATCCCACAAAAAGTGATAAAATCAAGCAGTTTTTGAGTTGAATGTCATAAAAAATTGAACAGAGTGGTGTTCACAATTTTCCACGTCTATATACCGAAACATGTTGGCTACCTGAATTTAATAGAGAAAAATCTACATCATTATTGTGGCGATGTTATTTTATTTTGCAGCAGTGAATCACACATTTAAAATTTAAAAAAGATAGTTTTATCACTTTGAATCTGACAATTGCGTCATCAATTTTAGATTGATAAAAACATATTATGAGGCATACTTTTCATAATGACCACGAGGTGTAGGTTGCTCGATGTGGCTAAAACCATTGAAATTAACTCCAATTAAAAAAAATTAAAATGGCTCCCACGGATCGACGTGACATTTTTGTAGACTCAAAATCTTTAAAAATCCAACAGTCAGAATTTTTTTCCTAAAATTCCCTACAAAACTAGATGCACAATTGAATTTTTAAGATTTTGCTAAAATTAAAAATGACCGCCACATCCCGACTGTTTAGTTATTTATTAAATCAAAAACAAAAAATTAAAACAACCTAGCATTTTAAGTTAGCATTCAAAAAAATATGAAAATGTGTTTATTTTATCAGAATTTTAAAGATTTTCAAAATATCCGTCACTGGTTGATTTTAAATGTTTATCTTGGTAAATCTATTTTTCCTGCCAAATGCACACATAATTATCTACTAAGCACGAAATATATCACAAAAAATTATTGTAGTGACGCTGTTTTATTTTGCTGCATTGAAATACACAATAAACAAAATTAACTAAAAATTGAATTTTCATCACTTTGAACCTGACAATTGCGTCAGCAATTTTAGATTCAAATCGATAAAAACATATTCTAAGCCATGCAAGGATCATCACTTGTACTTTGCTCGACGCAGCTAAGAACTTTTAAAATGAATGCCAATTTTAAAAAATAACAAAATTCAAAATGTTTCCCACGGATCGACTTAATATTTTTGCAGAATCAAAATTGAAAAAAAGTAGCTGTCAGAATTTTATTGACAAAAATTCAGAAGAAAACTAGATGCACAATTTTTTTCCGGATTTCACTGAAATTAAAAACTGACCACCACAGTCTTTACTTTTTTTATTTATTTATTAAATCAAAAACTAAATTTGAAAAACAAATCAGCATTCGCAAAAATATGAAGATGTGCATTTTTTTAGATTTTAATGAGTTGCAAAATCGCCGCCACTGGTTGATTTTAAATGTTTGTCTTTGTATGTCTAATTTTGCTGCCCGGTGCACACATCTTTATCCGATAAGCACTAAAATAATATTGCAATTATTGTTGTGATGTTAAATTTTGCAGCAGTGAAATACATAGTTGAAAAAAACAAATGAATAAAATTTGAATTTTCATCACTTTGACCCTGAGAATTGCGTTAGCAATTTTAGATTCAAATTGATAAAAACAGATTCTGAACCATACTTTTCGCAAGGATCATCAGGTGTAGTTTGCTCGATGTGGTTAAAAACCATTAATATAAATCCCGACTAAAAAAATAGTAAAACAAAATTCAAAATGTCTCCCACGGATCGATCTAATATTTTTGTAAAATCAAAATTGAAAAAAAATAACCCAAAGTTTTTTCCCTACAAAACTAGATGCAGAATTTATTTTTTCCAGATTT
Source organism: Flabesymbios commensalis (assembly GCA_964017125.1). Lineage (NCBI taxonomy): Eukaryota > Metazoa > Annelida > Polychaeta > Terebellida > Flabelligeridae > Flabesymbios > Flabesymbios commensalis. Next base: position 82,085,271 of record OZ024913.1, read on the forward strand.
AACTGAAAATAAAAGATGACCGCCACATTCTGACTTTTTAGTAATTTATTAAATCAAAGACTAAACATGAAAAACAAATTAGATTTTCTTAAAATATGAAGATGTGCAAGTTTTTTTTCCAGATTTGAAAAAAAGTGACAAAATCGACGCCACGGGTTGATTTTTATTGTTTATCCTTGTATGTCTAATTTTCCTGCCAAAAGCACACATATTTATCCAGTGAGCACGAAATATATCGCAATACATTATTGTAGTGACGCTATTTTATTTTGCAGCAGTGAAAAACAAATTTGAAAAAACAAATGAATAAAATTTGAATTTTTATCACCTTGAACGTGACAATTTGCGTCCGCAATTTTAGATTTAAATTAATAAAAACATATTCTAAACCATACTTTATACAAGGATAATCACTTGTAGTTTGCTCAATGTGGCTAAAAACTATTAAAATTAATTCCAATTTAGAAAAATAACAAAATCCTAAATGTTTTCCACGAATGGACTTAATATTTTTGTAGAAGTAAAATTGAAAAAATATAAGTGTCAGAATTTTTTTGACTATAATGCCCAATAAAACTAGATGCATAATTTTTTTTTTTTGTATTTCACTAAAATTAAAAACTGACCACCACATTCTTTACCTTTTTTAGTCATTTATTAAATCAAAAACTAAATTTGAAAAACAAATCAGCATTCGCAAAAATATGAAGATGTGCACTTTTTTTAAGATTTCAATGAGTTTCAAAATCGCCGCAACTGGCTGGTTTATATGTTTGTCTTTGTATGTCTAATTTTGCTGCCCGATGCACACATCTTTATCCGATAAGCACTGAAAAAATATTGCAATTATTGTTGTGATGTTAAATTTTGCAGCAGTGGAATACATAATGGATAGAGGAATTATTATTTTTTTTTTCATCACTTTGGACCTGAGAATTGCGTCAGCAATTTTAGATTCAAATTGATAAAAACCATATTGTAAACCATACTTTTCGCAAGAATCATCAGGTATAGTTTGCTCGATGTGGTTAAAAAACATTAATATAAATCCCAACTAAAAAAAATATCAAAACAAAATTCAAAATGTCTCCCACGGATCGATCTAATATTTTTGTAGAATCAAAATTGAAAAAAAATAACCCATAGTTTTTTCCTCTGAAATTCCCTACAAAACTAGATGCTGAAATTAAAAGATGACCGCCACATTCTTTAGTAATTTTTTTAGTAATTTGTTAAATCAAAAACTAAATATAAAAAACAAATTAGCATTCTCAAAAATATGAAGATGTGCAAGTTTTTTTTCAGATTTTAAAAAGTTGCAAAATCGTCACCACGGGTTGTTTTTAAATTTTAATCCTTGTATGTCTAATTTTCCTGCCAAAACCACACATATTTATCCAGTAAGCACGAAATATATCGCAATACATTATTGTAGTGACGCTGTTTTATTTTGCAGCAGTGAAAAACACATTGGAAAAAAACAAATGAATAAAATTTGAATTTTCATCACTTTGAACCTAGCATTTGCGTCCGCAATTTTAGATTCAAATTAATAAAAACATAATCTAAACCATACTTTATACAAGGATCATCACTTGTAGTTTGCTCAATGTGGCTAAAATCTATTAAAATTAATTGCAATTTAGAAAAATAAAAAAATTCTAAATGTTTCCCACGAATGAACTTGATATTTTTGTAGAAGCAAAATTGAAAAAATATTAGTGTCAGAATTTTTTTGACTAAAATGCCCAAGTCACAATTTTTTTTCGGGATTTCACTGAAATTAAAAACTGACCACCACATTCCTGACTTTTTTTTAGTTATTTATTAAATCAAAAACTAAATTTGAAAAACAAATCAGCATTCGCAAAAATATGAAGATGTGCACTTTTTTTTAAAAAATTTAATGAGTTGCAAAATCGCCGCCACTGGTTGATTTTAAATGTTTGTCTTTGTATGTCTACTTTTGCTGCCCGATGCACACATCTTTATCCGATAAGCACTGAAAAAATATTGCAATTATTGTTGTGATGTTAAATTTTGAAGCAGTGGAATACATAATGCAAATAAGAATTAAAAAGAAAATTTTACTTTTTATCACTTTGAACCTGACAATTGCGTCAGCAATTTTAGATTCAAATTGATAAAAACCATATTGTAAACCATATCTTTCGCAAGGATCATCAGGTGTAGTTTGCTCGATGTGGCTAAAGACCAGTAAAATTAATCCCAAATAAAAAAAATATCAAAATTCAAAATGTCTCCCACGGATCGATTTAATATTTTTGTAGAATCAGAAATAAAAAAAAACTCATAGTTTTTTTCAACTAAATTTCACAACAAAACTAGATGCAGAATTTATTTTCTCAAGATTTCACTGAAATTTAAAAATGGCCACCACATTCTGTCTTTTTAGTAATTTATTAAATCAAAAACTAAATATAAAAACAAATTACAATTCTCAAAAATATAAAGATATGCAATTTTTTTTCAGATTTTAAATTGCAAAATCGCCGCCACGGGTTGACTTTAGATGTTTATCCTTGTATGTCTAATTTTCTCACCAGATGCACACATCTTTATCCACTAAGCAATAAATATATTGCCGTACATCATTATTGTGGCGATGTTGTTTTATTTTGCAGCAGTGAATCACACATTTGCAATTTAAAAAAAGATAGTTTTTATCACTTTGAATTTGACAATTGCGTCATCAATTTTAGATTGATAAAAACATATTATGAGGCATACTTTTCATAATGACCACCAGGTGTAGGTTGCTCGATGTGGCTAAAACCATTGAAATTAACTCCAATTAAAAAAAATTAAAATAGCTCCCACGGATCGACGTGACATTTTTGTAGACTCAAAATCTTCAAAAATCCAACAGTCAGAATTTTTTTCCTAAAATTTCCTACAAAACTAGATGCACAATTGAATTTTTAAGATTTTGCTAAAATCAAAAATGACGGCCACATCCCGACTGTTTAGTTATTTATTAAATCGAAAACAAAAAATTAAAACAACCTAGCATTTTAAGTTAGCATTCAAAAAAATATGAAAATGTGTTTATTTTATCAGAATTTTAACGATTTTCAAAATATCCGTCACTGGTTGATTTTAAATGTTTATCTTGGTAAATCTATTTTTCCTGCCAAAAGCGCACATATTTATCTACTAAGCACGAAATATATCGCAATAAATTATTGTAGTGACGCTGTTTTATTTTGCTGCAGTGAAATACACAATAAACAAAATTAACTAAAAATTGAATTTTCCTCACTTTGAACCTGACAATTGCGTCAGCAATTTTAGATTCAAATTGATAAAAACATATTCTAAGCCATGCAAGGATCATCACTTGTACTTTGCTCGACGCAGCTAAGAACTTTTAAAATGAATTCCAATTTTAAAAAATAACAAAATTCAAAATGTTTCCCACGGATCGACTTAATATTTTTGCAGAATCAAAATTGAAAAAAAGTAGCTGTCAGAATTTTATTGACAACAATTCCAAAGAAAACTAGATGCACAATTTTTTTTCGGGATTTCACTGAAATTAAAAACTGACCACCACATTCTTTACTTTTTTTATTTATTTATTAAATCAAAAACTAAATTTGAAAAACAAATCAGCATTCGCAAAAATATGAAGATGTGCACTTTTTTCAGATTTTAATGAGTTGCAAAATCGCCGCCACTGGTTGATTTTAAATGTTTGTCTTTGTATGTCTAATTTTGCTGCAAGATGCACACATCTTTATGTGATAAGCACTAAAATAATATTGCAATTATTGTTGTGATGTTAAATTTTGCAGCAGTGAAATACACATTTGAAAAAAACAAATTAATAAAATTTGAATTTTCATCACTTTGACCCTGAGAATTGCGTCAGCAATTTTAGATTCAAATTGATAAAAACAGATTCTGAACCATACTTTTCGCAAGGATCATCAGGTAAAGTTTGCTCGATGTGGTTAAAAACCATTATTATAAATCCCGACTAAAAAAATAGCAAAACAAAATTCAAAATGTCTCCCATGGATCGATCTAATATTTTTGTAGAATCAAAATTGAAAAAAAATAACCCAAAGTTTTCTCCCTACAAAACTAGATGCAGAATTTATTTTTTCCAGATTTCACTGAAAATAAAAGATGACCGCCACATTCTGACTTTTTAGTAATTTATTAAATCAAAGACTAAACATGAAAACAAATTAGATTTTCCAAAAATATGAAGATGTGCAAGTTTTTTTCCAGATTTTAAAAAAGTTGCAGAATCGCCGCCACGGGTTGATTATTATTGTTTATCCTTGTATGTCTAATTTTCCTGCCAAAAGCACACATATATATCCAGTGAGCACGAAATATATCGCAATACATTATTGTAGTGACGCTGTTTTATTTTGCAGCAGTGAAAAACAAATTTGAAAAAACAAATGAATAAAATTTGAATTTTTATCACCTTGAACGTGACAATTTGCGTCCGCAATTTTAGATTCAAATTAATAAAAACATATTCTAAACCATACTTTATACAAGGATAATCACTTGTAGTTTGCTCAATGTGGCTAAAAACTATTAAAATTAATTCCAATTTAGAAAAAATAACAAAATCCTAAATGTTTCCTACGAATGGACTTAATATTTTTGTAGAAGTAAAATTGAAAAAATATAAGTGTCAGAATTTTTTTGACTATAATGCCCAATAAAACTAGATGCATAATTTTTTTTTTGTATTTCACTAAAATTAAAAACTGACCACCACATTCTTTACCTTTTTAAGTCATTTATTAAATCAAAAACTAAATTTGAAAAACAAATCAGCATTCGCAAAAATATGAAGATGTGCACTTTTTTAAAGATTTCAATGAGTTTCAAAATCGCCGCAACTGGCTGGTTTATATGTTTGTCTTTGCATGTCTAATTTTGCTGCAAGATGCACACATCTTTATCTGATAAGCACTAAAATAATATTGCAATTATTGTTGTGATGTTAAATTTTGCAGCAGTGAAATACACATTTGAAAAAAACAAATTAATAAAATTTGAATTTTCATCACTTTGACCCTGAGAATTGCGTCAGCAATTTTAGATTCAGATTGATAAAAACAGATTCTGAACCATACTTTTCGCAAGGATCATCAGGTGTAGTTTGCTCGATGTGGTTAAAAACCATTAATATAAATCCCGACTAAAAAAATAGCAAAACAAAATTCAAAATGTCTCCCACGGATCGATGTAATATTTTTGTAGAATCAAAATTGAAAAAAAATAACCCAAAGTTTTTTCCCTACAAAACTAGATGCAGGATTTATTTTTTCCAGATTTCACTGAAAATAAAAGATGACCGCCACATTCTGACTTTTTAGTAATTTATTAAATCTAAGACTAAACATGAAAAACAAATTAGATTTTCCAAAAATATGAAGATGTGCAAGTTTTTTTCCAGATTTTAAAAAAGTTGCAAAATCGCCGCCATGGGTTGATTTTTATTGTTTATCCTTGTATATCTAATTTTCCTGCCAAAAGCACATATATATATCCAGTGAGCACGAAATATATCGCAATACATTATTGTAGTGAAGCTGTTTTATTTTGCAGCAGTGAAAAACAAATTTGAAAAAACAAATGAATAAAATTTGAATTTTTATCACCTTGAACGTGACAATTTGCGTCCGCAATTTTAGATTCAAATTAATAAAAACATATTCTAAACCATACTTTATACAAGGATAATCACTTGTAGTTTGCTCAATGTGGCTAAAAACTATTAAAATTAATTCCAATTTAGAAAAATAACAAAATCCTAAATGTTTCCCACGAATGGACTTAATATTTTTGTAGAAGTAAAATTGAAAAAATATAAGTGTCAGAATTTTTTTGACTATAATACCCAATAAAACTAGATGCATAATTTTTTTTTTTGTATTTCACTAAAATTAAAAACTGACCACCACATTCTTTACCTTTTTTAGTCATTTATTAAATCAAAAACTAAATTTGAAAAACAAATCAGCATTCGCAAAAATATGAAGATGTGCACTTTTTTTAAGATTTCAATGAGTTTCAAAATCGCCGCAACTGGCTGGTTTATATGTTTGTCTTTGTATGTCTAATTTTGCTGCCCGATGCACACATCTTTATCCGATAAGCACTGAAAAAATATTGCAATTATTGTTGTGATGTTAAATTTTGCAGCAGTGGAATACATAATGGATAGAGGAATTATTATTTTTTTTTTCATCACTTTGGACCTGAGAATTGCGTCAGCAATTTTAGATTCAAATTGATAAAAACCATATTGTAAACCATACTTTTCGCAAGAATCATCAGGTATAGTTTGCTCGATGTGGTTAAAAAACATTAATATAAATCCCAACTAAAAAAAATATCAAAACAAAATTCAAAATGTCTCCCACGGATCGATCTAATATTTTTGTAGAATCAAAATTGAAAAAAAATAACCCATAGTTTTTTCCTCTGAAATTCCCTACAAAACTAGATGCTGAAATTAAAAGATGACCGCCACATTCTTTAGTAATTTTTTTAGTAATTTGTTAAATCAAAAACTAAATATAAAAAACAAATTAGCATTCTCAAAAATATGAAGATGTGCAAGTTTTTTTTCAGATTTTAAAAAGTTGCAAAATCGTCACCACGGGTTGTTTTTAAATTTTAATCCTTGTATGTCTAATTTTCCTGCCAAAACCACACATATTTATCCAGTAAGCACGAAATATATCGCAATACATTATTGTAGTGACGCTGTTTTATTTTGCAGCAGTGAAAAACACATTGGAAAAAAACAAATGAATAAAATTTGAATTTTCATCACTTTGAACCTAGCATTTGCGTCCGCAATTTTAGATTCAAATTAATAAAAACATAATCTAAACCATACTTTATACAAGGATCATCACTTGTAGTTTGCTCAATGTGGCTAAAATCTATTAAAATTAATTGCAATTTAGAAAAATAAAAAAATTCTAAATGTTTCCCACGAATGAACTTGATATTTTTGTAGAAGCAAAATTGAAAAAATATTAGTGTCAGAATTTTTTTGACTAAAATGCCCAAGAAAACTAGAGTCACAATTTTTTTTCGGGATTTCACTGAAATTAAAAACTGACCACCACATTCCTGACTTTTTTTTAGTTATTTATTAAATCAAAAACTAAATTTGAAAAACAAATCAGCATTCGCAAAAATATGAAGATGTGCACTTTTTTTTAAAAAATTTAATGAGTTGCAAAATCGCCGCCACTGGTTGATTTTAAATGTTTGTCTTTGTATGTCTACTTTTGCTGCCCGATGCACACATCTTTATCCGATAAGCACTGAAAAAATATTGCAATTATTGTTGTGATGTTAAATTTTGAAGCAGTGGAATACATAATGCAAATAAGAATTAAAAAGAAAATTTTACTTTTTATCACTTTGAACCTGACAATTGCGTCAGCAATTTTAGATTCAAATTGATAAAAACCATATTGTAAACCATATCTTTCGCAAGGATCATCAGGTGTAGTTTGCTCGATGTGGCTAAAGACCAGTAAAATTAATCCCAAATAAAAAAAATATCAAAATTCAAAATGTCTCCCACGGATCGATTTAATATTTTTGTAGAATCAGAAATAAAAAAAAACTCATAGTTTTTTTCAACTAAATTTCACAACAAAACTAGATGCAGAATTTATTTTCTCAAGATTTCACTGAAATTTAAAAATGGCCACCACATTCTGTCTTTTTAGTAATTTATTAAATCAAAAACTAAATATAAAAACAAATTACAATTCTCAAAAATATAAAGATATGCAATTTTTTTTCAGATTTTAAATTGCAAAATCGCCGCCACGGGTTGACTTTAGATGTTTATCCTTGTATGTCTAATTTTCTCACCAGATGCACACATCTTTATCCACTAAGCAATAAATATATTGCCGTACATCATTATTGTGGCGATGTTGTTTTATTTTGCAGCAGTGAATCACACATTTGCAATTTAAAAAAAGATAGTTTTTATCACTTTGAATTTGACAATTGCGTCATCAATTTTAGATTGATAAAAACATATTATGAGGCATACTTTTCATAATGACCACCAGGTGTAGGTTGCTCGATGTGGCTAAAACCATTGAAATTAACTCCAATTAAAAAAAATTAAAATAGCTCCCACGGATCGACGTGACATTTTTGTAGACTCAAAATCTTCAAAAATCCAACAGTCAGAATTTTTTTCCTAAAATTTCCTACAAAACTAGATGCACAATTGAATTTTTAAGATTTTGCTAAAATCAAAAATGACGGCCACATCCCGACTGTTTAGTTATTTATTAAATCGAAAACAAAAAATTAAAACAACCTAGCATTTTAAGTTAGCATTCAAAAAAATATGAAAATGTGTTTATTTTATCAGAATTTTAACGATTTTCAAAATATCCGTCACTGGTTGATTTTAAATGTTTATCTTGGTAAATCTATTTTTCCTGCCAAAAGCGCACATATTTATCTACTAAGCACGAAATATATCGCAATAAATTATTGTAGTGACGCTGTTTTATTTTGCTGCAGTGAAATACACAATAAACAAAATTAACTAAAAATTGAATTTTCCTCACTTTGAACCTGACAATTGCGTCAGCAATTTTAGATTCAAATTGATAAAAACATATTCTAAGCCATGCAAGGATCATCACTTGTACTTTGCTCGACGCAGCTAAGAACTTTTAAAATGAATTCCAATTTTAAAAAATAACAAAATTCAAAATGTTTCCCACGGATCGACTTAATATTTTTGCAGAATCAAAATTGAAAAAAAGTAGCTGTCAGAATTTTATTGACAACAATTCCAAAGAAAACTAGATGCACAATTTTTTTTCGGGATTTCACTGAAATTAAAAACTGACCACCACATTCTTTACTTTTTTTATTTATTTATTAAATCAAAAACTAAATTTGAAAAACAAATCAGCATTCGCAAAAATATGAAGATGTGCACTTTTTTCAGATTTTAATGAGTTGCAAAATCGCCGCCACTGGTTGATTTTAAATGTTTGTCTTTGTATGTCTAATTTTGCTGCAAGATGCACACATCTTTATGTGATAAGCACTAAAATAATATTGCAATTATTGTTGTGATGTTAAATTTTGCAGCAGTGAAATACACATTTGAAAAAAACAAATTAATAAAATTTGAATTTTCATCACTTTGACCCTGAGAATTGCGTCAGCAATTTTAGATTCAAATTGATAAAAACAGATTCTGAACCATACTTTTCGCAAGGATCATCAGGTAAAGTTTGCTCGATGTGGTTAAAAACCATTATTATAAATCCCGACTAAAAAAATAGCAAAACAAAATTCAAAATGTCTCCCATGGATCGATCTAATATTTTTGTAGAATCAAAATTGAAAAAAAATAACCCAAAGTTTTCTCCCTACAAAACTAGATGCAGAATTTATTTTTTCCAGATTTCACTGAAAATAAAAGATGACCGCCACATTCTGACTTTTTAGTAATTTATTAAATCAAAGACTAAACATGAAAACAAATTAGATTTTCCAAAAATATGAAGATGTGCAAGTTTTTTTCCAGATTTTAAAAAAGTTGCAGAATCGCCGCCACGGGTTGATTATTATTGTTTATCCTTGTATGTCTAATTTTCCTGCCAAAAGCACACATATATATCCAGTGAGCACGAAATATATCGCAATACATTATTGTAGTGACGCTGTTTTATTTTGCAGCAGTGAAAAACAAATTTGAAAAAACAAATGAATAAAATTTGAATTTTTATCACCTTGAACGTGACAATTTGCGTCCGCAATTTTAGATTCAAATTAATAAAAACATATTCTAAACCATACTTTATACAAGGATAATCACTTGTAGTTTGCTCAATGTGGCTAAAAACTATTAAAATTAATTCCAATTTAGAAAAAATAACAAAATCCTAAATGTTTCCTACGAATGGACTTAATATTTTTGTAGAAGTAAAATTGAAAAAATATAAGTGTCAGAATTTTTTTGACTATAATGCCCAATAAAACTAGATGCATAATTTTTTTTTTGTATTTCACTAAAATTAAAAACTGACCACCACATTCTTTACCTTTTTAAGTCATTTATTAAATCAAAAACTAAATTTGAAAAACAAATCAGCATTCGCAAAAATATGAAGATGTGCACTTTTTTAAAGATTTCAATGAGTTTCAAAATCGCCGCAACTGGCTGGTTTATATGTTTGTCTTTGCATGTCTAATTTTGCTGCAAGATGCACACATCTTTATCTGATAAGCACTAAAATAATATTGCAATTATTGTTGTGATGTTAAATTTTGCAGCAGTGAAATACACATTTGAAAAAAACAAATTAATAAAATTTGAATTTTCATCACTTTGACCCTGAGAATTGCGTCAGCAATTTTAGATTCAGATTGATAAAAACAGATTCTGAACCATACTTTTCGCAAGGATCATCAGGTGTAGTTTGCTCGATGTGGTTAAAAACCATTAATATAAATCCCGACTAAAAAAATAGCAAAACAAAATTCAAAATGTCTCCCACGGATCGATGTAATATTTTTGTAGAATCAAAATTGAAAAAAAATAACCCAAAGTTTTTTCCCTACAAAACTAGATGCAGGATTTATTTTTTCCAGATTTCACTGAAAATAAAAGATGACCGCCACATTCTGACTTTTTAGTAATTTATTAAATCTAAGACTAAACATGAAAAACAAATTAGATTTTCCAAAAATATGAAGATGTGCAAGTTTTTTTCCAGATTTTAAAAAAGTTGCAAAATCGCCGCCATGGGTTGATTTTTATTGTTTATCCTTGTATATCTAATTTTCCTGCCAAAAGCACATATATATATCCAGTGAGCACGAAATATATCGCAATACATTATTGTAGTGAAGCTGTTTTATTTTGCAGCAGTGAAAAACAAATTTGAAAAAACAAATGAATAAAATTTGAATTTTTATCACCTTGAACGTGACAATTTGCGTCCGCAATTTTAGATTCAAATTAATAAAAACATATTCTAAACCATACTTTATACAAGGATAATCACTTGTAGTTTGCTCAATGTGGCTAAAAACTATTAAAATTAATTCCAATTTAGAAAAATAACAAAATCCTAAATGTTTCCCACGAATGGACTTAATATTTTTGTAGAAGTAAAATTGAAAAAATATAAGTGTCAGAATTTTTTTGACTATAATACCCAATAAAACTAGATGCATAATTTTTTTTTTTGTATTTCACTAAAATTAAAAACTGACCACCACATTCTTTACCTTTTTTAGTCATTTATTAAATCAAAAACTAAATTTGAAAAACAAATCAGCATTCGCAAAGATATGAAGATGTGCACTGTTTTTAAGATTTCAATGAGTTTCAAAATCGCCGCAACTGGCTGGTTTATATGTTTGTCTTTGTATGTCTAATTGTGCTGCCCGATGCCACATCTTTATCCGATAAGCACTGAAAAAATATTGCACTTATTGTTGTGATGTTAAATTTTGCAGCAGTGGAATACATAATGGATAGAGGAATTTTTTTTTTTTTTTTTCATCACTTTGGACCTGAGAATTGCGTCAGCAATTTTAGATTCAAATTGATAAAAACCATATTGTAAACCATACTTTTCGCAAGAATCATCAGGTATAGTTTGCTCGATGTGGTTAAAAAACATTAATATAAATCCCAACTAAAAAAAATATCAAAACAAAATTCAAAATGTCTCCCACGGATCGATCTAATATTTTTGTAGAATCAAAATTAAAAAAAAATAACCCATAGTTTTTTCCCCTGAAATTCCCTACAAAACTAGATGCTGAAATTAAAAGATGACCGCCACATTCTTTAGTAATTTTTTTAGTAATTTATTAAATCAAAAACTAAATATAAAAAAACAAATTAGCATTCTCAAAAATATGAAGATGTGCAAGTTTTTTTTCAGATTTTAAAAAGTTGCAAAATCGCCACCACGGGTTGATTTTAAATTTTAATCCTTGTATGTCTAATTTTCCTGCCAAAGCCACACATATTTATCCAGTAAGCACGAAATATATCGCAATACATTATTGTAGTGACGCTGTTTTATTTTGCAGCAGTGAAAAACACATTGGAAAAAAACAAATGAATAAAATTTGAATTTTCATCACTTTGAACCTAGCATTTGCGTCCGCAATTTTAGATTCAAATTAATAAAAACATAATCTAAACCATACTTTATACAAGGATCATCACTTGTAGTTTGCTCAATGTGGCTAAAATCTATTAAAATTAATTGCAATTTAGAAAAATAACAAAATTCTAAATGTTTCCCACGAATGAACTTAATATTTTTGTAGAAGCAAAATTGAAAAAATATTAGTGTCAGAATTTTTTTGACTAAAATGCCCAAGAACACTAGAGTCACAATTTTTTTTCGGGATTTCACTGAAATTAAAAACTGACCACCACATTCTTTACTTTTTTTTAGTTATTTATTAAATCAAAAACTAAATTTGAAAAACAAATCAGCATTCGCAAAAATATGAAGATGTGCACTTTTTTTTCAAATTTTAATGAGTTGCAAAATCGCCGCCACTGGTTGATTTTAAATGTTTGTCTTTGTATGTCTACTTTTGCTGCCCGATGCACACATCTTTATCCGATAAGCACTGAAAAAATATTGCAATTATTGTTGTGATGTTAAATTTTGAAGCAGTGGAATACATAATGCAAATAAGAATTAAAAAGAAAATTTTACTTTTTATCACTTTGAACCTGACAATTGCGTCAGCAATTTTAGATTCAAATTGATGAAAACCATATTGTAAACCATATCTTTCGCAAGGATCATCAGGTGTAGTTTGCTCGATGTGGCTAAAAACCAGTAAAATTAATCCCAAATAAAAAAAATATCAAAATTCAAAATGTCTCCCACGGATCGATTTAATATTTTTGTAGAATCAGAAATAAAAAAAACTCATAGTTTTTTTCAACTAAATTTCACAACAAAACTAGATGCAGAATTTATTTTCTCAAGATTTCACTGAAATTTAAAAATGACCACCACATTCTGACTTTTTAGTAATTTATTAAATCAAAAACTAAATATAAAAAACAAATTAGAATTCTCAAAAATATAAAGATATGCAATTTTTTTTCAGATTTTAAATTGCAAAATCGCCGCCACGGGTTGACTTTAGATGTTTATCCTTGTATGTCTAATTTTCTCACCAGATGCACACATCTTTATCCACTAAGCAATAAATATATTGCCGTACATCATTATTGTGGCGATGTTGTTTTATTTTGCAGCAGTGAATCACACATTTGCAATTTAAAAAGAGATAGTTTTTATCACTTTGAATCTGACAATTGCGTCATCAATTTTAGATTGATAAAAACATATTATGAGGCATACTTTTCATAATGACCACCAGGTGTAGGTTGCTCGATGTGGCTAAAACCATTGAAATTAACTCCAATTAAAAAAAATTAAAATGGCTCCCACGGATCGACGTGACATTTTTGTAGACTCAAAATCTTCAAAAATCCAACAGTCAGAATTTTTTTCCTAAAATTTCCTACAAAACTAGATGCACAATTGAATTTTTAAGATTTTGCTAAAATCAAAAATGACGGCCACATCCCGACTGTTTAGTTATTTATTAAATCGAAAACAAAAAATTAAAACAACCTAGCATTTTAAGTTAGCATTCAAAAAAATATGAAAATGTGTTTATTTTATCAGAATTTTAAAGATTTTCAAAATATCCGTCACTGGTTGATTTTAAATGTTTATCTTGGTAAATCTATTTTTCCTGCCAAATGCGCACATATTTATCTACTAAGCACGAAATATATCGCAATAAATTATTGTAGTGACGCTGTTTTATTTTGCTGCAGTGAAATACACAATAAACAAAATTAACTAAAAATTGAATTTTCATCACTTTGAACCTGACAATTGCGTCAGCAATTTTAGATTCAAATTGATAAAAACATATTCTAAGCCATGCAAGGATCATCACTTGTACTTTGCTCGACGCAGCTAAGAACTTTTAAAATGAATTCCAATTTTAAAAAATAAAAAAATTCAAAATGTTTCCCACGGATCGACTTAATATTTTTGCAGAATCAAAATTGAAAAAAAGTAGCTGTCAGAATTTTATTGACAAAAATTCCAAAGAAAACTAGATGCACACTTTTTTTTCGGGATTTCACTGAAATTAAAAACTGACCACCACATTCTTTACTTTTTTTATTTATTTATTAAATCAAAAACTAAATTTGAAAAACAAATCAGCATTCGCAAAAATATGAAGATGTGCACTTTTTTTAGATTTTAATGAGTTGCAAAATCGCCGCCACTGGTTGATTTTAAATGTTTGTCTTTGTATGTCTAATTTTGCTGCAAGATGCACATATCTTTATGTGATAAGCACTAAAGTAATATTGCAATTATTGTTGTGATGTTAAATTTTGCAGCAGTGAAATACACATTTGAAAAAAACAAATTAATAAAATTTGAATTTTCATCACTTTGACCCTGAGAATTGCGTCAGCAATTTTAGATTCAAATTGATAAAAACAGATTCTGAACCATACTTTTCGCAAGGATCATCAGGTGTAGTTTGCTCGATGTGGTTAAAAACCATTAATATAAATCCCGACTAAAAAAATAGCAAAACAAAATTCAAAATGTCTCCCACGGATCGATGTAATATTTTTGTAGAATCAAAATTGGAAAAAAATAACCCAAAATTTTTTTCTCTACAAAACTAGATGCAGAATTTATTTTTTCCAGATTTCACTGAAAATAAAAGATGACCGCCACATTCTGACTTTTTAGTAATTTATTAAATCAAAGACTAAACATGAAAAACAAATTAGATTTTCCAAAAATATGAAGATGTGCAAGTTTTTTTCCAGATTTTAAAAAAGTTGCAAAATCGCCGCCATGGGTTGATTTTTATTGTTTATCCTTGTATATCTAATTTTCCTGCCAAAAGCACATATATATATCCAGTGAGCACGAAATATATCGCAATACATTATTGTAGTGACGCTGTTTTATTTTGCAGCAGTGAAAAACAAATTTGAAAAAACAAATGAATAAAATTTGAATTTTTATCACCTTGAACGTGACAATTTGCGTCCGCAATTTTAGATTCAAATTAATAAAAACATATTCTAAACCATACTTTATACAAGGATAATCACTTGTAGTTTGCTCAATGTGGCTAAAAACTATTAAAATTAATTGCAATTTAGAAAAATAACAAAATCCTAAATGTTTCCCACGACTGGACTTAATATTTTTGTAGAAGTAAAATTGAAAAAATATAAGTGTCAGAATTTTTTTGACTATAATGCCCAATAAAACTAGATGCATAATTTTTTTTTTGTATTTCACTAAAATTAAAAAATGACCACCACATTCTTTACCTTTTTTAGTCATTTATTAAATCAAAAACTAAATTTGACAAACAAATCAGCATTCGCAAAAATATGAAGATGTGCACTTTTTTTAAGATTTCAATGAGTTTCAAAATCGCCGCAACTGGCTGGTTTATATGTTTGTCTTTGTATGTCTAATTTTGCTGCCCGATGCACACATCTTTATCCGATAAGCATTGAAAAAATATTCCAATTATTGTTGTGATGTTAAATTTTGCAGCAGTGGAATACATAATGGATATAAGAATTAATTTTTTTTTTTTTTATCACTTCGAACCTGAGAATTGCGTCAGCAATTTTAGATTCAAATTGATAAAAACCATATTGTAAACCATACTTTTCGCAAGAATCATCAGGTGTAGTTTGCTCGATGTGGCTAAAAAACATTAATATAAATCCCAACTAAAAAAAATATCAAAACAAAATTCAAAATGTCTCCCACGGATCGATTTAATATTTTTGTAGAATCAAAATTAAAAAAAAATAACCCATAGTTTTTTCCACTGAAATTCCCTACAAAACTAGATGCAGAATTTATTTTTTCCACATTTCACTGAAATTAAAAGATGACCGCCACATTCTGACTTTTTAGTAATTTATTAAATCAAAAACTAAATATAAAAAACAAATTAGCATTCTCAAAAATATGAAGATGTGAAAGTTTTTTTTTCAGATTTTAAAAAGTTGCAAAATTACCACCACGTGTTGATTTTAAATGTTTATCCTTGTATGTCTAATTTTCCTGCTAAAACCACACATATTTATCCAGTAAGCACGAAATATATCGCAATACATTATAGTAGTGACGCTGTTTTATTTTGCAGCAGTGACAAACACATTTGAAAAAAACAAATGAATAAAATTTGAATTTTCATCACTTTGAACCTAACAATTGCGTCCGCAATTTTAGATTCAAATTAATAAAAACATAATCTAAACCATACTTTATACAAGGATCATCACTTGTAGTTTGCTCAATGTGGCTAAAAACTATTAAAATTAATTGCAATTTAGAAAAATAACAAAATTCTAAATGTTTCCGACGAATGGACTTAATATTTTTGTAGAAGCAAAATTGAAAAAATATAAGTGTCAGAATTTTTTTGACTAAAATGCCCAAGAAAACTAGAGTCACAATTTTTTTTTCGGGATTTCACTGAACTTAAAAACTGACCACCACATTCTTTACTTTTTTTAAGTTATTTATTAAATCAAAAACTAAATTTGAAAAACAAATCAGCATTCGCAAAAATATGAAGATGTGCACCCTTTTTTCAAATTTTAATGAGTTGCAAAATCGCCGCAACTGGTTGATTTTAAATGTTTGTCTTTGTATGTCTAATTTTGCTGCCCGATGCACACATCTTTATCCGATAAGCACTGAAAAAATATTGCAATTATTGTTGTGATGTTAAATTATGAAGCAGTGGAATACATAATGCAAATAAGAATTAAAAAGAAAATTTTAATTTTTATCACTTTGAACCTGACAATTGCGTCAGCAATTTTAGATTCAAATTGATAAAAACATATTGTAAACCATATCTTTCGCAAGGATCATCAGGTGTAGTCTGCTCGTATGGCTAAAAACCAGTAAAATTAATCCCAAATGAAAAAATATCAAAATTCAAAATGTCTCCCACGGATCGATTTAATATTTTTGTAGAATCAGAATTAAAAAAAAACTCATAGTTTTTTTCCACTAAATTTCCCAACAAAACTAGATGCAGAATTTATTTTCTTAAGATTTCACTGAAATTTAAAAATGACCACCACATTCTGACTTTTTAGTAATTTATTAAATCAAAAACTAAATATAAAAAACAAATTAGCATTCTCAAAAATATGAAGATGTGCAAGGTTTTTTTTCAGATTTTAAAAAGTTGCAAAATTACCACCACGTGTTGATTTTAAATGTTTATCCTTGTATGTCTAATTTTCCTGCTAAAACCACACATATTTATCCAGTAAGCACGAAATATATCGCAATACATTATTGTAGTGACGCTGTTTTATTTTGCAGCAGTGACAAACACATTTGAAAAAAACAAATGAATAAAATTTGAATTTTCATCACTTTGAACCTAACAATTGCGTCCGCAATTTTAGATTCAAATTAATAAAAACATAATCTAAACCATACTTTATACAAGGATCATCACTTGTAGTTTGCTCAATGTGGCTAAAAACTATTAAAATTAATTGCAATTTAGAAAAATAACAAAATTCTAAATGTTTCCGACGAATGGACTTAATATTTTTGAAGAAGCAAAATTGAAAAAATATAAGTGTCAGAATTTTTTTGACTAAAATGCCCAAGAAAACTAGAGTCACAATTTTTTTTTCGGGATTTCACTGAACTTAAAAACTGACCACCACATTCTTTACTTTTTTTAAGTTATTTATTAAATCAAAAACTAAATTTGAAAAACAAATCAGCATTCGCAAAAATATGAAGATGTGCACCCTTTTTTCAAATTTTAATGAGTTGCAAAATCGCCGCAACTGGTTGATTTTAAATGTTTGTCTTTGTATGTCTAATTTTGCTGCCCGATGCACACATCTTTATCCGATAAGCACTGAAAAAATATTGCAATTATTGTTGTGATGTTAAATTATGAAGCAGTGGAATACATAATGCAAATAAGAATTAAAAAGAAAATTTTAATTTTTATCACTTTGAACCTGACAATTGCGTCAGCAATTTTAGATTCAAATTGATAAAAACATATTGTAAACCATATCTTTCGCAAGGATCATCAGGTGTAGTTTGCTCGTATGGCTAAAAACCAGTAAAATTAATCCCAAATAAAAAAATATCAAAATTCAAAATGTCTCCCACGGATCGATTTAATATTTTTGTAGAATCAGAATTAAAAAAAAACTCATAGTTTTTTTCCACTAAATTTCCCAACAAAACTAGATGCAGAATTTACTTTCTTAAGATTTCACTGAAATTTAAAAATGACCACCACATTCTGACTTTTTAGTAATTTATTAAATCAAAAACTAAATATAAAAAACAAATTAGCATTCTCAAAAATATGAAGATGTGCAAGTTTTTTTTTCAGATTTTAAAAAGTTGCAAAATTACCACCACGTGTTGATTTTAAATGTTTATCCTTGTATGTCTAATTTTCCTGCTAAAACCACACATATTTATCCAGTAAGCACGAAATATATCGCAATACATTATTGTAGTGACGCTGTTTTATTTTGCAGCAGTGACAAACACATTTGAAAAAAACAAATGAATAAAATTTGAATTTTCATCACTTTGAACCTAACAATTGCGTCCGCAATTTTAGATTCAAATTAATAAAAACATAATCTAAACCATACTTTATACAAGGATCATCACTTGTAGTTTGCTCAATGTGGCTAAAAACTATTAAAATTAATTGCAATTTAGAAAAATAACAAAATTCTAAATGTTTCCGACGAATGGACTTAATATTTTTGAAGAAGCAAAATTGAAAAAATATAAGTGTCAGAATTTTTTTGACTAAAATGCCCAAGAAAACTAGAGTCACAATTTTTTTTTCGGGATTTCACTGAACTTAAAAACTGACCACCACATTCTTTACTTTTTTTAAGTTATTTATTAAATCAAAAACTAAATTTGAAAAACAAATCAGCATTCGCAAAAATATGAAGATGTGCACCCTTTTTTCAAATTTTAATGAGTTGCAAAATCGCCGCAACTGGTTGATTTTAAATGTTTGTCTTTGTATGTCTAATTTTGCTGCCCGATGCACACATCTTTATCCGATAAGCACTGAAAAAATATTGCAATTATTGTTGTGATGTTAAATTATGAAGCAGTGGAATACATAATGCAAATAAGAATTAAAAAGAAAATTTTAATTTTTATCACTTTGAACCTGACAATTGCGTCAGCAATTTTAGATTCAAATTGATAAAAACATATTGTAAACCATATCTTTCGCAAGGATCATCAGGTGTAGTCTGCTCGTATGGCTAAAAACCAGTAAAATTAATCCCAAATGAAAAAATATCAAAATTCAAAATGTCTCCCACGGATCGATTTAATATTTTTGTAGAATCAGAATTAAAAAAAAACTCATAGTTTTTTTCCACTAAATTTCCCAACAAAACTAGATGCAGAATTTATTTTCTTAAGATTTCACTGAAATTTAAAAATGACCACCACATTCTGACTTTTTAGTAATTTATTAAATCAAAAACTAAATATAAAAAACAAATTAGCATTCTCAAAAATATGAAGATGTGCAAGTTTTTTTTTCAGATTTTAAAAAGTTGCAAAATTACCACCACGTGTTGATTTTAAATGTTTATCCTTGTATGTCTAATTTTCCTGCTAAAACCACACATATTTATCCAGTAAGCACGAAATATATCGCAATACATTATTGTAGTGACGCTGTTTTATTTTGCAGCAGTGACAAACACATTTGAAAAAAACAAATGAATAAAATTTGAATTTTCATCACTTTGAACCTAACAATTGCGTCCGCAATTTTAGATTCAAATTAATAAAAACATAATCTAAACCATACTTTATACAAGGATCATCACTTGTAGTTTGCTAAATGTGGCTAAAAACTATTAAAATTAATTGCAATTTAGAAAAATAACAAAATTCTAAATGTTTCCGACGAATGGACTTAATATTTTTGAAGAAGCAAAATTGAAAAAATATAAGTGTCAGAATTTTTTTGACTAAAATGCCCAAGAAAACTAGAGTCACAATTTTTTTTTCGGGATTTCACTGAACTTAAAAACTGACCACCACATTCTTTACTTTTTTTAAGTTATTTATTAAATCAAAAACTAAATTTGAAAAACAAATCAGCATTCGCAAAAATATGAAGATGTGCACCCTTTTTTCAAATTTTAATGAGTTGCAAAATCGCCGCAACTGGTTGATTTTAAATGTTTGTCTTTGTATGTCTAATTTTGCTGCCCGATGCACACATCTTTATCCGATAAGCACTGAAAAAATATTGCAATTATTGTTGTGATGTTAAATTATGAAGCAGTGGAATACATAATGCAAATAAGAATTAAAAAGAAAATTTTAATTTTTATCACTTTGAACCTGACAATTGCGTCAGCAATTTTAGATTCAAATTGATAAAAACATATTGTAAACCATATCATTCGCAAGGATCATCAGGTGTAGTTTGCTCGTATGGCTAAAAACCAGTAAAATTAATCCCAAATAAAAAAATATCAAAATTCAAAATGTCTCCCACGGATCGATTTAATATTTTTGTAGAATCAGAATTAAAAAAAAACTCATAGTTTTTTTCCACTAAATTTCCCAACAAAACTAGATGCAGAATTTACTTTCTTAAGATTTCACTGAAATTTAAAAATGACCACCACATTCTGACTTTTTAGTAATTTATTAAATCAAAAACTAAATATAAAAAACAAATTAGCATTCTCAAAAATATGAAGATGTGCAAGTTTTTTTTTCAGATTTTAAAAAGTTGCAAAATTACCACCACGTGTTGATTTTAAATGTTTATCCTTGTATGTCTAATTTTCCTGCTAAAACCACACATATTTATCCAGTAAGCACGAAATATATCGCAATACATTATTGTAGTGACGCTGTTTTATTTTGCAGCAGTGACAAACACATTTGAAAAAAACAAATGAATAAAATTTGAATTTTCATCACTTTGAACCTAACAATTGCGTCCGCAATTTTAGATTCAAATTAATAAAAACATAATCTAAACCATACTTTATACAAGGATCATCACTTGTAGTTTGCTCAATGTGGCTAAAAACTATTAAAATTAATTGCAATTTAGAAAAATAACAAAATTCTAAATGTTTCCGACGAATGGACTTAATATTTTTGAAGAAGCAAAATTGAAAAAATATAAGTGTCAGAATTTTTTTGACTAAAATGCCCAAGAAAACTAGAGTCACAATTTTTTTTTTGGGATTTCACTGAACTTTAAAACTGACCACCACATTCTTTACTTTTTTTAAGTTATTTATTAAATCAAAAACTAAATTTGAAAAACAAATCAGCATTCGCAAAAATATGAAGATGTGCACCCTTTTTTCAAATTTTAATGAGTTGCAAAATCGCCGCAACTGGTTGATTTTAAATGTTTGTCTTTGTATATCTAATTTTGCTGCCCGATGCACACATCTTTATCCGATAAGCACTGAAAAAATATTGCAATTATTGTTGTGATGTTAAATTATGAAGCAGTGGAATACATAATGCAAATAAGAATTAAAAAGAAAATTTTAATTTTTATCACTTTGAACCTGACAATTGCGTCAGCAATTTTAGATTCAAATTAATAAAAACATATTGTAAACCATATCTTTCGCAAGGATCATCAGGTGTAGTTTGCTCGTATGGCTAAAAACCAGTAAAATTAATCCCAAATAAAAAAATATCAAAATTCAAAATGTCTCCCACGGATCGATTTAATATTTTTGTAGAATCAGAATTAAAAAAAAACTCATAGTTTTTTTCCACTAAATTTCCCAACAAAACTAGATGCAGAATTTATTTTCTTAAGATTTCACTGAAATTTAAAAATGACCACCACATTCTGACTTTTTAGTAATTTATTAAATCAAAAACTATATATAAAAAGCAAATTAGAATTCTCAAAAATATAAAGATATGCAATTTTTTTTCAGATTTTAAATTGCAAAATCGCCGCCACAGGTTGATTTTAGATGTTTATCCCTGTATGGCTAATTTTCTCACCAGATGCACACATCTTTATCCACTAAGCAATAAATATATTGCCGTACATCATTATTGTGGCGATGTTGTTTTATTTTGCAGCAGTGAATAACACATTTAAAATTTAAAAAAGATAGTTTTATAACTTTGAATCTGACAATTGCGTCATCAATTTTAGATTGATAAAAACATATTATGAGGCATACATTTCATAATGACCACCAGGTGTAGGTTGCTCGATGTGGCTAAAACCATTGAAATTAATTCCAATTAAAAAAAATTAAAATGGCTCCCACGGATCGACGTGACATTTTTGTAGACTCAAAATCTTTAAAAATCCAACAGTCAGAATTTTTTTCCTAAAATTTCCTACAAAACTAGATGCACAATTGAATTTTTAAGATTTTGCTAAAATTAAAAATGACCGCCACATCCCGACTGTTTAGTTATTTATTAAATCAAAAACAAAAAATTAAAACAACCTTGCATTTTAAGTTAGCATTCAAAAAAATATGAAAATGTGTTTATTTTATCAGAATTTTAAAGATTTTCAAAATATCCGTCACTGGTTGATTTTAAATGTTTATCTTGGTAAATCTATTTTTCCTGCCAAATGCACACATAATTATCTACTAAGCACGAAATATATCACAATAAATTATTGTAGTGACGCTGTTTTATTTTGCTGCAGTGAAATGCACAATAAACAAAATTAACTAAAAATTGAATTTTCATCACTTTGAACCTGACAATTGCGTCAACAATTTTAGATTCAAATCGATAAAAACATATTCTAAGCCATGCAAGGATCATCACTTGTACTTTGCTCGACGCAGCTAAGAACTTTTAAAATGAATGCCAATTTTAAAAAATAACAAAATTCAAAATGTTTCCCACGGATCGACTTAATATTTTTGCAGAATCAAAATTGAAAAAAAGTAGCTGTCAGAATTTTATTGACAAAAATTCAGAAGAAAACTAGATGCACAATTTTTCTTCGGGATTTCACTGAAATTAAAAACTGACCACCACAGTCTTTATTTTTTTTATTTATTTATTAAATCACAAATTAAATTTGAAAAACAAATCAGCATTCGCAAAAATATGAAGATGTGCACTTTTTTTAGATTTTAATGAGTTGCAAAATCGCCGCCACTGGTTGATTTTAAATGTTTGTCTTTGTATGTCTAATTTTGCTGCCCGGTGCACACATCTTTATCCGATAAGCACTAAAATAATATTGCAATTATTGTTGTGATGTTAAATTTTGCAGCAGTGAAATACATAGTTGAAAAAAACAAATGAATAAAATTTGAATTTTCATCACTTTGACCCTGAGAATTGCGTTAGCAATTTTAGATTCAAATTGATAAAAACAGATTCTGAACCATACTTTTCGCAAGGATCATCAGGTGTAGTTTGCTCGATGTGGTTAAAAACCATTAATATAAATCCCGACTAAAAAAATAGCAAAACAAAATTCAAAATGTCTCCCACGGATCGATCTAATATTTTTGTAAAATCAAAATTGAAAAAAAATAACCCAAAGTTTTTTCCCTACAAAACTAGATGCAGAATTTATTTTTTCCAGATTTCACTGAAAATAAAAGATGACCGCCACATTCTGACTTTTTAGTAATTTATTAAATCAAAGACTAAACATGAAAAACAAATTAGATTTTCCAAAAATATGAAGATGTGCAAGTTTTTTTCCAGATTTTAAAAAAGTGACAAAATCGCCGCCACGGGTTGATTTTTATTGTTTATCCTTGTATGTCTAATTTTCCTGCCAAAAGCACACATATATATCCAGTGAGCACGAAATATATCGCAATACATTATTGTACAGACGCTGTTTTATTTGGCAGCAGTGAAAAACAAATTTGAAAAAACAAATGAATAAAATTTGAATTTTTATCACCTTGAACGTGACAATTTGCGTCCGCAATTTTAGATTCAAATTAATAAAAACATATTCTAAACCATACTTTATACAAGGATAATCACTTGTATTTTGCTCAATGTGGCTAAAAACTATTAAAATTAATTCCAATTTAGAAAAATAACAAAATCCTAAATGTTTCCCACGAATGGACCTAATATTTTTGTAGAAGTAAAATTGAAAAAATATAAGTGTCAGAATTTTTTTGACTATAATGCCCAATAAAACTAGATGCATAATTTTTTTTTTTTGTATTTCACTAAAATTAAAAACTGACCACCACATTCTTTACCTTTTTTAGTCATTTATTAAATCAAAAACTAAATTTGAAAAACAAATCAGCATTCGCAAAAATATGAAGATGTGCACTTTTTTAAAGATTTCAATGAGTTTCAAAATCGCCGCAACTGGCTGGTTTATATGTTTGTCTTTGTATGTCTAATTTTGCTGCCCGATGCACACATCTTTATCCGATAAGCACTGAAAAAATATTGCAATTATTGTTGTGATGTTAAATTTTGCAGCAGTGGAATACATAATGGATAGAGGAATTATTATTATTTTTTTTCATCACTTTGGACCTGAGAATTGCGTCAGCAATTTTAGATAGACATATTCTAACCATGCAAGGATTATCACTTGTACTTTGCTCGACGCAGCTAAGAACTTTTAAAATGAATTCCAATTTCAAAAAATAACAAATATCAAAATGTTTCCCACGTATCGACTTAATATTTTTGCAGAATCAAAATTGAAAAAAAGTAGCTGTCAGAATTTTATTGACAACAATTCCAAAGAAAACTAGTTGCACAATTTTTTTTCGGGATTTCACTGAAATTAAAAACTGACCACCACATTCTTTACTTTTTTTATTTATTTATTAAATCAAAAACTAAATTTGAAAAACAAATCAGCATTCGCAAAAATATGAAGATGTGCACTTTTTTCAGATTTTAATGAGTTGCAAAATCGCCGCCACTGGTTGATTTTAAATGTTTGTCTTTGTATGTCTAATTTTGCTGCAAGATGCACACATCTTTATGTGAAAAGCACTAAAATAATATTGCAATTATTGTTGTGATGTTAAATTTTGCAGCAGTGAAATACACATTTGAAAAAAACAAATTAATAAAATTTGAATTTTCATCACTTTGACCCTGAGAATTGCGTCAGCAATTTTAGATTCAAATTGATAAAAACAGATTCTGAACCATACTTTTCGCAAGGATCATCAGGTAAAGTTTGCTCGATGTGGTTAAAAACCATTAATATAAATCCCGACTAAAAATATAGCAAAACAAAATTCAAAATGTCTCCCATGGATCGATCTAATATTTTTGTAGAATCAAAATTGAAAAAAAATAACCCAAAGTTTTCTCCCTACAAAACTAGATGCAGAATTTATTTTTTCCAGATTTCACTGAAAATAAAAGATGACCGCGACATTCTGACTTTATTTTGCAGCAGTGAATCACACATTTGACAATTGCGTCATCAATTTTAGATTGATCAAAACATATTATGAGGCATACTTTTCATAATGACCACCAGGTGTAGGTTGCTCGATGTGGCTAAAACCATTGAAATTAACTCCAATTAAAAAAAATCAAAATGGCTCCCACGGATCGACGTGACATTTTTGTAGACTCAAAATCTTCAAAAATCCAACAGTCAGAATTTTTTTCCTAAAATTTCCTACAAAACTAGATGCACAATTGAATTTTTAAGATTTTGCTAAAATCAAAAATGACGGCCACATCCCGACTGTTTAGTTATATTTTAAATCGAAAACAAAAAATTAAAACAACCTAGCATTTTAAGTTAGCATTCAAAAAAATATGAAAATGTGTTTATTTTATCAGAATTTTAAAGATTTTCAAAATATCCGTCACTGGTTGATTTTAAATGTTTATCTTGGTAAATCTATTTTTCCTGCCAAATGCGCACATATTTATCTACTAAGCACGAAATATATCGCAATAAATTATTGTAGTGACGCTGTTTTATTTTGCTGCAGTGAAATACACAATAAACAAAATTAACTAAAAATTGAATTTTCATCACTTTGAACCTGACAATTGCGTCAGCAATTTTAGATTTAAATTGATAAAAACATATTCTAAGCCATGCAAGGATCATCACTTGTACTTCGCTCGACGCAGCTAAGAACTTTTAAAATGAATTCCAATTTTAAAAAATAACAAAATTCAAAATGTTTCCCACGGATCGACTTAATATTTTTGCAGAATCAAAATTGAAAAAAAGTAGCTGTCAGAATTTTATTGACAAAAATTCCAAAGAAAACTAGATGCACAATTTTTTTTCGGGATTTCACTGAAATTAAAAACTGACCACCACATTCTTTACTTTTTTTATTTATTTATTAAATCAAAAACTAAATTTGAAAAACAAATCAGCATTCGCAAAAATATGAAGATGTGCACTTTTTTCAGATTTTAATGAGTTGCAAAATCGCCGCCACTGGTTGATTTTAAATGTTTGTCATTGTATGTCTAATTTTGCTGCAAGATGCACACATCTTTATCTGATAAGCACTAAAATAATATTGCAATTATTGTTGTGATTTTAAATTTTGCAGCAGTGAAATACACATTTGAAAAAAACAAATTAATAAAATTTGAATTTTCATCACTTTGACCCTGAGAATTGCGTCAGCAATTTTAGATTCAAATTGATAAAAACAGATTCTGAACCATACTTTTCGCAAGGATCATCAGGTAAAGTTTGCTCGATGTGGTTGAAAACCATTAATATAAATCCCGACTAAAAAAATAGCAAAACAAAATTCAAAATGTCTCCCATGGATCGATCTAATATTTTTGTAGAATCAAAATTGAAAAAAAATAACCCAAAGTTTTCTCCCTACAAAACTAGATGCAGAATTTATTTTTTCCAGATTTCACTGAAAATAAAAGATGACGGCCACATTCTGACTTTTTAGTAATTTATTAAATCAAAGACTAAACATGAAAAACAAATTAGATTTTCCAAAAATATGAAGATGTGCAAGTTTTTTTCCAGATTTTAAAAAAGTTGCAGAATCGCCGCCACGGGTTGATTTTTATTGTTTATCCTTGTATGTCTAATTTTCCTGCCAAAAGCACACATATATATCCAGTGAGCACGAAATATATCGCAATACATTATTGTAGTGACGCTGTTTTATTTTGCAGCAGTGAAAAACAAATTTGAAAAAACAAATGAATAAAATTTGAATTTTTATCACCTTGAACGTGACAATTTGCGTCCGCAATTTTAGATTCAAATTAATAAAAACATATTCTAAACCATACTTTATACAAGGAAAATCACTTGTAGTTTGCTCAATGTGGCTAAAAACTATTAAAATTAATTCCAATTTAGAAAAATAACAAAATCCTAAATGTTTCCCACGAATGGACTTAATATTTTTGTAGAAGTAAAATTGAAAAAATATAAGTGTCAGAATTTTTTTGACTATAATGCCCAATAAAACTAGATGCATAATTTTTTTTTTGTATTTCACTAAAATTAAAAACTGACCACCACATTCTTTACCTTTTTAAGTCATTTATTAAATCAAAAACTAAATTTGAAAAACAAATCAGCATTCGCAAAAATATGAAAATTTGCACTTTTTTAAAGATTTCAATGAGTTTCAAAATCGCCGCAACTGGCTGGTTTATATGTTTGTCTTTGTATGTCTAATTTTGCTGCAAGATGCACACATCTTTATCTGATAAGCACTAAAATAATATTGCAATTATTGTTGTGATGTTAAATTTTGCAGCAGTGAAATACACATTTGAAAAAAACAAATTAATAAAATTTGAATTTTCATCACTTTGACCCTGAGAATTGCGTCAGCAATTTTAGATACAAATTGATAAAAACAGATTCTGAACCATACTTTTCGCAAGGATCATCAGGTGTAGTTTGCTCGATGTGGATAAAAACCATTAATATAAATCCCGACTAAAAAAATACCAAAACAAAATTCAAAATGTCTCCCACAGATCGATCTAATATTTTTGTAGAATCAAAATTGAAAAAAAATAACCCAAAGTTTTTTTCCTACAAAACTAGATGCAGAATTTATTTTTTCCAGATTTCACTGAAAATAAAAGATGACCACCACATTCTGACTTTTTAGTAATTTATTAAATCAAAGACTAAACATGAAAAACAAATTAGATTTTCCAAAAATATGAAGATGTGCAAGTTTTTTCCAGATTTTAAAAAAGTTGCAGAATCGCCGCCACGGGTTGATTTTTATTGTTTATCCTTGTATGTCTAATTTTCCTGCCAAAAGCACACATATATATCCAGTGAGCACGAAATATATCGCAATACATTATTGTAGTGACGCTGTTTTATTTTGCAGCAGTGAAAAACAAATTTGAAAAAACAAATGAATAAAATTTAAATTTTTATCACCTTGAACGTGACAATTTGCGTCCGCAATTTTAGATTCAAATTAATAAAAACATATTCTAAACCATACTTTATACAAGGATAATCACTTGTAGTTTGCTCAATGTGGCTAAAAACTATTAAAATTAATTCCAATTTAGAAAAATAACAAAATCCTAAATGTTTCCCACGAATGGACTTAATATTTTTGTAGAAGTAAAATTGAAAAAATATAAGAGTCTGAATTTTTTTGACTATAATGCCCAATGAAACTAGATGCATAATTTGTTTTTTGTATTTCACTAAAATTAAAAACTGACCACCACATTCTTTACCTTTTTAAGTCATTTATTAAATCAAAAACTAAATTTGAAAAACAAATCAGCATTCGCAAAAATATGAAGATGTGCACTTTTTTAAATATTTCAATGAGTTTCAAAATCGCCGCAACTGGCTGGTTTATATGTTTGTCTTTGTATGTCTAATTTTGCTGCAAGATGCACACATCTTTATCTGATAAGCACTAAAATAATATTGCAATTATTGTTGTGATGTTAAATTTTGCCGCAGTGAAATACACATTTGAAAAAAACAAATTAATAAAATTTGAATTTTCATCACTTTGACCCTGAGAATTGCGTCAGCAATTTTAGATTCAAATTGATAAAAACAGATTCTGAACCATACTTTTCGCAAGGATCATCAGGTGTAGTTTGCTCGATGTGGATAAAAACCATTAATATAAATCCCGACTAAAAAAATAGCAAAACAAAATTCAAAATGTCTCCCACAGATCGATCTAATATTTTTGTAGAATCAAAATTGAAAAAAAATAACCCAAAGTTTTTTCCCTACAAAACTAGATGCAGAATTTATTTTTTCCAGATTTCACTGAAAATAAAAGATGACCACCACATTCTGACTTTTTAGTAATTTATTAAATCAAAGAATAAACATGAAAAACAAATTAGATTTTCCAAAAATATGAAGATGTGCAAGTTTTTTTCCAGATTTTAAAAAAGTTGCAAACTCGCCGCCACGGGTTGATTCTTATTGTTTATCCTTGTATGTCGAATTTTCCTGCCAAAGGCACACATATATATCCAGTAAGCACGAAATATACCGCAATACATTATTGTAGTGACGCTGTTTTATTTTGCAGCAGTGAAAAACAAATTTGAAAAAACAAATGAATAAAATTTGAATTTTTATCACCTTGAACGTGACAATTTGCGTCCGCAATTTTAGATTCAAATTAATAAAAACATATTCTAAACCATACTTTATACAAGGATAATCACTTGTAGTTTGCTCAATGTGGCTAAAAACTATTAAAATTATTTCCAATTTAGAAAAATAACAAAATCCTAAATGTTTCCCACGAATGGACTTAATATTTTTGTAGAAGTAAAATTGAAAAAATATAAGTGTCAGAATTTTTTTGACTATAATACCCAATAAAACTAGATGCATAATTTTTTTTTTGTATTTCACTAAAATTAAAAACTGACCACCACATTCTTTACCTTTTTTAGTCATTTATTAAATCAAAAACAAAATTTGAAAAACAAATCAGCATTCTCAAAAATATGAAGATGTGCACTTTTTTCAAGATTTCAATGAGTTTCAAAATCGCCGCAACTGGCTGGTTTATATGTTTGTCTTTGTATGTCTAATTTTGCCGGCCGATGCGCACATCTTTATCCGATAAGCACTGAAAAAATATTGCAATTATTGTTGTGATGTTAAATTTTGCAGCAGTTGAATACATAATGGATATAAGAATTATTATTATTTTTTTTTCATCACTTTGGACCTGAGAATTGCGTCAGCAATTTTAGATTCAAATTGATAAAAACCATATTGTAAACCATACTTTTCGCAAGAATCATCAGCTGTAGTTTGCTCGATGTGGTTAAAAAAACATTAATATAAATCCCAACTAAAAAAAATATCAGAACAAAATTCAAAAGTCTCCCACGGATCGATCTAATATTTGTGTAGAATCAAAATTGAAAAAAAATAACCCATAGTTTTTTCCCCTGAAATTCCCTACAAAACTAGATGCTGAAATTAAAAGATGACCGCCACATTCTTTAGTAATTTTTTAGTAATTTATTAAATCAAAAACTAAATATAAAAAAACAAATTAGCATTCTCAAAAATATGAAGATGTGCAATTTTTTTTTCAGATTTTGAAAAGTTGCAAAATTGCCACCACGTGTTGATTTTAAATTTTAATCCTTGTATGTCTAATTTTCCTGCCAAAACCACACATATTTATCCAGTAAGCACGAAATATATCGCAATACATTATTGTAGTGACGCTGTTTTATTTTGCAGCAGTGAAAAACACATTTGAAAAAAAAAATGAATAAAATTTGAATTTTCATCACTTTGAACTTAGCATTTGCGTCCGCAATTTTAGATTCAAATTAATAAAAACATAATCTAAACCATACTTTATACAATGATCATCACTTGTAGTTTGCTCAATGTGGCTAAAATCTATTAAAATTAATTGCAATTTAGAAAAATAACAAAATTCTAAATGTTTCCCACGAATGGACTTAATATTTTTGTGGAAGCAAAATTGAAAAAATATTAGGGTCAGAATTTTTTTGACTAAAATGCCCAAGAAAACTAGAGTCACAATTTTTTTTCGGAATTTCACTGAAATTAAAAACTGACCACCACATTCTTTACGTTTTTTTAGTTATTTATTAAATCAAAAACTAAATTTGAAAAACAAATCAGCATTCGCAAAAATATGAAGATGTGCACTTTTTTTTCAAATTTTAATGAGTTGCAAAATCGCCGCCACTGGTTGATTTTAAATGTTTGTCTTTGTATGTCTAATTTTGCTGCCCGATGCACACATCTTTATCCGATAAGCACTGAAAAAATATTGCAATTATTGTTGTGATGTTAAATTTTGAAGCAGTGGAATACATAATGCAAATAAGAATTAAAAAGAAAATTTTAATTTTTATCACTTTGAACCTGACAATTGCGTCAGCAATTTTAGATTCAAATTGATAAAAACCATATTGTAAACCATACTTTTCGCAAGAATCATCAGCTGTAGTTTGCTCGATGTGGTTAAAAAAACATTAATATAAATCCCAACTAAAAAAAATATCAAAACACAATTCAAAAGTCTCCCACGGATCGATCTAATATTTGTGTAGAATCAAAATTGAAAAAAAATAACCCATAGTTTTTTCCCCTGAAATTCCCTACAAAACTAGATGCTGAAATTAAAAGATGACCGCCACATTCTTTAGTAATTTTTTAGTAATTTATTAAATCAAAAACTAAATATAAAAAAACAAATTAGCATTCTCAAAAATATGAAGATGTGCAATTTTTTTTTCAGATTTTGAAAAGTTGCAAAATTGCCACCACGTGTTGATTTTAAATTTTAATCCTTGTATGTCTAATTTTCCTGCCAAAACCACACATATTTATCCAGTAAGCACGAAATATATCGCAATACATTATTGTAGTGACGCTGTTTTATTTTGCAGCAGTGAAAAACACATTTGAAAAAAAAAATGAATAAAATTTGAATTTTCATCACTTTGAACTTAGCATTTGCGTCCGCAATTTTAGATTCAAATTAATAAAAACATAATCTAAACCATACTTTATACAATGATCATCACTTGTAGTTTGCTCAATGTGGCTAAAATCTATTAAAATTAATTGCAATTTAGAAAAATAACAAAATTCTAAATGTTTCCCACGAATGGACTTAATATTTTTGTGGAAGCAAAATTGAAAAAATATTAGGGTCAGAATTTTTTTGACTAAAATGCCCAAGAAAACTAGAGTCAAAATTTTTTTTCGGAATTTCACTGAAATTAAAAACTGACCACCACATTCTTTACTTTTTTTTAGTTATTTATTAAATCAAAAACTAAATTTGAAAAACAAATCAGCATTCGCAAAAATATGAAGATGTGCACTTTTTTTTCAAATTTTAATGAGTTGCAAAATCGCCGCCACTGGTTGATTTTAAATGTTTGTCTTTGTATGTCTAATTTTGCTGCCCGATGCACACATCTTTATCCGATAAGCACTGAAAAAATATTGCAATTATTGTTGTGATGTTAAATTTTGAAGCAGTGGAATACATAATGCAAATAAGAATTAAAAAGAAAATTTTAATTTTTATCACTTTGAACCTGACAATTGCGTCAGCAATTTTAGATTCAAATTGATAAAAACCATATTGTAAACCATATCTTTCGCAAGGATCATCAGGTGTAGTTTGCTCGATGTGGCTAAAAACCAGTAAAATTAATCCCAAATAAAAAAATATTAAAATTCAAAATGTCTCCCACGGATCGATTTAATATTTTTGTAGAATCAGAAATAAAAAAAAACTCATAGTTTTTTTCCACTAAATTTCACAACAAAACTAGATGCAGAATTTATTTTCTCAAGATTTCACTGAAATTTAAAAATGACCACCACATTCTGACTTTTTAGTAATTTATTAAATCAAAAACTAAATATAAAAAACAAATTAGAATTCTCAAAAATATAAAGATATGCAATTTTTTTTCAGATTTTAAATTGCAAAATCGCCGCCACGGGTTGACTTTAGATGTTTATCCTTGTATGTCTAATTTTCTCACCAGTTGCACACATCTTTATCCACTAAGCAATAAATATATTGCCGTACATCATTATTGTGGCGATGTTGTTTTATTTTGCAGCAGTGAATCACACATTTGCAATTTAAAAAAAGATAGTTTTTATCACTTTGAATCTGACAATTGCGTCATCAATTTTAGATTGATAAAAACATATTATGAGGCATACTTTTCATAATGACCACCAGGTGTAGGTTGCTCGATGTGACTAAAACCATTGAAATTAACTCCAATTAAAAAAAATTAAAATGGCTCCCACGGATCGACGTGACATTTTTGTAGACTCAAAATCTTCAAAAATCCAACAGTCAGAATTTTTTTCCTAAAATGTCCTACAAAACTAGATGCACAATTGAATTTTTAAGATTTTGCTAAAATCAAAAATGACGGCCACATCCCGACTGTTTAGTTATTTATTAAATCGAAAACAAAAAATTAAAACAACCTAGCATTTTAAGTTAGCATTCAAAAAAATGTGTTTATTTTATCAGAATTTTAAAAAATTTCAAAATATCCGTCACTGGTTGATTTTAAATGTTTATCTTGGTAAATCTATTTTTCCTGCCAAATGCGCACATATTTATCTACTAAGCACGAAATATATCGCAATAAATTATTGTAGTGACGCTGTTTTATTTTGCTGCAGTGAAATACACAATAAACAAAATTAACTAAAAATTGAATTTTCATCACTTTGAACCTGACAATTGCGTCAGCAATTTTAGATTCAAATTGATAAAAACATATTCTAAGCCATGCAAGGATCATCAGCTAAGAACTTTTAAAATGAATTCCAATTTAAAAAAAAAACAAAATTCAAAATGTTTCCCACGGATCGACTTAATATTTTTGCAGAATCAAAATTGAAAAAAAGTAGCTGTCAGAATTTTATTGACAAAAATTCCAAAGAAAACTAGATGCACAATTTTTCTTCGGGATTTCACTGAAATTAAAAACTGACCACCACATTCTTTACTTTTTTTATTTATTTATTAAATCAAAAACTAAATTTGAAAAACAAATCAGCATTCGCAAAAATATGAAGATGTGCACTTTTTTCAGATTTTAATGAGTTGCAAAATCGCCGCCACTGGTTGATTTTAAATGTTTGTCTTTGTATGTCTAATTTTGCTGCAAGATGCACACATCTGCAATTATTGTTGTGATGTTAAATTTTGCAGCAATGAAATACAAATGAATAAAATTTGAATTTTCATCACTTTGAACCTGAGAATTGCGTTAGCAATTTTAAATTAAAATGGATAAAAACAAATTGTAAACCATACTTTTCGCAAGGATCATCAGGTGTAGTTTGCTCGATGTGGTTAAAAAACAGTAAAATTAATCCCAAATAAAAAAAAATATCAAAAACAAAATTCAAAATGTCTCCCACGGATCGATTTAATATTTTTGTAGAATCAAAATTAAAAAAAAAATAACCGATAGTTTTTGCCACTGAAATTCCCTACAAAACTAGATGCAGAATTAATTTTTTCCAGATTTCACTGAAATTAAAAGATGACCGCCACATTCTCACTTTTTAGTAATTCATTAAAGCAAAAACTAAATATGAAAAACAAATTAGTATTCTCAAAAATATGAAGATTTGCAAGTTTTTTTTCAGATTTTAAAAAGATGCAAAATCGACCCCACGGGTTGATTTTAGATGTTTAACCTTGTATGTCTAATTTTCCTGCCAAAACAACACATATTTATCCAGTAAGCACGAAATATATCGCAATACATTATTGTAGTGACACTGTTTTATTTTGCAGCAGTGAAAAACACATTTGAAAAAACAAATGAATAAAATTTGAATTTTCATCACTTTGAACCTGACAATTGCTCCGCAATTTTAGATTCAAATTAATAAAAACTGATTCTAAAACATATTTTATGCAAGGATCATCACTTGTAGTTTGCTCAACGTGGCTGAAAACTTTTAAAATTAATTCCAATTTAAAAAAATAACAAAATTCTAAATGTTTCCCACGAATGGATTTAATATTTTTGTAGAATCAAAATTGAAAAAACATAAGTGTCAGAATTTTTTTGACTAAAATACCCAAGAAAACTAGATGCACAATTTTGTTGGTGGATATCACTAAAATGAAAAACTGACCACCACATTCTTTACTTTTTTTAATTATTTATTAAATCAAAAACTAAATTTGAAAAACAAATCAGCATTCGCGAAAATATGAAGATGTGCACTTTTTTTTCAGATTTTAATGAGTTGCAAAATCGCCGCCACTGGTTGATTTTAAATGTTTGTCTTTGTATGTCTAATTTTGCTGCCCGATGCACACATATTTATCAGATATCAAAGTCTTTTTTCAGATTTTAAATGGCAAAATCGCCGCCACGGGTTGATTTTAGATGTTTATCCTTGTATCTCTAATTTTTTCACCAGATGCACACATCTTTATCCACTAAGCAATAAATATATTGCCGTACATCATTATTGTGGCGATGTTGTTTTACTTTGCAGCAGTGAATCACACATTTAAAATTAAAAAAAAAAATTATCACTTTGAATCTGAAAATTGTGTCATCAATTTTAGATTGATAATAACATATTATGAGGCATACTTTTCATAATGACCACGAGGTGTAGGTTGCTCGATGTGGCTAAAACCATTGAAATTAATTCCAATTAAAAAAAATCAAAATGGCTCCCACGGATCGACGTGACATGTTTGTAGACTCAAAATCTTTACAAATTCAACAGTCAGAATTTGTTTTCCTATAATTTCCTACAAAACTAGATAAACAATTGATTTTTTTAGGATTTTGCTAAAATTAAAAAATGACCGCCACATCCCGACTGTTTAGTTATTTATGAAATCAAAAAGTAAAAATTAAAACAACCTAACATTTTAATTTAGCATTCGAAAAAGATGAAAATGTGTTTATTTCATCAGAATTTTAATGTTTTGCAAAATATCCGTCACTGGTTGATTTTAAATGTTTATCTTGGTAAATCTATTTTTCCTGCCAAATGCACACATATTTATCTACTAGGCACGAAATATATCGCAATACATTATTGTGGTGACGCTGTTTTATTTTGCAGCAGTGAAAAACACATTGGAAAAAAACAAATGAATAAAATTTGAATTTTCATCACTTTGAACCTAACAATTGCGTCCGCAATTTTAGATTCAAATTAATATAAACATAATCTAACCATACTTTATACAAGGAGCATCACTTGTAGTTTGCTCAATGTGGCTAAAAACTATTAAAATTAATTGCAATTTAGAAAAAATACAAAATACTAAATGTTTCCCACGAATGGACTTAATATTTTTGTGGAAGCAAAATTTAAAAAATATAAGTGTCAGAATTTTTTAGACTAAAATGCCCAAGAAAACTAGAGTCACAATTTTTTTTTCGGGATTTCACTGAAATTAAAAACTGACCACCACATTCTTTACTTTTTTTTAGTTATTTATTAAATCAAAAACTAAATTTGAAAAACAAATCAGCACTCGCAAAAATATGAAGATGTGCACTTTTTTTTCAAATTTTAATGAGTTGCAAAATCGCCGCCACTGGTTGATTTTAAATGTTTGTCTTTGTATGTCTAATTTTGCTGCCCGATGCACACATCTTTATCCGATAAGCACTAAAATAATATTGCAATTATTGTTGTGATGTTAAATTTTGCAGCAGTGAAATACACATTTGAAAAAAACAAATGAATACAATTTGAATTTTCATCACTTTGACCCTGAGAATTGCGTCAGCAATTTTAGATTCAAATTGATAAAAACAGATTCTGAACCATACTTTTCGCAAGGATCATCAGGTGTAGTTTGCTCGATGTGGTTAAAAACCATTAATATAAATCCCGACTAAAAAAATATCAAAACAAAATTTAAAATGTCTCCACGGATTGATCTAATATTTTTGTAGAATCGAAATTGAAAAAAAATAACCCATAGTTTTTTCCACTAAAATTCCCTACAAAACTAGATGCAGAATTTATTTTTTCAGGATTTCACTGAAAATAAAAGATGACCGCCACATTCTGACTTTTTATTCAATCAAAGACTAAACATGAAAAACAAATTAGCATTCTCAAAAATATGAAGATGTGCAAGTTTTTTTTCAGATTTTAAAAAGTTGCAAAATCGCCGCCACGGGTTTGTTTTTTAATGTTTATCCTTGTATGTCTAATTTTAAATAATAAATAAAATTTGAATTTTCATCACCTTGAACGTGACAATTTGCGTCCGCTATTTTAGATTCAAATTAATAAAAACATGTTCTAAATCATACTTTATACAAGTATCATCACTAACCTTGTAGTTTGCTCAAACGTGGCTAAAAACTATTAAAATTAATTCCAATTTAGAAAAATAACAAAATCCTAAATGTTTCCCATGAATGGACTTAATACTTTTGTAGAATCAAAATAAGTGTCAGAATTTTTTTGACTAAAATTCCGAAGAAAACTAGATGCACAATTTTTTTTCGGGATTTCACCGAAATTAAAAACTGACCACCACATTCTTGACTTTTTTAAGTTATTTATTAAATCAAAAACTAAATTTGAAAAACAAATCAGCATTCGCAAAAATATGAAGATGTGCACTTTTTTTCAGATTTTAATGAGTTGCAAAATCGCCGCCACTGGTTGATTTTAAATATTTGTCTTTGTATGTCTAATTTTGCTGCCAGATGCACACATCTTTATCCGATAAGCACTGAAAAAATATTGAAATTATTGTTGTGATGTTTAATTTTTCGACAGTGAAATACACATTGGATATAAAAATTAAAAAGAAAATTTTATTTTTTATCACTTTGAACCTGAGAATTGCGTTAGCAATTTTAGATTTAAATTGATAAAATCCATATTGTAAACCATAGTTTTCGCAAGGATCATCAGGTGTAGTTTGCTCGATGTGGCTAAAAACCAGTAAAGTTAATCTCAAAATAAAAAATATCAAAATTCAAAATGTCTCCCACGGATCGATTTAATATTTTTGTAAAATCAAAATTGAAAAAAATAAGTGTCAGAATTTTTTTGACTAAAATGGACTAAAATGCCCAAGAACACTAGATGCACCATTATTTTTTTCGAGATTTCACTGAAATTAAAAACTGACCACCACATTCCTTACTTTTTTTAGTTTTTTAATAAATCAAAAACTAAATTTGAAAACAAATCGGCATTCCCAAAAATATGAAGATGTGCAAGTTTTTTTTCAGATTTTAATGAGTTGCAAAATCGCTGCCACTGGTTGATTTTAAATGCTTGTCTTTGTATGTCTAATTTTCCAGCCCAATGCACACATCTTTATCCGATAAGCACTAAAATAATATTGCAATTATTGTTGTGATGTCAAATTTTGCAGCAGTGAAATACACATTTGAAAAAAACAAATGAATAAAATTTGAATTTTCATCACTTTGACCCCGAGAATTGCGTCAGCAATTTTCGATTCAAATTGATAAAAACAGATTCTGAACCATACTTTTCGCAAGGATCATCAGGTGTAGTTTGCTCGATGTGGTTAAAAACCATTAATATAAATCCCGACTAAAAAAATATCAAAACAAAATTTAAAATGTCTCCACGGATCGATCTAATATTTTTGTAGAATCGAAATTGAAAAAAAATAACCCATAGTTTTTTCCACTAAAATTCCCTACAAAACTAGATGCAGAATTTATTTTTTCAGGATTTCACTGAAAATAAAAGATGACCGCCACATTCTGACTTTTTATTCAATCAAAGACTAAACATGAAAAACAAATTAGCATTCTCAAAAATATAAAGATGTGCAAGTTTTTTTTCAGATTTTAAAAAGTTGCAAAATCGCCGCCACGGGTTGATTTTTAATGTTTATCCTTGTATGTCTAATTTTGAATAATAAATAAAATTTGAATTTTCATCACCTTGAACGTGACAATTTGCGTCCGCAATTTTAGATTCAAATTAATAAAAACATGTTCTAAATCATACTTTATACAAGGATCATCACTAACCTTGTAGTTTGCTCAAACGTGGCTAAAAACTATTAAAATTAATTCCAATTTAGAAAAATAACAAAATTCTAAATGTTTCCCATGAATGGACTTAATACTTTTGTAGAATCAAAATAAGTGTCAGAATTTTTTTGACTAAAATTCCGAAGAAAACTAGATGCACAATTTTTTTTCGAGATTTCACCGAAATTAAAAACTGACCACCACATTTTTGACTTTTTTAAGTTATTTATTAAATCAAAAACTAAATTTGAAAAACAAATCAGCATTCGCAAAAATATGAAGATGTGCACTTTTTTTTCAGATTTTAATGAGTTGCAAAATCGCCGCCACTGGTTGATTTTAAATATTTGTCTTTGTATGTCTAATTTTGCTGCCAGATGCACACATCTTTATCCGATAAGCACTGAAAAAATATTGAAATTATTGTTGTGATGTTTAATTTTTCAGCAGTGGAATACACATTGGATATAAAAATTAAAAAGAAAATTTTAATTTTTATCACTTTGAACCTGAGAATTGCGTTAGCAATTTTAGATTTAAATTGATAAAAACCATATTGTAAACCATAGTTTTCGCAAGGATCATCAGGTGTAGTTTGCTCGATGTGGCTAAAAACCAGTAAAATTAATCTCAAAATAAAAAAATATCAAAATTCAAAATGTCTCCCACGGATCGATTTAATATTTTTGTAGAATCAAAATTTAAAAAAAACAACTCATAGTTTTTTTCCACTAAATTTCCCAACAAAACTAGATGCAGAATTTATTTTCTCAAGATTTTACTGAAATTAAAAAATGACCACCACATTCTGACTTTTTAGTAATTTATTAAATTAAAAACTAAATATGAAAAACAAATTAGCATACGCGAAAATATAAAGACGTGCAAGTGATTTTTCAGATTTTCAATTGCAAAATCGCCGCCACAGGTTGATTTTAGATGTTTATCCTTGTATGTCTAATTTTCTCACCAGATGCACACATCTTTATCCACTAAGCAATAAATATTTTGCCGTACAACATTATTGTGGCGATGTTGTTTTATTTTGCAGCAGTGAATCACACATTTAAAATTAAAAAAAATGTTTTTATCACTATGAATCTGACATTTGCGTCATCAATTTTAGATTCAATTTTATAAAAACATTTTACGAGCCATACTTTTCATAATGACCACCAGGTGTATGTAGCTCGATGTGGCTAAAACCTTTAAAATTAATTCCAATTAAAAAAAATTAAAATGGCTCCCACGGATCGAGGTGACATTTTTGTGGACGCTAAATCTTTAAAAATCCAACAGTCAGAATTTTTTTCCTAAGATTCCCTACAAAACTAGATGCACAATTGAATTTTTAAGATTTCGCTGAAATTTAAAAATGACCGCCACATCCCGACTGTTTAGTTATTTTTTTAAATCAAAAACTCAAAATTAAAACAACTTAACATTATAAATTAGCATACGAAAAAATATAAAAATGAGCAATTTTATTTTATCACAATTTTAATTAATGATTTTCAAACTAGCCGTCACTGGTTGATTTCAAATGATTATCTTGGTGTGTCTACTTTTCCTGCCAAAAGCACACATATTTATCCACTAAGCACGAAATATATCGCTATACATTATTGTAGTGACGTTGTTTTATTTTGCAGCAGTGAAATACACATTTGAAAAAACAAATGAATACAATTTGAATTTTCATCACTTTGAACCTGACAATTGCGTCCGCAATTTATAGATTCAAATTGATAAAAAACATATTCTAAACCATACTTTTCACAGGGATCATCAATTGTAGTTTGCTCAATGTGGCTAAAACTAATAAAATTAATTCCAATTTAAAAAAATAAAAAATTCAAAATGTTTCCCA
The DNA here is from genome assembly GCA_964017125.1 of Flabesymbios commensalis. Classification (NCBI taxonomy): domain Eukaryota; kingdom Metazoa; phylum Annelida; class Polychaeta; order Terebellida; family Flabelligeridae; genus Flabesymbios; species Flabesymbios commensalis. Next base: position 82,126,347 of record OZ024913.1, read on the forward strand.
CGAATGGACCTAATATTTTTGTAAAATCAAAATTGAAAAAAATAAGTGTCAGAATTTTTTTGACTAAAATGGACTAAAATGCCCAAGAACACTAGATGCACCATTATTTTTTTCGAGATTTCACTGAAATTAAAAACTGACCACCACATTCCTTACTTTTTTTAGTAATTTATTAAATCAAAAACTAAATTTGAAAACAAATTGGCATTCCCAAAAATATGAAGATGTGCAAGTTTTTTTTTCAGATTTTAATGAGTTGCAAAATCCCTGCCACTGGTTGATTTTAAATGCTGGTCCTTGTATGTCTAATTTTGCTGCCCGATGCACACATCTTTATCCGATAAGCACTAAAATAATATTGCAATTATTGTTGTGATGTCAAATTTTGCAGCAGTGAAATACACATTTGAAAAAAACAAATGAATAAAATTTGAATTTTCATCACTTTGACCCTGAGAATTGCGTCAGCAATTTTCGATTCAAATTGATAAAAACAGATTCTGAACCATACTTTTCGCAAGGATCATCAGGTGTAGTTTGCTCGATGTGGTTAAAAACCATTAATATAAATCCCGACTAAAAAAATATCAAAACAAAATTTAAAATGCCTCCACGGATCGATCTAATATTTTTGTAGAATCGAAATTGAAAAAAAATAACCCATAGTTTTTTCCACTAAAATTCCCTACAAAACTAGATGCAGAATTTATTTTTTCAGGATTTCACTGAAAATAAAAGATGACCGCCACATTCTGACTTTTTATTCAATCAAAGACTAAACATGAAAAACAAATTAGCATTCTCAAAAATATAAAGATGTGCAAGTTTTTTTTCAGATTTTAAAAAGTTGCAAAATCGCCGCCACGGGTTGATTTTTAATGTTTATCCTTGTATGTCTAATTTTGAATAATAAATAAAATTTGAATTTTCATCACCTTGAACGTGACAATTTGCGTCCGCAATTTTAGATTCAAATTAATAAAAACATGTTCTAAATCATACTTTATACAAGGATCATCACTAACCTTGTAGTTTGCTCAAACGTGGCTAAAAACTATTAAAATTAATTCCAATTTAGAAAAATAACAAAATTCTAAATGTTTCCCATGAATGGACTTAATACTTTTGTAGAATCAAAATAAGTGTCAGAATTTTTTTGACTAAAATTCCGAAGAAAACTAGATGCACAATTTTTTTTCGAGATTTCACCGAAATTAAAAACTGACCACCACATTTTTGACTTTTTTAAGTTATTTATTAAATCAAAAACTAAATTTGAAAAACAAATCAGCATTCGCAAAAATATGAAGATGTGCACTTTTTTTTCAGATTTTAATGAGTTGCAAAATCGCCGCCACTGGTTGATTTTAAATATTTGTCTTTGTATGTCTAATTTTGCTGCCAGATGCACACATCTTTATCCGATAAGCACTGAAAAAATATTGAAATTATTGTTGTGATGTTTAATTTTTCAGCAGTGGAATACACATTGGATATAAAAATTAAAAAGAAAATTTTAATTTTTATCACTTTGAACCTGAGAATTGCGTTAGCAATTTTAGATTTAAATTGATAAAAACCATATTGTAAACCATAGTTTTCGCAAGGATCATCAGGTGTAGTTTGCTCGATGTGGCTAAAAACCAGTAAAATTAATCTCAAAATAAAAAAATATCAAAATTCAAAATGTCTCCCACGGATCGATTTAATATTTTTGTAGAATCAAAATTTAAAAAAAACAACTCATAGTTTTTTTCCACTAAATTTCCCAACAAAACTAGATGCAGAATTTATTTTCTCAAGATTTTACTGAAATTAAAAAATGACCACCACATTCTGACTTTTTAGTAATTTATTAAATTAAAAACTAAATATGAAAAACAAATTAGCATACGCGAAAATATAAAGACGTGCAAGTGATTTTTCAGATTTTCAATTGCAAAATCGCCGCCACAGGTTGATTTTAGATGTTTATCCTTGTATGTCTAATTTTCTCACCAGATGCACACATCTTTATCCACTAAGCAATAAATATTTTGCCGTACAACATTATTGTGGCGATGTTGTTTTATTTTGCAGCAGTGAATCACACATTTAAAATAAAAAAAAATGTTTTTATCACTATGAATCTGACATTTGCGTCATCAATTTTAGATTCAATTTTATAAAAACATTTTACGAGCCATACTTTTCATAATGACCACCAGGTGTATGTAGCTCGATGTGGCTAAAACCTTTAAAATTAATTCCAATTAAAAAAAATTAAAATGGCTCCCACGGATCGAGGTGACATTTTTGTGGACGCTAAAGCTTTAAAAATCCAACAGTCAGAATTTTTTTCCTAAGATTCCCTACAAAACTAGATGCACAATTGAATTTTTAAGATTTCGCTGAAATTTAAAAATGACCGCCACATCCCGACTGTTTAGTTATTTTTTTAAATCAAAAACTCAAAATTAAAACAACTTAACATTATAAATTAGCATACGAAAAAATATAAAAATGAGCAATTTTATTTTATCACAATTTTAATTAATGATTTTCAAACTAGCCGTCACTGGTTGATTTCAAATGATTATCTTGGTGTGTCTACTTTTCCTGCCAAAAGCACACATATTTATCCACTAAGCACGAAATATATCGCTATACATTATTGTAGTGACGTTGTTTTATTTTGCAGCAGTGAAATACACATTTGAAAAAACAAATGAATACAATTTGAATTTTCATCACTTTGAACCTGACAATTGCGTCCGCAATTTATAGATTCAAATTGATAAAAAACATATTCTAAACCATACTTTTCACAGGGATCATCACTTGTAGTTTGCTCAATGTGGCTAAAACTAATAAAATTAATTCCAATTTAAAAAAATAAAAAATTCAAAATGTTTCCCACGAATGGACCTAATATTTTTGTAAAATCAAAATTGAAAAAAATAAGTGTCAGAATTTTTTTGACTAAAATGGACTAAAATGCCCAAGAACACTAGATGCACCATTATTTTTTTCGAGATTTCACTGAAATTAAAAACTGACCACCACATTCCTTACTTTTTTTAGTAATTTATTAAATCAAAAACTAAATTTGAAAACAAATTGGCATTCCCAAAAATATGAAGATGTGCAAGTTTTTTTTTCAGATTTTAATGAGTTGCAAAATCCCTGCCACTGGTTGATTTTAAATGCTGGTCCTTGTATGTCTAATTTTGCTGCCCGATGCACACATCTTTATCCGATAAGCACTAAAATAATATTGCAATTATTGTTGTGATGTCAAATTTTGCAGCAGTGAAATACACATTTGAAAAAAACAAATGAATAAAATTTGAATTTTCATCACTTTGACCCTGAGAATTGCGTCAGCAATTTTCGATTCAAATTGATAAAAACAGATTCTGAACCATACTTTTCGCAAGGATCATCAGGTGTAGTTTGCTCGATGTGGTTAAAAACCATTAATATAAATCCCGACTAAAAAAATATCAAAACAAAATTTAAAATGCCTCCACGGATCGATCTAATATTTTTGTAGAATCGAAATTGAAAAAAAATAACCCATAGTTTTTTCCACGAAAATTCCCTACAAAACTAGATGCAGAATTTATTTTTTCAGGATTTCACTGAAAATAAAAGATGACCGCCACATTCTGACTTTTTATTCAATCAAAGACTAAACATGAAAAACAAATTAGCATTCTCAAAAATATGAAGATGTGCAAGTTTTTTTTCAGATTTTAAAAAGTTGCAAAATCGCCGCCACGGGTTGATTTTTAATGTTTATCCTTGTATGTCTAATTTTGAATAATAAATAAAATGAATAAAATTTGAATTTTCATCACCTTGAACGTGACAATTTGCGTCCGCAATTTTAGATTCAAATTAATAAAAACATGTTCTAAATCATACTTTATACAAGGATCATCACTAACCTTGTAGTTTGCTCAAACGTGGCTAAAAACTATTAAAATTAATTCCAATTTAGAAAAATACCAAAATTCTAAATGTTTCCCACGAATGGACTTAATACTTTTGTAGAATCAAAATAAGTGTCAGAATTTTTTTGACTAAAATTTCGAAGAAAACTAGATGCACAATTTTTTTTCGGGATTTTACCGAAATTAAAAACTGACCACCACATTCTTGACTTTTTAAAGTTATTTATTAAATCAAAAACTAAATTTGAAAAACAAATCAGCATTCGCAAAAATATGATGTGCACTTTTTTTTCAGATTTTAATGAGTTGCAAAATCGCCGCCACTGGTTGATTTTAAATATTTGTCTTTGTATGTCTAATTTTGCTGCCAGATGCACACATCTTTATCCGATAAGCACTGAAAAAATATTGAAATTATTGTTGTGATGTTTATTTTTGCAGCAGTGGAATACACATTGGATATAAAAATTAAAAAGAAAATTTTAATTGTTATCACTTTGAACCTGAGAATTGCGTTAGCAATTTTAGATTTAAATTGATAAAAACCATATTGTAAACCATAATTTTCGCAAGGATCATCAGGTGTAGTTTGCTCGATGTGGCTAAAAACCAGTAAAATTAATCTCAAATTAAAAAAATATCAAAATTCAAAATGTCTCCCACGGATCGATTTAATATTTTTGTAGAATCAAAATTAAAAAAAAAAAATATAGTTTTTTTCCACTAAATTTCCCAACAAAACTAGATGCAGAATATATTTTCTCAAGATTTTACTGAAATTAAAGAATGACCACCACATTCTGACTTTTTAGTAATTTATTAAATTAAAAACTAAATATGAAAAACAAATTAGCATACGCAAAAATATAAAGACGTGCAAGTGATTTTTCAGATTTTCAATTGCAAAATCGCCGCCACAGGTTGATTTTAGATGTTTATCCTTGTATGTCTAATTTTCTCACCAGATGCACACATCTTTATCCACTAAGCAATAAATATTTTGCCGTACAACATTATTGTGGCAATGTTGTTTTATTTTGCAGCAGTGAATCACACATTTAAAATAAGAAAAAATGTTTTTATCACTATGAATCTGACATTTGCGTCATCAATTTTAGATTCAATTTCATAAAAACATATTACGAGCCATACTTTTCATAATGACCACCAGGTGTATGTGGCTCGATGTGGCTCAAACCTTTGAAATTAATTCCAATTAAAAAAAATCAAAATGGCTCCCACGGATCGAGGTGACATTTTTGTGGACGCTAAATCTTTAAAAATCCAACAATCCAACAATTTTTTTCCTAAAATTCCCTACAAAACTAGATGCACAATTGAATTTTTAAGATTTCGCTGAAATTTAAAAATGACCGCCACATCCCGACTGTTTAGTTATTTTTTTAAATTGAAAACTAAAAATTAAAACAACTTAACATTTTAAATTAGCATACGAAAAAATATAAAAATGTGCAATTTTATTTTATCACAATTTTAATTAATGATTTTCAAAATAGCCGTCACTGGTTGATTTCAAATGATTATCTTGGTGTGTCTACTTTTCCTGCCAAAAGCACACATATTTATCCACTAAGCACGAAATATATCGCTATACATTATTGTAGTGACGTTGTTTTATTTTGCAGCAGTGAAATACACATTTGAAAAAACAAATGAATACAATTTGAATTTTCATCACTTTGACCCTGACAATTGCGTCCGCAATTTATAGATTCAAATTGATAAAAAACATATTCTAAACCATACTTTTCACAGGGATCATCACTTGTAGTTTGCTCAATGTGGCTAAAACTAATAAAATTAATTCCAATTTAAAAAAATAACAAAATTCAAAATGTTTCCCACGAATGGACCTAATATTTTTGTAAAATCAAATTTGAAAAAAATAAGTGTCAGAATTTTTTTGACTAAAATGGACTAAAATGCCCAAGAACACTAGATGCACCATTATTTTTTTCGAGATTTCATCGAAATTAAAAACTGACCACCACATTCCTTACTTTTTTTAGTTATTTATTAAATCAAAAACTAAATTTGAAAACAAATCGGCATTCCCAAAAATATGAAGATGTGCAAGTTTTTTTTCAGATTTTGATGAGTTGCAAAATCGCTGCCACTGGTTGATTTTAAATGCTTGTCTTTGTATGTCTAATTTTGCTGCCCGATGCACACATCTTTATCCGATAAGCACTAAAATAATATTGCAATTATTGTTGTGATGTCAAATTTTGCAGCAGTGAAATACACATTTGAAAAAAACAAATGAATAAAATTTGAATTTTCATCACTTTGACCCTGAGAATTGCGTCAGCAATTTTCGATTCAAATTGATAAAAACAAATTCTGAACCATACTTTTCGCAAGGATCATCAGGTGTAGTTTGCTCGATGTGGTTAAAAACCATTAATATAAATCCCGACTAAAAAAATATCAAAACAAAATTTAAAATGCCTCCACGGATCGATCTAATATTTTTGTAGAATCGAAATTGAAAAAAAATAACCCATAGTTTTTTCCACGAAAATTCCCTACAAAACTAGATGCAGAATTTATTTTTTCAGGATTTCACTGAAAATAAAAGATGACCGCCACATTCTGACTTTTTATTCAATCAAAGACTAAACATGAAAAACAAATTAGCATTCTCAAAAATATGAAGATGTGCAAGTTTTTTTTCAGATTTTAAAAAGTTGCAAAATCGCCGCCACGGGTTGATTTTTAATGTTTATCCTTGTATGTCTAATTTTGAATAATAAATAAAATGAATAAAATTTGAATTTTCATCGCCTTGAACGTGACAATTTGCGTCCGCAATTTTAGATTCAAATTAATAAAAACATGTTCTAAATCATACTTTATACAAGGATCATCACTAACCTTGTAGTTTGCTCAAACGTGGCTAAAAACTATTAAAATTAATTCCAATTTAGAAAAATAACAAAATTCTAAATGTTTCCCACGAATGGACTTAATACTTTTGTAGAATCAAAATAAGTGTCAGAATTTTTTTGACTAAAATTCCGAAGAAAACTAGATGCACAATTTTTTTCGGGATTTTACCGAAATTAAAAACTGACCACCACATTCTTGACTTTTTAAAGTTATTTATTAAATCAAAAACTAAATTTGAAAAACAAATCAGCATTCGCAAAAATATGATGTGCACTTTTTTTTCAGATTTTAATGAGTTGCAAAATCGCCGCCACTGGTTGATTTTAAATATTTGTCTTTGTATGTCTAATTTTGCTGCCAGATGCACACATCTTTATCCGATAAGCACTGAAAAAATATTGAAATTATTGTTGTGATGTTTAATTTTGCAGCAGTGGAATACACATTGGATATAAAAATTAAAAAGAAAATTTTAATTGTTATCACTTTGAACCTGAGAATTGCGTTAGCAATTTTAGATTTAAATTGATAAAAAACATATTGTAAACCATAGTTTTCGCAAGGATCATCAGGTGTAGTTTGCTCGATGTGGCTAAAAACCAGTAAAATTAATCTCAAATTAAAAAAAATATCAAAATTCAAAATGTCTCCCACGGATCGATTTAATATTTTTGTAGAATCAAAATTAAAAAAAAAAAATATAGTTTTTTTCCACTAAATTTCCCAACAAAACTAGATGCAGAATTTATTTTCTCAAGATTTTACTGAAATTAAAAAATGACCACCACATTCTGACTTTTTAGTAATTTATTAAATTAAAAACTAAATATGAAAAACAAATTAGCATACGCAAAAATATAAAGACGTGCAAGTGATTTTTCAGATTTTCAATTTCAAAATCGCCGCCACAGGTTGATTTTAGATGTTTATCCTTGTATGTCTAATTTTCTCACCAGATGCACACATCTTTATCCACTAAGCAATAAATATTTTGCCGTACAACATTATTGTGGCAATGTTGTTTTATTTTGCAGCAGTGAATCACACATTTAAAATAAGAAAAAATGTTTTTATCACTATGAATCTGACATTTGCGTCATCAATTTTAGATTCAATTTTATAAAAACATTTTACGAGCCATACTTTTCATAATGACCACCAGGTGTATGTAGCTCGATGTGGCTCAAACCTTTAAAATTAATTCCAATTAAAAAAAAGCAAAATGGCTCCCACGGATCGAGGTGACATTTTTGTGGACGCTAAATCTTTAAAAATCCAACAATCCAACAATTTTTCTCCTAAAATTCCCTACAAAACTAGATGCACAATTGAATTTTTAAGATTTCGCTGAAATTTAAAAATGACCGCCACATCCCGACTGTTTAGTTATTTTTTTAAATCAAAAACTAAAAATTAAAACAACTTAACATTTTAAATTAGCATACGAAAAAATATAAAAATGTGCAATTTTATTTTATCACAATTTTAATTAATGATTTTCAAAATAGCCGTCACTGGTTGATTTCAAACGATTATCTAGGTGTGTCTATTTTTCCTGCCAAAAGCACACATATTTATCCACTAAGCACGAAATATATCGCTATACATTATTGTAGTGACGTTGTTTTATTTTGCAGCAGTGAAATACACATTTGAAAAAACAAATGAATACAATTTGAATTTTCATCACTTTGAACCTGACAATTGCGTTCGCAATTTATAGATTCAAATTGATAAAAAACATATTCTAAACCATACTTTTCACAGGGATCATCACTTGTAGTTTGCTCAATGTGGCTAAAACTAATAAAATTAATTCCAATTTTAAAAAATAACAAAATTCAAAATGTTTCCCACAAATGGACCTAATATTTTTGTAAAATCAAAATTGAAAAAAATAAGTGTCAGAATTTTTTTGACTAAAATGGACTAAAATGCCCAAGAACACTAGATGCACCATTATTTTTTTCGAGATTTCACTGAAATTAAAAACTGACCACCACATTCCTTACTTTTTTTAGTTATTTATTAAATCAAAAACTAAATTTGAAAACAAATCGGCATTCCCAAAAATATGAAGATGTGCAAGTTTTTTTTTCAGATTTTAATGAGTTGCAAAATCGCTGCCACTGGTTGATTTTAAATGCTTGTCTTTGTATGTCTAATTTTGCTGCCCGATGCACACATCTTTATCCGATAAGCACTAAAATAATATTGCAATTATTGTTGTGATGTCAAATTTTGCAGCAGTGAAATACACATTTGAAAAAAACAAATGAATAAAATTTGAATTTTCATCACTTTGACCCTGAGAATTGCGTCAGCAATTTTCGATTCAAATTGATAAAAACAGATTCTGAACCATACTTTTCGCAAGGATCATCAGGTGTAGTTTGCTCGATGTGGTTAAAAACCATTAATATAAATCCCGACTAAAAAAATATCAAAACAAAATTTAAAATGCCTCCACGGATCGATCTAATATTTTTGTAGAATCGAAATTGAAAAAAAATAACCCATAGTTTTTTCCACGAAAATTCCCTACAAAACTAGATGCAGAATTTATTTTTTCAGGATTTCACTGAAAATAAAAGATGACCGCCACATTCTGACTTTTTATTCAATCAAAGACTAAACATGAAAAACAAATTAGCATTCTCAAAAATATGAAGATGTGCAAGTTTTTTTTCAGATTTTAAAAAGTTGCAAAATCGCCGCCACGGGTTGATTTTTAATGTTTATCCTTGTATGTCTAATTTTGAATAATAAATAAAATGAATAAAATTTGAATTTTCATCGCCTTGAACGTGACAATTTGCGTCCGCAATTTTAGATTCAAATTAATAAAAACATGTTCTAAATCATACTTTATACAAGGATCATCACTAACCTTGTAGTTTGCTCAAACGTGGCTAAAAACTATTAAAATTAATTCCAATTTAGAAAAATAACAAAATTCTAAATGTTTCCCACGAATGGACTTAATACTTTTGTAGAATCAAAATAAGTGTCAGAATTTTTTTGACTAAAATTCCGAAGAAAACTAGATGCACAATTTTTTTCGGGATTTTACCGAAATTAAAAACTGACCACCACATTCTTGACTTTTTAAAGTTATTTATTAAATCAAAAACTAAATTTGAAAAACAAATCAGCATTCGCAAAAATATGATGTGCACTTTTTTTTCAGATTTTAATGAGTTGCAAAATCGCCGCCACTGGTTGATTTTAAATATTTGTCTTTGTATGTCTAATTTTGCTGCCAGATGCACACATCTTTATCCGATAAGCACTGAAAAAATATTGAAATTATTGTTGTGATGTTTAATTTTGCAGCAGTGGAATACACATTGGATATAAAAATTAAAAAGAAAATTTTAATTGTTATCACTTTGAACCTGAGAATTGCGTTAGCAATTTTAGATTTAAATTGATAAAAAACATATTGTAAACCATAGTTTTCGCAAGGATCATCAGGTGTAGTTTGCTCGATGTGGCTAAAAACCAGTAAAATTAATCTCAAATTAAAAAAAATATCAAAATTCAAAATGTCTCCCACGGATCGATTTAATATTTTTGTAGAATCAAAATTAAAAAAAAAAAATATAGTTTTTTTCCACTAAATTTCCCAACAAAACTAGATGCAGAATTTATTTTCTCAAGATTTTACTGAAATTAAAAAATGACCACCACATTCTGACTTTTTAGTAATTTATTAAATTAAAAACTAAATATGAAAAACAAATTAGCATACGCAAAAATATAAAGACGTGCAAGTGATTTTTCAGATTTTCAATTTCAAAATCGCCGCCACAGGTTGATTTTAGATGTTTATCCTTGTATGTCTAATTTTCTCACCAGATGCACACATCTTTATCCACTAAGCAATAAATATTTTGCCGTACAACATTATTGTGGCAATGTTGTTTTATTTTGCAGCAGTGAATCACACATTTAAAATAAGAAAAAATGTTTTTATCACTATGAATCTGACATTTGCGTCATCAATTTTAGATTCAATTTTATAAAAACATTTTACGAGCCATACTTTTCATAATGACCACCAGGTGTATGTAGCTCGATGTGGCTCAAACCTTTAAAATTAATTCCAATTAAAAAAAAGCAAAATGGCTCCCACGGATCGAGGTGACATTTTTGTGGACGCTAAATCTTTAAAAATCCAACAATCCAACAATTTTTCTCCTAAAATTCCCTACAAAACTAGATGCACAATTGAATTTTTAAGATTTCGCTGAAATTTAAAAATGACCGCCACATCCCGACTGTTTAGTTATTTTTTTAAATCAAAAACTAAAAATTAAAACAACTTAACATTTTAAATTAGCATACGAAAAAATATAAAAATGTGCAATTTTATTTTATCACAATTTTAATTAATGATTTTCAAAATAGCCGTCACTGGTTGATTTCAAACGATTATCTAGGTGTGTCTATTTTTCCTGCCAAAAGCACACATATTTATCCACTAAGCACGAAATATATCGCTATACATTATTGTAGTGACGTTGTTTTATTTTGCAGCAGTGAAATACACATTTGAAAAAACAAATGAATACAATTTGAATTTTCATCACTTTGAACCTGACAATTGCGTTCGCAATTTATAGATTCAAATTGATAAAAAACATATTCTAAACCATACTTTTCACAGGGATCATCACTTGTAGTTTGCTCAATGTGGCTAAAACTAATAAAATTAATTCCAATTTTAAAAAATAACAAAATTCAAAATGTTTCCCACAAATGGACCTAATATTTTTGTAAAATCAAAATTGAAAAAAATAAGTGTCAGAATTTTTTTGACTAAAATGGACTAAAATGCCCAAGAACACTAGATGCACCATTATTTTTTTCGAGATTTCACTGAAATTAAAAACTGACCACCACATTCCTTACTTTTTTTAGTTATTTATTAAATCAAAAACTAAATTTGAAAACAAATCGGCATTCCCAAAAATATGAAGATGTGCAAGTTTTTTTTTCAGATTTTAATGAGTTGCAAAATCGCTGCCACTGGTTGATTTTAAATGCTTGTCTTTGTATGTCTAATTTTGCTGCCCGATGCACACATCTTTATCCGATAAGCACTAAAATAATATTGCAATTATTGTTGTGATGTCAAATTTTGCAGCAGTGAAATACACATTTGAAAAAAACAAATGAATAAAATTTGAATTTTCATCACTTTGACCCTGAGAATTGCGTCAGCAATTTTCGATTCAAATTGATAAAAACAGATTCTGAACCATACTTTTCGCAAGGATCATCAGGTGTAGTTTGCTCGATGTGGTTAAAAACCATTAATATAAATCCCGACTAAAAAAATATCAAAACAAAATTTAAAATGCCTCCACGGATCGATCTAATATTTTTGTAGAATCGAAATTGAAAAAAAATAACCCATAGTTTTTTCCACGAAAATACCCTACAAAACTAAATGCAGAATTTATTTTTTCAGGATTTCACTGAAAATAAAAGATGACCGCCACATTCTGACTTTTTATTCAATCAAAGACTAAACATGAAAAACAAATTAGCATTCTCAAAAATATGAAGATGTGCAAGTTTTTTTTCAGATTTTAAAAAGTTGCAAAATCGCCGCCACGGGTTAATTTTTAATGTTTATCCTTGTATGTCTAATTTTGAAAAATAAATAAAATGAATAAAATTTGAATTTTCATCGCCTTGAACGTGACAATTTGCGTCTGCAATTTTAGATTCAAATTAATAAAAACATGTTCTAAATCATACTTTATACAAGGATCATCACTAACCTTGTAGTTTGCTCAAACGTGGCTAAAAACTATTAAAATTAATTCCAATTTAGAAAAATAACAAAATTCTAAATGTTTCCCACGAATGGACTTAATACTTTTGTAGAATCAAAATAAGTGTCAGAATTTTTTTGACTAAAATTCCGAAGAAAACTAGATGCACAATTTTTTTTCGGGATTTTACCGAAATTAAAAACTGACCACCACATTCTTGACTTTTTTAAGTTATTTATTAAATCAAAAACTAAATTTGAAAAACAAATCAGCATTCGCAAAAATATGATGTGCACTTTTTTTTCAGATTTTAATGAGTTGCAAAATCGCCGCCACTGGTTGATTTTAAATATTTGTCTTTGTATGTCTAATTTTGCTGCCAGATGCACACATCTTTATCGGATAAGCACTGAAAAAATATTGAAATTATTGTTGTGATGTTTAATTTTGCAGCAGTGGAATACACATTAGTTATAAAAATTAAAAAGAAAATTTTAATTTTTATCACTTTGAACCTGAGAATTGCGTTAGCAATTTTAGATTTAAATTGATAAAAACCATATTGTAAACCATAGTTTCGCAAGGATCATCAGGTGTAGTTTGCTCGATGTGGCTAAAAACCAGTAAAATTAATTTCAAATTAAAAAAATATTAAAATTCAAAATGTCTCCCACGGATCGATTTAATATTTTTGTAGAATCAAAATTTAAAAAAAAAACTCATAGTTTTTTTCCTGTAAATTTCCCAACAAAACTAGATGCAGAATTTATTTTCTCAAGATTTTACTGGAATTAAAAAATGACCACCACATTCTGACTTTTCAGTAATTTATTAAATCAAAAACTAAATATGAAAAACAAATTAGCATTCGCAAAAATATAAAGACGTGCAAGTGATTTTTCAGATTTTCAATTGCAAAATCGCCGCCACAGGTTGATTTTAGATGTTTATCCTTGTATGTCTAATTTTCTCACCAGATGCACACATCTTTATCAACTAAGCAATAAATATTTTGCCGTACAACATTATTGTGGCGATGTTGTTTTATTTTGCAGCAGTGAATCACACATTTAAAATAAAAAAAATAATGTTTTTATCATTATGAATCTGACAATTGCGTCATCAATTTTAGAATCAATTATATAAAAACATATTATGAGCCATACTTTTCATAATGACCACCTGGTGTATGTAGCTCGATGTGGCTAAAACCTTTAAAATTAATTCCAATTAAAAAAAATCAAAATGGCTCCCACGGATCGAGGTGACAATTTGTGGACGCTAAATCTTTAAAAATCCAACAATCAGAATTTTTTTCCTAAAATTCCCTACAAAACTAGATGCACAATTGAATTTTTAAGATTTCGCTGAAATTTAAAAATGACCGCCACATCCTGACTGTTTAGTTATTTTTTTAAATCAAAAGCTAAAAATTAAAACAACTTAACATTTTAAATTAGCATACGAAAAAATATAAAAATGTGCAATTTTATTTTATCAGAATTTTAATTAATGATTTTCAAAATAGCCGTCACTGGTTGATTTCAAATGATTATCTTGGTGTGTCTACTTTTCCTGCCAAAAGCACACATATTTATCCACTAAGCACGAAATATATCGCAATACATTATTGTAGTGACGTTGTTTTATTTTGCAGCAGTGAAATACACATTTGAAAAAACAAATGAATACAATTTGAATTCTCATCACTTTGAACCTGACAATTGCGTCCGCAATTTTAGATTCAAATTGATAAAAAACATATTCTAAACCATACTTTTCACAGGGATCATCACTTGTAGTTTGCTCAATGTGGCTAAAGCTATTAAAATTAATTCCAATTTTAAAAAATAACAAAATTCAAAATGTTTCCCACGAATGGACCTAATATTTTTGTAAAATCAAAATTGAAAAAAATAAGTGTCAGAATTTTTTTGACTAAAATGGACTAAAATGCCCAAGAACACTAGATGCACCATTATTTTTTTCGAGATTTCATCGAAATTAAAAACTGACCACCACATTCCTTACTTTTTTTAGTTATTTATTAAATCAAAAACTAAATTTGAAAACAAATCGGCATTCCCAAAAATATGAAGATGTGCAAGTTTTTTTTCAGATTTTAATGAGTTGCAAAATCGCTGCCACTGGTTGATTTTAAATGTTTGTCTTTGTATGTCTAATTTTGCTGCCCGATGCACACATCTTTATCCGATAAGCACTAAAATAATATTGCAATTATTGTTGTGATGTCAAATTTTGCAGCAGTGAAATACACATTTGAAAAAAACAAATGAATAAAATTTGAATTTTCATCACTTTGACCCTGAGAATTGCGTCAGCAATTTTCGATTCAAATTGATATAAACAGATTCTGAACCATACTTTTCGCAAGGATCATCAGGTGTAGTTTGCTCGATGTGGTTAAAAACCATTAATATAAATCCCGACTAAAAAAATATCAAAACAAAATTCAAAATGCCTCCACGGATCGATCTAATATTTTTGTAGAATCGATATTGAAAAAAAATAACCCATAGTTTTTTCCACTAAAATTCCCTACAAAACTAGATGCAGAATTTATTTTTTCCAGATTTCACTGAAAATAAAAGATGACCGCCACATTCTGACTTTTTATTCAATCAAAGACTAAACATGAAAAACAAATTAGTATTCTCAAAAATATGAAGATGTGCAAGTTTTTTTTCAGATTTTAAAAAGTTTCAAAATCGCTGCCACGGGTTGATTTTTAATGTTTATCCTTGTATGTCTAATTTTCCTGCCAAAAGCACACATATATATCCAGTAAGCACGAAATATATCGCAATACATTATTGTAGTGACGCTGTTTTATTTTGCAGCAGTGAAAAACACATTTGAAAAAACATATGAATAAAATTTGAATTTTCATCACCTTGAACGTGACAATTTGCGTCCGCAATTTTAGATTCAAATTAATAAAAACATATTCTAAACCATACTTTATACAAGGATCATCACTAACCTTGTAGTTTGCTCAAACGTGGCTAAAAACTATTAAAATTAATTCCAATTTAGAAAAATAACAAAATTCTAAATGTTTCCCACGAATGGACTTAATACTTTTGTAGAATCAAAATTGAAAAAATATAAAAGTCAGAATTTTTTTGACTAAAATTCCGAAGAAAACTAGATGCACAATTTTTTTTCGGGATTTCACCGAAATTAAAAACTGACCACCACATTCTTGACTTTTTTTAGTTATTTATTAAATCAAAAACTAAATTCGAAAAACAAATCAGCATTTGCAAAAATATGAAGATGTGCACTTTTTTTTCAGATTTTAATGATTTGCAAAATCGCCGCCACTGGTTGATTTTAAATATTTGTCCTTGTATGTCTAATTTTGCTGCCAGATGCACACATCTTTATCCGATAAGCACTGAAAAAATATTGAAATTATTGTTGTGATGTTTAATTTTGCAGCAGTGGAATACACATTGGATATAAAAATTAAAAAGAAAATTTTAATTTTTATCACTTTGAACCTGAGAATTGCGTTAGCAATTTTAGATTTAAATTGATAAAAACCATATTGTAAACCATAGTTTTCGCAAGGATCATCAGGTGTAGTTTGCTCGATGTGGCTAAAAACCAGTAAAATTAATCCCAAATAATAAAAAAAAAAAAAAAAAATGTCTCCCACGAATCGATTTAATATTTTTGTAGAATCAGAATTAAAAAAAAAATCATAGTTTTTTTCCATCAAATTTCCCAACAAAACTAGATGCAGAATTTATTTTTTCCAGATTTCACTGAAAATAAAAGATGACCGCCACATTCTGACTTTTTATTCAATCAAAGACTAAACATGAAAAACAAATTAGTATTCTCAAAAATATGAAGATGTGCAAGTTTTTTTTCAGATTTTAAAAAGTTTCAAAATCGCTGCCACGGGTTGATTTTTAATGTTTATCCTTGTATGTCTAATTTTCCTGCCAAAAGCACACATATATATCCAGTAAGCACGAAATATATCGCAATACATTATTGTAGTGACGCTGTTTTATTTTGCAGCAGTGAAAAACACATTTGAAAAAACATATGAATAAAATTTGAATTTTCATCACCTTGAACGTGACAATTTGCGTCCGCAATTTTAGATTCAAATTAATAAAAACATATTCTAAACCATACTTTATACAAGGATCATCACTAACCTTGTAGTTTGCTCAAACGTGGCTAAAAACTATTAAAATTAATTCCAATTTAGAAAAATAACAAAATTCTAAATGTTTCCCACGAATGGACTTAATACTTTTGTAGAATCAAAATTGAAAAAATATAAGTGTCAGAATTTTTTTGACTAAAATTCCGAAGAAAACTGGATGCACAATTTTTTTTCGGGATTTCACCGAAATTAAAAACTGACCACCACATTCTTGACTTTTTTTAGTTATTTATTAAATCAAAAACTAAATTCGAAAAACAAATCAGCATTTGCAAAAATATGAAGATGTGCACTTTTTTTTCAGATTTTAATGATTTGCAAAATCGCCGCCACTGGTTGATTTTAAATATTTGTCCTTGCATGTCTAATTTTGCTGCCAGATGCACACATCTTTATCCGATAAGCACTGAAAAAATATTGAAATTATTGTTGTGATGTTTAATTTTGCAGCAGTGGAATACACATTGGATATAAAAATTAAAAAGAAAATTTTAATTTTTATCACTTTGAACCTGAGAATTGCGTTAGCAATTTTAGATTTAAATTGATAAAAACCATATTGTAAACCATAGTTTTCGCAAGGATCATCAGGTGTAGTTTGCTCGATGTGGCTAAAAACCAGTAAAATTAATCCCAAATAATAATAAAAAAAAAAAAAAATGTCTCCCACGAATCGATTTAATATTTTTGTAAAATCAGAATTAAAAAAAAAATCATAGTTTTTTTCCATCAAATTTCCCAACAAAACTAGATGCAGAATTTATTTTCTCAAGATTTCACTGAAATTTAAAAATGACCACCACATTCTGACTTCTTAGTAATTTAATAAATCAAAAACTAAATATAAAAAAACAAATTAGAATTTCTCAAAAATATATAGATATGCAAGTTTTTTTCAGATTTTAAATTGCAAAATCGCCGCCACGGGTTGATTTTAGATGTTTATCCTTGTATGTCTAATTTTCTCACCAGATGCACACATCTTTATCCACTAAGCAATAAATATATTGCCGTACATCATTATTGTGGCGATGTTGTTTTATTTTGCAGCAGTGAATCACACATTTGAAATTAAAAAAAGATAGTTTTTATCACTTTGAATCTGACAATTGCGTCATCAATTTTAAATTGATAAAAAAATATTATGAGGCATACTTTTCATAATGACCACCAGGTGTAGGTTGCTCGATGTGGCTAAAACCATTGAAATTATATCCAATTAAAAAAATTAAAATAGCTCCCACGGATCGACGTGACATTTTTGTAGACTCAAAATCTTTAAAAATCCAACAGTCAGAAATTTTTTCCTAAAAATTCCTACAAAACTTGATGCACAATTGAATTTTAAAGATTTTGCTAAAATTAAAAATGACCGCCACATCCCGACTGTTTAGTTATTTATTTAATCAAAAACTAAAAATTAAAACAACCTAGCATTTTAAGTTAGCATTCGAAAAAATATGAAAAAGTGTTTATTTTATCAGAATTTTAAAGATTTTCAAAATATCCGTCACTGGTTGATTTTAAATGTTTATCTTGGTAAATCTATTTTTCCTGCCAAATGCACACATATTTATCTACTAAGCACGAAATATATCGCAATAAATTATTGTAGTGACGCTGTTTTATTTTGCTGCAGTGAAATACACAATAAACAAAATTAACTAAAAATTAAATTTTCATCACTTTGAACATGACAATTGCGTCAGCAATTTTAGATTCAAATTGATAAAAACATATTCTAAACCATGCAAGGATCATCTTTGTACTTTGCTCGACGTAGCTAAGAACTTTTAAAATGAATTCCAATTTTGAAAAATAACAAAATTCAAAATGTTTCCCACGGATCGATTTAATATTTTTGCAGAATCAAAATTGAAAAAAAGTAACTGTCAGAATTTTATTGACAAAAATTCCAAAGAAAACTAGATGCACAATTTTTTTTCCGGATTTCACTGAAATTAAGAACTGACCACAACATTCTTCACTTTTTTTTATTTATTTATTAAATCAAAAACTAAATTTGAAAAACAAATCAGCATTCGCAAAAATATGAAGAAGTGCACTTTTTTTTCAGATTTTAATGAGTTGCAAAATCGCCGCCACTGGTTGATTTTAAATGTTTGTCTTTGTATGTCTAATTTTGCTGCCCGATGCACACATATTTATCAGATAAGCACTGAAAAAAATTGCAATTATTGTTGTGATGTTAAATTTTGCAGCAGTGGAATACACATTGGATATACAAATTAAAAAGATAATTTTAATTTTTATCACTTTGAACCTGAGAATTGCGTGAGCAATTTTAGATTCAAATTGATAAAAACAGATTCTGAACCACACTTTTCGCAAGGATCATCAGGTGTAGTTTGCTCGATGTGGCTAAAAACCAGTAAGATTAATCCCAAATAATAAAAAAAAAAATTCAAAATGTCTCCCACGGATCGATTTAATATTTTTGTAGAATCAGAAATTAAAAAAAACCTCATAGTTTTTTTCCACTAAATTTCCCAACAAAACAAGATGCAGAATTTATTTTCTCAAGATTTCACTGAAATTTAAAAATGACCACCTTATTCTGACTTTTTAGTAATTTAATAAATCAAAAACTAAATATAAAAAACAAATTAGAATTCTCAAAAATATATAGATATGCAAGTTTTTTTCAGATTTTAAATTGCAAAATCGCCGCCACGGGTTGATTTTAGATGTTTATCCTTGTATGTCTAATTTTCTCACCAGATGCACACATCTTTATCCGCTAAGCAATAAATATATTGCCGTACATTATTATTGTGGCGATGTTGTTTTATTTTGCAGCAGTGAATCACACATTTGAAATAAAAAAAGATAGTTTTTATCACTTTGAATCTGACAATTGCGTCATCAATTTTGGAGAGATAAAAAAATATTATGAGGCATACTTTTCATAATGACCACCAGGTGTATTTTGCTCGATGTGGCTAAAACCATTGAAATTAAATCCAATTAAAAAAATTAAAATGGCTCCCACGGATCGACGTGACATTTTTGTAGACTCAAAATCTTCAAAAATCCAACAGTCAGAATTTTTTTCCTAAAATTTCCTACAAAACTAGATGCACAATTGAATTTTAAAGATTTTGCTAAAAATAAAAATGACCGCCACATCCCGACTGTTTAGTTATTTATTTAATCAAAAACCAAAAATTAAAACAACATAGCATTTTAAGTTAGCATTCGAAAAAATATGAAAAAGTATTTATTTTATCAGAATTTTAAAGATTCTTTCAAAATATCCGTCACTGGTTGATTTTAAATGTTTATCTTGGTAAATCTATTTTTCCTGCCAAATGCACACATATTTATCTACTAAGCACGAAATATATCGCAATAAATTATTGTAGTGACGCTGTTTTATTTTGCGGCAGTGAAATACACAATAAACAAAATTAACTAAAAATTAAATTTTCATCACTTTGAACATGACAGTTGCGTCAGCAATTTTAGATTAAAATTAATAAAAACATATTCTAAACCATGCAAGGATCATCATTAGTACTTTGCTCGACGTAGCTAAGAACTTTTAAAATGAATTCCAATTTTGAAAAATAACAAAATTCAAAATGTTTCCCACGGATCGATTTAATATTTTTGCAGAATCAAAATTGAAAAAAAGTAACTGTCAGAATTTTATTGACAAAAATTCCAAAGAAAACTAGATGCACAATTTTTTTTCCGGATTTCACTGAAATTAAGAACTGACCACAACATTCTTTAGTTTTTTTTTTTTTATTTATTAAATCAAAAACTAAATTTGAAAAACAAATCAGCATTCGCAAAAATATGAAGATATGCACTTTTTTCAGATTTTAATGAGTTGCAAAATCGCCGCCACTGGTTGATTTTAAATGTTTGTCTTTGTATGTCTAATTTTGCTGCTCGATGCACACATCTTTATGCGATAAGCACTGAAAAAATATTGCAATTATTGTTGTGATGTTAAATTTTGAAGCAGTGGAATACATAATGCAAATAAGAATTAAAAAGAAAATTTTAATTTTTATCACTTTGAACCTGACAATTGCGTCAGCAATTTTAGATTCAAATTGATAAAAACATATTCTAAACCATGCAAGGATCATCATTTGTACTTTGCTCGACGTAGCTAAGAACTTTTAAAATGAATTCCAATTTTAAAAAATAACAAAATTTAAAATGTTTCCCTGGATCGACTTAATATTTTTGCAGAATCAAAATTGAAAAAAAGTAACTGTCAGAATTTTATTGACAAAAACTCCAAAGGAAAACTAGATGCACAATTTGTTTTTCGGATTTCACTAAAATTAAAAACTGACCACCACATTCTTTACATTTTTTATTTATTTATTAAATCAAAAACTAAATTTGAAAAACAAATCAGCATTCGCAAAAATATGAAGATGTGCACTTTTTTTTCAGATTTTAATGAGTTGCAAAATCGCCGCCACTGGTTGATTTTAAATGTTTGTCTTTGTATGTCTAATTTTGCTGCAAGATGCACACATCTTTATCTTATAAGCACTAAAATAATATTGCAATTATTGTTGTGATGTTAAATTTTGCAGCAGTGAAATACACATTTGAGAAAACAAATGAATAAAATTTAAATTTTCATCACTTGGAACCTGAGAATTGCGTTAGCAATTTTAAATTAAAATGGATAAAAACATATTGTAAACCATACTTTTCGCAAGGATCATCAGGTGTAGTTTGCTCGATGTGGTTAAAAACATTAATATAAAGCCCAATTAAAAAAAATATCAAAACAAAACTTAAAATGTCTCCCACGGATCGATTTAATATTTTTGTAGAATCAAACTTAAAAAAAAATAACCGATGGTTTTTTCCACAGAAATTCCCTACAAAACTAGATCCACAATTAATTTTTTCCAGATTTTACTGAAATTAAAAGATGACCGCCACATTCTGACTTTTTAGTAATTTATTAAAGCAAAAACTAAATATGAAAAACAAATTAGCATTCTAAAAAATATGAAGATTTGCAAGTTTTTTTTCAGATTTTAAAGAGTTGCAAAATCGACGCCACGGGTTGATTTTAGATGTTTATCCTTGTATATCTAATTTTCCTGCCAAAAGAACACATATTTATCCAGTTAGCACGAAATATATCGCAATACATTATTGTAGTGACACTGTTATATTTTGCAGCAGTGAAAAACACATTTGAAAAAAACAAATAATTAAAATTTGAATTTTCATCACTTTGAACCTGACAATTGCGTCCGCAATTTTAGATTCAAATTAATAAAAACTGATTCTAAAACATATTTTATGCAAGGATTATCACTTGTAGTTTGCTCAATGCGGCTAAAAACTATTAAAATTAATTGCAATTTAGAAAAATAACAAAATTCTAAATGTTTCCCACGAATGGACTTAATATTTTTGTAGAAGCAAAATTGAAAAAATATAAGTGTCAGAATTTTTTTGACTAAATTGCACAAGAAAACTAGAGTCACAATTTTTTTTTCGAGATTTCACTGAAATTAAAAACTGACCACCACATTCTTTACTTTTTTTTAGTAATTTATTAAATCAAAAACTAAATATAAAAAAAAACAAATTAGAATTCTCAAAAATATAAAGATGTGCAATTTTTTTTTTAAATTTTAAATTGCAAAATCGCTGCCACGGGTTGATTTTAGATGTTTATCCTTGTATGTCAAATTTTCTCACCAGATGCACAATTCTTTATCCACTAAGCAATAAATATATTGCCGTACATCATTATTGAGGCGATGTTGTTTTACTTTGCAGCAGTGAATCACATATTTGAAATAAAAACATATTTTTTATCACTTAGAATCTGCCAATTGCGTCATCAATTTTAGATTCAAATTGCTAAAAACATATTATGAGCCGATGTGGCTAAAACCATTGAAATTAATTCTAATTAAAAAAAAAAATAGCTCCCACGGATCGAAGTGACATTTTTGTAGACTCAAAATCTTTAAAAATACAGCAATCAGAATTTTTTTTCCCAAAATTTCCTACAAAACTAGATGCACAATTGATTTTTTAAGATTTCGCTGAAATTAAAAAATGACCGCCACATCCCGACTGTTTAGTTATTTTTTTAAATCAAAAACTAAAAAATAAAACAACTTAACACTTTAAATTAGCAGTCGAAAAAATATGGAAATGTGCAATTCTATTTTATCAGAATTTTAATTAATGTTTTTCAAGACATCCGGCATTGCTTGATTCTAAATGTTTATCTTGGTTAGTCTACTTTTCCTGTCAAAAGCACACATATTTATCCACTAGGCACGAAATATATCGCAATACATTATTGTAGTGACGCTGTTTCATTTTGCAGCAGTGAAATACAAATTTGAAAAAAAATGAATGAAATAGAAATTTTAATCACTTTGAACCTGACAATTGCGTCCGCAATTTTAGATTCAAATTGATAAAAACATATTCTAAACCATACTTTTCACAAGGATCATCACTTGTAGTTTGCTCAATGTGGCTAAAAACTATTAAAATTATTTTATTAGTTTTAAATTTTTGTCTTTCTATGTCTAATTTTGCTGCCAGATGCACACATCTTTATCCGATAAGGAATGAAAAAATATTGCAATTATTGTTGTGATGTTAAATTTTGCAGCAGTGAAATACACATTGGATATACAAATTAAAAATAATTTTTTTATCACTTTGAAGCTGAGAATTGCGTCAGCAATTGCTAATTCAAATTTTGTATTTGTCTTTCACTAAAATTGGAATTTAAAAGCACACGTAACATCCAGGCTTATTTAAAAGAATATATGGATTGAAAAACCGTGGCCCAAAACGTGAATACATATAAAAAACGTTTGATAAAACTGTGTTTCCCAACGGGTTTTTTGTCGTGGATTTCGCGTATTTTTCAATTTAAATTATGTTCAGGCTTACATGGGGCGATCAATAGTCGTATACTGCAATGATGTGTATACCATAAATACCGTTAATATGATACATAGCAGTTGCAGATCGGTTCACTAGCACAGAAATAACATACGTCCAAGTAACCCTACCCCCTAATTTAAAACTGCGCGACGTTGTTAATAACATATTTAGGGTACCTCTATATAAAGTTGTCAAAATAGTATTTGCATCCCTATATTTTCAATGTTAACATTAGATTTCGTGTTCAGTATATCCCAGGGCTTCAAAAACTTAGTTTCGTTGAGATGTAGGGGAGGGGGGGGGGGTGCATGGTAGCCATATGTAGCCCATCGCCTACAAGAGCAAACTCACGATCATTGTGATAAGCTGATTTATCCTGAATCCTTCTAAGCATGAATTACATATTTCCTTAGAATATTTTCTTCAATTTGAATCTGCCGTTTTAAACACAAGCATAGCGACAAATTTAGTTTTAGGGGAAAAAATAAATATGTCTTTGATAATTTTATTTTCACATTTAAAAAAAAAAAATTTGAATAGCAATAAGTAATCTACACCTGATGATCTATGTGAAAGTATTTCTTGAAATACTGCTGCATAAGATAATAATAATAAAAACATCACTACAGTCATGTATGACAATCTATTTTGTGGTTAGTTGATAATGATGTGTGCATCTGCTAGAAAAAATACAAATACAAAAAGAAACATCTACAATCAACCAGTGGCGGCAATTTTATAAACTTATTAAATTTCCGAAAAAATCTGTGTGAGACATTTTGATTTTTTAAAACTTCTTTTCAATTTATAATACCAGCGATTACCCTACATCTTATGATCCATGTGAAAGTATTCCTTGAAATATGATTTTTATCAATTTGAATCTAAAATTTCGAACGCAATTGCCAGGTTCAAAGGTTCAATGCCGAAAAAAATAACAAACACACACCACTGTAGTCATGTATGGCAATGTATTTGGTGCTTAGTTGTTAAAGATGTGTGAATCGGGCAGAAAAAAGTAAAAAATTTAAAGAGAAACATTTAAAATCAATCTGTGGCGGTCATTTTATAAATCATTAAAATCCTGAAAAACATAGATTTGCACATGTTCATATTTTTGCCAATGCTAATTTAAAATGATAAAAAAACTGATGGTTAGTATTTGATTTTATAACTAACTAAAAAATCTAGATAATGCATTTAATACATCCTTTTTCAGTTTATGTGAAATCTTGAAAACATCAATTGCGCATCTAGCTGTGTTGGGAATGTTATTAATTTTTTTAAATTTTGCATCTAGAAAAAAAAATTGATCCGTGAGTTCCACCTTGCTTTTTTTTTTACATTTTTGTCCATTAATTAGAATAGTTTAGAGTTTGATTCGCAATTGCCGTGATCAAAGTGATACAAATTCAAATGTTATTTTCAATTTTTATGTCAGATGTGTATTTCACTGCTGCAAAATAAAAATATATATCACTACAATCATGTATGCCAATATATTTTTGCTATATTCTTAGTTGATGTGTACATTTGGTAGACAAAATTAAAATACAAGAAGAAACATTTAAAATCAACCAGTGGCGACAAATTTGCAATTAATTATATTACTGAAAAAGAAACAAGCACATAATTAAAAAACTTGCTAAAAAACTTCCAGATTTAGCCTTTAAAAATATTATTTATTTGATCCGTGGGAGCCATTATGATTTTATTTATACATTTTGTCAATTAATTTGAACAGTTTTTAACCACAGCGAGTAGCCTACCCCTGATGATCTATGTTAAAGTATTCGTTGGAAAATGCTTTTTATTTAAAATTGCAGATGCAAGTGTCGTGTTCAAAGTGATACAAAGTCAAAATTTATTTCCCACTTTTATTTAATATGGGTAATTCACTGCCGAAAAATAACAAAAAAACAGCAATACAGTCATGTATGTCAATATATTTGGGGCCTAGTTCATAAAGATGTGTGAATCTGGTGAAAAAATAATAATAAAGGAGATAAACTGTGGCGGCCATTTTGAAACTCATGAAAATCTTGAAATAACAATTTGCACATGTTGATCAAATTGAAGCCACAGAGAGAGAAATTTAATTATCAGTATCGTTGAATCATCGACATGTCTTTGATAGAAAGTCTAAAACAATACACATATCAACAGATTATATGTTAGAATGTCTACTGATTCATCGGAAAGTAACGTCAGTTATATGTGTACGAACAAAACAGCAGTAATCGGAAATTACTGACTGGTCTGCTCTTTATATCCATGGCTCACAATGATAAATGCCATAGATTATTTCCCGAGACCAGAGTGGACCGCCCCACTTGGTCGTGCCATGTCTTGATGAATTCCATGCATTATTTCCCGACACTAGAGTAGAGCACCCCACTTGGTCGTGCCATGTCTTGGTGAATTCAATACATTATTTCCCGAGACCAGAGTACACCACCCCACTTGGTCGTGCCATGTCTTGGTGAATTCAACACATTATTTCCCGAGCTCACTGTACACCGCCCCACTCGGTCGTGCCATGTCTTGGTGAATTGCGGTCTCACGTTCAGCATCTAACATTTCGTAAGATGAGGACGTCTTATGAGCTGCTTCAGCTTCAGCTGCTTAATAAAAAAACAGTGATCATAGAATTATATTTGTGAAAAAGTAATCTGACAGGAATACTATATTTAATAAACAAAAAAAAATATTAGCAAAAATTTACAACAAAATGTATTACATCCAATTATTTTGATAATAAATCGCCACTCTAAAATTACCAGTGAATAATGTAAGTTATCATGTGAGATGCATGTGATCTCCTTGTACTTTTCAGTGAAAATAAAATAAGGTTTGACTTAAAGGCAAGATAGTGTTTGATTTATCACAATGTATAATCACAGCAAATAAAATGTGTAACCACAGACGGCAATTAACGCTTATAGCGTGGGGATCAACTTTAGACGTCAGAATCAGACGTATTTAGACGCTAACAGAGACATTGATGATGATTTCAAATTGAAAAAAACCTTTGGTCTCCATGGTTTATACAGAAATATTTCAGCACCTTAAGTGTTAAAAGTGAGTAACATGACATACATTTATCTGAATGTCACAGAACACATTACTTACAAGAGATGTCACGTGGTTCAATCTCATCATATTCTGACTCAGGATTTAGTGCAGCAGCGGCAACAGCTGAAGAACAGGGTTGGAAAAGAGGAATTGTAAAACGTAAAAATAGTATAGGCCTATATCAGATAAATCAATTGCATAGACATAAGACTAAGACCCATAAACTCAACAATAAATCATTTTAGGTGCTTTATGATATAAGCTATAATAATATTTGTATAACATTTGTATAAGATATTAATGTCAGCTTTATTTTTCAGATCAACCAAAAATCCATGATTCCTAAAAGTTATATGCATTTCAAATACAACCACTACTAGATATGATATATATACTATATTTATGTACTTACATGACTCGTTATAAGCTACAGCTGAACTTGGTTGTTCTCTAGCAGTGGCAACTGAAAACAGGATTATAGAGTGATGAAATGGTAAGACGTAAACTATAGATAAAGGCATATTATATCATATGATAAGAAATAATTGTGTACTCAATTCAGTACAATTTTTTTGGATGCTGCCTATAATATTATAATTTACCAGGTGGGGACTTTAATATTATTATCATAAATGTCCACAATTAAACAGACGTACCTCCATCAACATTGTAGTATGTATGTACTTGGTCATCTTCTAGTGTTGGAGTCCTCAAATTTCGACGAACTCTAAAGGGAAACAAGGGAGATATTGTGAATGTAGCTATACACCCATTGTAATCATTAATTACATATGTCATATGTTTTTCATTTTCTTCATTTATGTTCTTTTGCAACGAGACAGACGTAATATTTTGCATTTTTCTAAAATGTTGAATAAGTGTGTTGAATATTTGCTAAACTACATTCTTATCACAGTTAACTGGGAGCATTATAAAACAGTTGATGCTATGCTCCTGTACATATGCGGCAAACATTGCTCTTTGCTACTCTGACAAAATATGTGTCATAAAATAGACAGTATTTTTATTGCATAAAATCAAACAACTATTACAAAGTTCGCGACTTTTTTTCATGGATGAAATCTAAAAAATGTTTTCAAAACATATAATATAACATCCCAGGCGGATCAGGAGGTAATATAAGGTTGTACCACATTCTGCACCATAACACATCAGATGCACATAGAATAATCATTATACTCGCCGTCAAATTAACCAGGATCGCATGATTTTCGGCGATTTCTCGGTCAATTCTCAACCGATTTCCTTCAAATTTTGTATAGGCCATTTTCTATTTAAATTCTAACAGCCCAGTAAATTTCGTGAAATTATATAGCGTATTTCAAAAGTTAGACCATTTGACATGTAGTAAATTAAAATTACGACGTCCCTCTATAACCCCATTAAACTAATTCCAGAATTTTATTACATGGCAAATGGTCTAACTTTTTAAATATTGAATATAATTTTTCTACCCCTGTTAGGATTTTAATAGATAATGACCTCTGCAAAATTTCAAGGAAATCGGTTCAAAATTGACGGAGAAATCGCCGAAAATCATGCAATCCTGGTGGATCATTTTTAATTCGACGGCAAGTATAGGCTTGTAGCACATTCTGTACCATAACATACAAAATGCCAGGGAGAAGCATTATTAGGCTTGTAGCATATTCTGGTCCAAAACATATACCATATAGGCAATATATATGGGCATTACAGATACATTATGAACTCTATATTACATTCTGTAACATATTACATTTCGGTATTACATTTAATAACATAAGCTACATCCTTGAAGCATTATTAAGCGTGTTGTATATTCCCCACTGTGAAATGTGACCTCACCTTATATACATCACCAATATAATTATGAATCCAATAGTCAGTAACGCAATGATAACTCCCAACACACCGGCAACGGCAACTACAGAGAACATATAATAAACAACAATAAGTAAAGCAATAATACCTCCCAACACACCGGCAACGACAACTACAGAGAACAAATGATAAACAATAATAAGTAAAGCAATGATAACTCCCAACACACCGGCAACGACAACTGATGACTCCCTATGATACCCGTCTTGTAAACATCTCCAGTATTGCATCATCTACGCCCTCAGCTGTACTAGCTTGTACTGAACCTGTCATGCATTAGGACACAAACCTACATAATATCTCCATGTCATCGTCAATTACTGTTGATGGGAACTGACCTAATTTGTTGAAATCAGTTGTCTCATCACATACATCACATCGTCTTTCCGTGGTCGCAGAAGATGGACATACCATCATATCCTGTGATTGGTGAAGGCGTGAATGCCCCTGCTCTTCTGTGGCCCAATGGAGTCGCACAGTTCATGGACAGGAATCCATCTCTAGTGCTGGCTTTGCGACATGCAATTCACAGCTGGTGTAGACAAGTCTCTCGGAGAGCTGACATCATACTGACTGCTATGCAGGGGCGTAACCAGGATTTCTAAGAGGGGGGTTGTATTTTTTTTAGATGATTTACTTTTTTATTGATGTCCAAATGCTACATGTTAGAGGTGGGAGAGTGAGGATTGAGATAAGCCCACTATGTTTTTTCTCTGTTTTACATGAGACTGTGCATTATTAAGGCCGCGCATTTCCAAAAACATAAGTTATTTTTAAATGAAACATGCCGATTAAAAAAAAATCAGGAGATAAAAAACATAGATCCAGGCTTCCAGCAATTTTTATTTTATCGCCCTCCGTAATTTTTTAAACCTCAAGTTTTTTTCAATGTTTTTTCCTCGCTCCCCTTCATTATATTCCCATAATCATTGTGGCCTAAGGTTAATTATACACAAAATAACAACCATTTCCAGGAGTCTTAAGTGTTGCAAAGCGCTGGATAACTTCATCATCGCAGATAACAATGTCATGGTATGCATGCATGAGTCATGAGCCTTCAAGTTTCAAAGAAACAACATGTTTCTTCCTCGCTCACTCATAAGGATTGAATGGTGTGGAGAGTCTCTGTGACCGAGAGGTAGCGTGCTCGGCCTCAAACTGACAGAGCTAGAATTTCGAATCCTGTGTGTGGAGGGCAGTGTCATCTCATTCATTTCACCATCCTCAGGAGATTCTACTAGCCCAGTTTATCCTACATGTGCACAAAGGTGGCATACAACCACATTCATTTCATTTCATTTACGACAAAACCCTGAAAAGTTTGTGAAATTTAAGTGAGCATTTTAAAAGTTAGATCATTTGACATGAAGAGACATTTCGAAATAAAAAATGAATAAAATGAATGGGTTTATGAAGGACCTTCACATTTAGCCATTTACTAGTAGCCTACATGGCAAATGTTGGATGATTTTTTCCTTTGAAATCAGCGGGAAACATTAACGCAGAAGTGGCAGAATATGTGACTTCTTCTCAGAGCTGTCAGTGTGACTCAAAGGGGAGTTCGTGCGAACCCCTCGACCCCCCCCCCCCCTCCTGGCTACGCCACTGCTATGAAAATATTTTCAATGTCACTGGATTTTGCATCAGGACTCCCTTAGGGCTTCATCCTTTTGTCGCATGATTGGTATGTAAGAAGATCATCGTGTCCGCCTCCTCGTGAGTACAGAGGGCAAATTCACCTTGGTCGATCATGTGGCTGCTGGTGAAATCTTCTTTTGATATCAATGATCATATTCTCTCACTGTTTCTGCGAAAAATGCGCCAGCTGGATGGAATTTTGCACTTGTTTGACACCCTTCATCTCACTAACGTCCTCGATTAAATTGACTTGGCTTCAATTTTCACATTATTTGACCTATTGTGCTTGGCAGAGTGTGCCTGTATTGTGGAAAATGTGGCATATTCTTCAAATGTCTTTGAGCTCTTTGATGACTTGATGCTCATGATGGCTGCATTTTATGCTCAGTAACCCACCTTCTTTTGTTGTGCAAGCTGTGCGGCTGAATCTCCAGTCACACCATACGCTCCACCATCAGCCTTGACGACTGCGTTCACTTGCTCAAGAGCCTGGTCAAAAAATATTTGTGACACTGTCGGCTCGATTTATGCACAATAACATTGCAGTTCAGAACGCCTGAGCCATCTGAGGTTGTTTCTGTTAAATCATATTGTCTTTGTAGAGGACTGGAGTATATTGTGCATAATTTACATTGTTTTTTTTTGCAAATAAGAATGGTATCAGTTCGGCCAGTGACTGACAGTACAGATTGAAGTTTGCCTTCTCGAATCATTGGATCAACAAGAGGATTGCTAATACCAAGTACCAGAACTGGACGCTGAAGTGTGTGACTCTTACACCACGATTCGACTTTGAGAGCTTCCCAGTGTTTTCAGTCCCGCCGCAGTAGTCAGGATAGCCTTTACAAAGAGCTGCATCCTGTTACTTGGTACATCTGCAGGGTGCTAGTGCATTGTTCCTCCTCAGTGCTTCCTCCGCCTTTGTCAAGCTTTGTATGATCCAGAACGAAGGACCTCGAGGGCATAGAAGAGAAGTAAGTACTGCATGCTCGTCGCAATCATGGTATAACAACCATAGTGATACTCAGGAGAATTGGTAGGCAACCATCTGGGTGAGATCTTCATTTTTCTCCTCTTGGAAAATACAGCACTTCTTCCAGTCAATGTGGAGTGTACACGTTTTCGCTGGTCCAGTTTTCGCCATCTTTATGGACAGTTCAATCAAGGTCATCCTTTCACTACCTTCAGATATGGGATACGACCAAAGTCCCATTTTCCTTGGCTGTGCTCACGGTCACACCTTGTCTTTTTAAGCGCGGACAACTAACAACATCTAATCTAACTAGTTTACTATAGCAGACAGATCCGGGCACATTAGACAGCATTTATGACACTAAGTTGACATAGGTGATGCTGAACCCCATGCTGAGTCTCACAGCAATGACGTCACCAATGTGCCCTGGTTGTGCCATGACATTACTCCTGTGCCGAGCATAATCAATCAATCAATCACCAAGAGCTTATATTTCACCATGTTCAGGCTACTTTGCAAGTATGACTTTGAAAGTATGACGGTATACCCATCATATTAGTCCATAGGTTGCACTAATACATGACGGGTGCACCTGTCATGTTAGACCTGAAGGGGTTAAATAAATGTCGTTTTGGTTGGGTTAAATTCGGTCATGCGCCACATTTGATGCTTATTAAACCTAATCAGACCAATAAAATGGCCTTGACCTTTGACCTTGACTTCCAAATAATTTTACAATGGCATAAGTTTATTTATGGCATATGGTTTGAAAGAAATCTACGCCAAGAAAACCAAATTTGAACAAATAGGCCCATATATGTTATTTTATAGATTTAAGCCTAGCGATTGGCGGCCATCTTGGAAATATGCATATGAAAAATTGCCACTGGGTGAAATTTAGTACTCCCGGTGGAAATGACGACTCTAGCCTCTACTGAACACAAATCAATCAAAATAAAAACTTCTGTATGAATTTCCGGGTTATATCAGCATTCTGCCTGACAAGAATGAAAAGATTTGACATCCGCTCAAAATTTGCTACATTCGCCGAGTATTTGTAAGCGTTTGTAACAAATTCGAGACGTCATTCTCCACCTGCTTAGGAATATGCGCCAATTTAGGAAGCGTCTCCTAAATTTCAGCGAATGTTGCAAATGCTGTCATTCGCCGTCAATTTTTGTAAACAATCGCAAGCCATTGGTATCGTTGGTAAGGTATTCGGAAGCAAATACAACGTTCGTAAGGCATATTCAAAGCGTTGGCAAGACACTCGCATTATTTATAAGTACGTTTGTAACGTTTGCAAGCCCATTTGTAAGCATTCGCAAGCATATATACCATTCGCAAGGCAGTCACAGCATTTAACATTTAGCCCATTTGCACCATTCGCAACGATTGGTAGCAATTCGTACGGCATTGGCAAGCATTCGCAGTGCATTTGCAACAAAATTGTAAGGAGAGGTCGAATGATGACTGAGGTTGAAAAAATTTCGCTATCAATTCACATTTTTTGGGCGAATTCACTGCGAATTTTAAAGATACGTATTCGCTATATCCGCTAGCATAATCGCCTATGTGTGAGGGCAGCATAAATGAAACGAAGACTATCTGTGAATCACGGATAAAAGATCGTCACACTTTACTTGATGTGATATCAAGCCATTTGTCTGTTTTCATGGAGATATCAGTAAATATATCCAAGTTTCAAACCCAATCACGACCTTCATTAAGTTGTGCAAGTGTTTTGATGCGCTCATACAATAAATTACATGCTAACACAGCGTGTAAAGTGTTATAGAAAGATAAAATAAAAAAATGAAGAATAATTAATTTATAATACCATAGCAATGCCAATGTTTTGGGGTAACTTTATTGATTTAAATATGTTAATAAATATATTCAATTCACCTACCAGGTGTAGTATTTTCTTGTTGAGTGTTACATTTGTAGCTACCAACATTGTTGGTGCAGGTTTGGTGGCAAACGTTGGT
Source organism: Flabesymbios commensalis (assembly GCA_964017125.1). Lineage (NCBI taxonomy): Eukaryota > Metazoa > Annelida > Polychaeta > Terebellida > Flabelligeridae > Flabesymbios > Flabesymbios commensalis. The sequence continues at coordinate 82,159,694 of OZ024913.1, forward strand.
TTCCAGACATTCATCAATGTCTTCACAATGAATGCCATTGATGACTCTGTATCCCGGTCTACATGAGCAGTTATATGATCCTGAGGAGTCGATACATATATGATGACAGCCATCAATACCTTCGTCACATTCATTTATATTAATACATGTGTGCTGATCGTCCTCCAGCCTTAGTCCTTCAGGACATCCACACTGATAGCTGTACCACGTTAGCTGGCTACACGTATGTGAACAGCTTGATGTAAAACATAGATCCTCCCCTGAAAAAAACAGTGTTTTCATAAATAAAAATGTCTCTACAAAATGCATTTGGTAAGAAAACGTGATAATTTGTTATTATTTGAGAAATAATGTGCAAAAATACTCATAATCACAATATCATGTGTAAATTTAAAGACTATTGTACAATAATAATAATACTCATAATCGCAATATCATATGTGAATATAAGAAAGAATGTACAATAATACTCATAATTACAATGTCATATGTGGATGGACCTGGATAATTTGGGTAGAAATAGTGAGCACAATCATTGTTTTCGGTGCTACAAGTCTTAGACGGAGAAATGCAGACGTCATGGTAATTGTATAAGTGTGTTATATTGCCCAGTATTTTGTACTTTCAGCATATTTTGTCATCATGTAGCGGGTGTTTTCACTTACCGCATGTTTTGTCATCCTCTAGTTGTGGGTTTGTATTACAACACGTGTTTCCGTCATCGTGCAGAAAGTAGCCACTGTTACAGGCGCAGACAAACGACTCTCCATCACCAGGTATACATTCATGGTCACAACCACAATCTGAAGTCAATACCAAAATCCATATGTATGGGCAATTGGAGAAAAATTCTTAACAATAATTTCTCCAGGTCAGCATTTTAAATTTAAATTCACCATATTTAAAATGTATGATTAAATATTACGCTCAACTGTCATAATTTATAAAAAAAATTATGTTTTCATTGATATGATAGTTCATGTGCCTAAGAACATATAATCTTACAAATTAGCACTGTGACAACGAAAAAATGGTGAACTTCAAAGCATTTAATTATGAAACTATACATGCAAAATCTGTATGTAACAACCGTCAGCATTAAACAAATGTGACAATGAAACCACAGTGCTGATGAAACTACAGTTACATGAAACCACTGTGCTCATGAAACCAGTGTCACCATGAAAACACAGTGAGCATGATCACGAAACCATTCTCAGCTTGAAATTCTGTTACGGTGATTATATTAGTAAACATTACATCCATTTAATCAGGATACTGTAATTATGTTAGTCAACATTACATCCACTGAATCAAGACACTATAATTATATTAATCAACAAAACATGTACTAAATCAAGACAGGGCGGGCGAAAATTCAGGAAAATGGCTCTCAGAGCACTTATTTCTTTAAGTTCCCAGGGGGAGCCTCTATCACACCAGCACCACTTCTACTTTACTTCCGCCGGCCTGCTAGACACTATAATTATATTAGTCAACAAAACATCCACTAAATCAAGACACTATAAATACATAAGTCAATATTGCATCCACTGAAACTAGACACTATAATTATATTAGTCAACAACACGTCCACTAAATCAAGACACTATAATTAGTTTCGTCAACAACACGTCCACTAAATCAAGACACTATAATTATATTAGTCAATAAAACATCCACTAATTCAAAACACTATACTTATATTAGTCAATAACACATCCACTAAGTCAAGACACTATAATTATATTAGTCAGCAAAACATCTACTAATTCAAGACACTATAATTACATCAGTCAACAAAACATCCACTAAATCAAGACACAATAATTATTTTATTCAACAAAACATCCACTAAATCAAGACACTTTATTTATTTTATTCAACAAAACATCCACTAAATCAAGACACTATAATTATATTGGTCAACAAAACACCCACCAAATCAAGACACCATAATTATATTAGTCAACATTTGATCCACTGAATCAAGACACTATAATCATATTGGTCAATCTTTGATCCACTTTGGATTAACATGTTCATAGTATCTGTTACTACCATGTTCCACCACGCTATAGAGTGAGCCACCAAGACACCTCGTATTACCATGTTTCACCACGCTGTGAGTAAGACATCAAGGCACCTCGTATTGCCATGTCCACTACGCTACCGAGTGAACCACCAACGCACTTCGTATAACAATTACCATGGTCCACCATGCTACCGAGTGAGCCACCAAGTCACCTCGTATTTCTGAGATCAGAATGATATATAATAATGGGACCCTGGTCTAGTAGTTAATGCTGTAGGGCGAGGGCATGGTGTAGTGGTTATTGCTGTAGGGAGGGGGGGGGGGCCTGGTGTAGTGGTTAATTCTATAGGGCGGGGGTCTAGTGTAGTGGTTAATGCTGCAGGGTGGGGCCCTGGTGTAGTGATTAATTATGTAGGGCGGGGCCCTGGTATAGTTGTTAATGCTGTAGAGCGGGGGACCCTGGTGTAGTGGTTTATGCTGTAGAGCGGGGCCCCGGTGTAGTCCGGTGTAGTGGTTAATGCTGCCTGAAAAGTCAAAGATCGCTGTTCATTTCCTCCGCTCTGGCATTCAGGTTCAAAAGAAACATAGGTTTCTTCCCCGCATTCAGGCAAAGAAACAACATTTTGTGCGGAGCCTCCATGTCCGAGAGGTAGTCTGCTCAGCCTCAGACCACCAGGGCTTGAAGTTCAAATCCTTTGTCTAGAGGGCAATGTCATCTCATTTATCTCACTTTTAGAGGTTCTTATCATCCAACTTAGCATATGTGTGCACAAATGTGCCCTAAAACCTCATTCATTCATTCATTCATTCATTCATTCTAACTTAGTACACATGTCCACCATTTGATTTAATCATCGTGTTTGATGTACTCACTGACTCACCCTCTATACAATTACATCATGTCTCTCGTAAAATAAAAATTAAACAAATCCGTTCATCACGTTTTATGTAATCCTGCGGACGGAAAGATAATAAAAAAAAAAAAAAACAGATATACCAACACGACCAAACCAACACGACATAGCCTTCTTCAATAATCGTGTTTGATATACTTACTGACCCATCCTCTACACCATACTTGATGATTTCCCCCATATTCTTCACCCGAGATATACTCTGCGGGGTGAAGTTGATGTTCACCCCACTGCCAGCTGTATACTACGGCCTGTTGCCAGTCAGTGTCGTTGTAGGTCAGGGTCCAGTAGTATTCAGGGTGAGAATGAGTACATTTCCAATGGGATCCTGTGATGAACCCATTGGAGAGTTTAATCAGGAAACCACTTTGGTCGTTGTCACTGCGGTCCTCTGCAAACACAGCCAGAAGCCGTGTGTTATTAGGCAGGGTGACCTCTGCCGCCGTGTCTGTACCAGAGAAGTGCGTGACAACGCTAGAACTGCCATCAACGCGTACATTAGCCCATTCATGAGCACGGCCATAAAAGGTAACTGCAATCACAATAAAACAGGTCATAAAAATTAAAACACTCAACCACAAAATAATTAAATAATAAACATTTGTAATAAATGTTTCATTAATCTAGATATATGTGATTCGTTGAACGGAAAATATATTATCAGACCAAAGTGGTAATAATTAGTTGTTGTAAAGTAATGATAAGCTCGTGGATCCGAAAATAGTTTAATACTTTCACAATCTTACTTTTTAACATTTGAATATGAATATTGATTTACGTCGCTTTCTGCACGATCATGGCAACATCGCGACAAAAGGAAGCCCCAAGCCTGGACTATGCCGTACTCTTCTTTCGACTGACTTCAAGGGTTCTTTATAGTGCACAGTACCATAGGCAGCACTGTACACTCCATGCCTTTGAACAGTTCGGAGCACTGTATATGCATAACCACGATGACAAATATCCGTCCCGAACGGGATTCGAACCTGGTACCCCCAGCCAGGTTACAAGCCTCAGTCGAGTCGAATGAGCCATTGGGGACGGCCTTGAACATTTCAAGCATCATATGTATGCGTTGAATGTGCAATGGTCTATCATATTATGTATTAGCATGCTATCAAATAACTATTTGTAGTGTAATTTTGTGTATTATATAACATAATATATACTTTGTTGTAACAATTTGATCCTCCAACAACAATTATGATTTACTTACATTACATCACAGAGATTTTGATATATTTAAATATGGCAATATTACGAAATTGTATTTTTGATTGATTTTGCATTAAATTTTCTATTCTTTTTCCAGCATTATAATCAGCACACAGTTTCTGACCATTTAAGTGATTATATGATAATGTAATAACGTTTTAATTTATATTGGTATTTGTGACCTTTCATCCTAATTCGCGGTCAACTGACAATCTGCCGAAACATTGCTTCAATGTTCTTATCTTAAGAAATTAAGCCTTTAATAAACCCCCCCCCCCCTCTCACCCACCTTTTCCTGGTTTTGCTGTTTCATCGAGTAGAAACACAGAATACATATAAAACATATATTAAAACATATCATAGGGTGATAATCAACATAGATAGATAGTAATATTTACTCAGGTATGTTGTTAGGCTTTGTAATCGTCATTCAGCTCGAGCTGGTAATAATCAATCTGAACGTTGTGAGGTTTCGCTAGTAATATTCACTCAGGCATGTTGTTAAGTGTGGTAATTTTATTCATCCCGAGGTTGAAATTGCAGCCGCAATTCGCACCTCAATGTTAATAAAATTAAGAAGTGTTACCTTGGAGCTACAAGGGTTAAAACTAATATTTTCCACCGGTTGACATTATAAGGGTTAACATATCTATTTTCCTTGACATCTACCCAGTATTGTTTGAAGAATATCACGGATACCACAGCAACTTAGGTGTGTAAGTACGGGCTTTGTGTATATACCTACTTACGTAAAAACTCTTGCACTCACGCACTTGCGCAAGTACTTGCGCACTTAAATACTTGACTAAGTAATTGCTCATTTACACACTTGCGCACTGGCGCAGATTCGCACTTGCGCACTTCCGCACAGGTCGGTCAGTCGCCTACTACCCTGCAATGAATGGGCCATCACCCGACATGAATATCATTAAAGCATTGACTTTGATTCAGATCCACTATCCGGATCGCTTAAAAAACTATAGAAAAAAATACGTCAGTACCTAAGGATTATTGTGCCAAGGTTTTAAGTAGATTACTTGTAAACTGTGTGCAAAATAAAGTGGCGAAAATCGACCGTAGTATAATAATAAGAAAAAGAGTAGTTTCATCAGGAGACTAGTAAACTTGAACGACTAGCTTCAAACTTAATACCAGCAATGCTACAACCCCGCTTCCATGTCATCCAAACTGATATAGCTTCAATATAATGTATACAGTGATATAATATCCCTGTGCTATTTTGATTTTAAAGAATACGAATTTCAAGTTACCCTCACACTATTTTGAATTAAAAGAACCCCAATTTCAAGGTACCCTCACACCCACGCCTACAAACCAATTATAACCCTGTCACACCTAGAACCCATTATGCCACTGCCACACCTACAAAGCCATTATGACCCTATCACAACTACAAACACATTATGACCCTGTCACAACTACAAACCTATTATGACACTGCCACATCTACAAACCCAATATACTCCAGTCACACCTACAAACCTATTATGACCCTGTTACACCGACAAACCCATTATGACCCTGTCACACCTACAAATCAATTATGCCCCTGTCACAGCTACAAACCCATTATGCCTCTGTCACACATACAAACCCATTAATCCCCTGTCACAAGTACAAACCCATTATGACCCTGTCGCACCTACACACCCATTATGACCCTGTCACACCTACAAACCCATTATGACCCTGTCACACCTACAAACCCATTATGACCCTGTCACACCTACAAACCCATTATGCCACTATCACACCTACGAACCCATTATAACTGTAGGGATTTTCGGTGCCTCTCCACACAGCCGCCCTAAATGTCAGTGACCTGGATCAGTCATGTGACCATAGGTGACCACTGTTCTGTGAGTCAATTATTCTACCCAGTTACGTCTACACAGTCTTAGAGGTTAGTCATAAGATCTAGTGACTCCCATTTAAGCCTACACAGTCCCAGATGCCAGTCATAAGATCTAGTGACTCCCATTTAAGCCTACACAGTCCCAGAGGCCAGTCATAAGATCTAGTGACTCCCAGTTAGGCCAACACAGTCCCAGAGGCCAGTCATAAGATCTAGTGACTCCCAGTGAAGCCAACACAGTCCCAGAGGCCAGTCATAAGATCTAGTGACTCCCAGTTAGGCCTACACAGTCCCAGAGGCCAGTCATAAGATCTAGTGACTCCCAGTTAAGCCAACACAGTCCCAGAGGCCAGTCATAAGATCTAGTGACTCCCAGTGAAGCCAACACAGTCCCAGAGGCCAGTCATAAGATCTAGTGACTCCCAGTTAGGCCTACACATTCCCAGAGGCCAGTCATAAGATCTAGTGACTCCCAGTTAAGCCAACACAGTCCCAGAGGCCAGTCATAAGATCTAGTGACTCCCAGTGAAGCCAGCACAGTCCCAGAGGCCAGTCATATGATCTAGTGACTCCCAGTTAAGCCAACACAGTCCCAGAGGCCAGTCATAAGATCTAGTGACTCCCAGCTAAGCCAACACAGTCCCAGATGCCAGTCATAAGATCTAGTGACTCCCAGTTAAGCCTACACAGTCCCAGAGGCCAGTCATAAGATCTAGTGACTCCCAGTTAGGCCTACACAGTCCCAGAGGCCAGTCATAAGATCTAGTGACTCCCAGTTAGGCCTACAGAGTCCCAGAGGCCAGTCATAAGATCTAGTGACTCCCAGTTAAGCCAACACAGTCCCAGAGGCCAGTCATAAGATCTAGTGACTCCCAGTTAAGCCAACACAGTCCCAGAGGCCAGTCATAAGATCTAGTGACTCCCAGTGAAGCCAACACAGTCCCAGATGCCAGTCATTAGATCTAGTGACTCCCGGTGAAGCCAACACAGTCCCAGAGGCCAGTCATAAGATCTAGTGACTCCCAGTTAAGCCAACACAGTCCCAGATGCCAGTCATAAGATCTAGTGACTCCCAGTGAAGCCTACACAGTCCCAGAGGCCAGTCATAAGATCTAGTGACTCTCATTTAAGCCTACACAGTCCCAGAGGCCAGTCATAAGATCTAGTGACTCCCAGTTAAGCCAACACAGTCCCATAGGCCAGTCATAAGATCTAGTGACTCCCAGTTAAGCCAACACAGTCCCAGAGGCCAGTTATAAGATCTAGTGACTCCCAGTTAGGCCTACACAGTCCTGGGGGCCAGTCAAAAGATCTAGTGACTCCCAGTTAAGCATACACAGTCCCAGATGCCAGTCATAAGATCTAGTGACTCCCAGTTATGCCTACACAGTCCTGGGGGCCGGTCATAAGATATAGTGACTCCCAGTTAAGCATACACAGTCCCAGATGCCAGTCATAAGATCTAGTGACCCCCAGTTAAGCCTACGTCTAGAGACCAGTTATAAGATCTAGTGACTCCAAGTTAAGGTTACGTAGTCCTAGTCCTCCCAGCAGCTAGCTGCCGTGCTCTCAGCAGCAGCTGTCGTGCTGCCAGCAGCAGCTGCCGTACTTCCACCATCAGCTGCAGCAGCTGCTTTGAGCACGACAGCAACTGATGGGCGCACCGCAGCAGCCCAGCTCACGAGAGCATCGAGGCAGCTGTTGGAAGAACCGCAGCTGCTGCTGGCAGCACGACAGCTGCTGCTGGGAGAACGGCAGCTAGCTGTTGAGAGCACTGCAGCTGCTGCTGAGAGCACTGCAGTGCAGTGCTAAGAGCACGGCGGCTAGCTGCTAGGAGCACGACAGCAGCTGCTGGGAGCACGGCAGCGAGCTGGTGGGAGCACTGCAGCTAGCTGGTTGAGAGCACGCAGCTGCTGCTGAGAGCACAGCAGCTAGCTGGTAGGAGCACGGCAGCTAGCTAGTGGGAGCACGGCAGCTAGGCCAAAATAGTTCATATATAAAACAACAGGTACCTTCTCCCCACACCCACCCCTCGACACTATATAGTGTAGAGGGGGAGGGGTGGGTACCCCTCCCCCTCTACACTATGTAGGGGGAGGGGTGAGTGTAGATATGATAAAACGGGCTTAAATTAATTTGTATGTTTTATCATTCCCTTAAAATGGGCTTAAATCATTTAGCATGCTTAATCAGTGACGGGATTATTTGTAGTAAGATAAAATAAAAGCAGGTAAAGTTCTTTAACTTCGTTTTAATTTTGTTTTTATTGGTCTGAACTACGCACTGCAAAACAGGCTCAACGATTTGAGCACATTCTTTGAGATAAAAACTTTGCACAGATTTCCTATTTCAAAACAGGCTGAGGTGTTTTAGATGGTTATCATACCAAAACGTGATTTAAGGTCATGTAGGTTAAGCTGGTTTTTATTCTGGAGGGACGATTTAGGGCTCTCGTGTGAAATCTACTTTAGAGACGTGTCTTAATTGTTATGCTGCATGATAAAAAAAATTCAAATCAAAAAAAGATTTTGTATCTCTATCCTGCTATGTTGTCAGAACTTCCAATGTGACACACTCAATCTATAAACGACAAGCAAAGTCGTGAGAAGCCTTCTCAATGAGTTATTGGGTATTTAACATGTTTCATGTATTGAACATAGCGCTGAACATACACCTAGAGCTTGAATGGAGCTAACGGTTTTAAAAAGCAGCTGCTTCTGCCAATCAGGCTTAGAACTGACTATGTTGTGTATCCGGACCGCTGTCTAAAGATTTGTATGGCATGATCATGATGATGCTACGCCACTATGTATGTCTCCTGTAATGTTAGAGGAGTTGGAATTGTTGATACAACATCGATGGTCTTTATCATAACCCTCTCCAGCCTTAAAAACATATCAGAATCATCAACAACGGCGTGTTGTGGTGGCAGCTGACAAATAGAGAAATATGTGCCTATTAGCAACTTTCATACCCCATCTGTGAAAACTGGCTGGCCGCGATGATTAATTTAGATTCGTAGACTGGAGGTGGGCATATATATGATGTTTGAATCTATACCAGACAAGATTGTTTGTTATCGTGGTGTGCGTATACAGTGCCCAAAAACATCTACAACTGATCATGCAGGGGCACAATTTCATAGGAATTCTTTGAGCCATTGAAGCAGTACCATATGTAATGAAGATTGCCATACAACTAGCCATACTAGTGATGGTGGCCAGAATAGGAGAGTTGCAGCCTTGTGTGACCATGTAATAAGTTTGTAAGTAAATCACATTTTTACATCCCGATTTACTCAAGGATTAACAGGATGGTAACGATCCGTCAACATGATCATGTATTTTACCATATATGTCACAGAAAAGAACAGTCAAAACACTTCACTGAGTCGTAGGTACAATATTCAAAGTAGACTAAAGGACAGTAACCACGAAGGTACACCTGTATAGTTACTGGATTGTACCAAATTTGGTAACGATCCATCAAGGTCAAACACACTAAACTAGGTCAAAGTAGTATAGAAAGTATAAAAACCTCAAAGTGCACATCTAGAACTCCTGTGAATCATTGTACAACAGTTGGTCCATCAAACCAATAGTTTCAAAGTTATGGCCCGGAAAAGAGCGCAACATCAAACTGGGTCAAATACCATACTGAAAGTAGACATATTTAAGTGCAATACATGTAGCTCAAAAAGGTATATCAAGAGCCCATGAGGATCATTTGCACTAATTGAGTATTAATCTATCAAGTATTTTCTACCCATAGATCAGTATCTAGGACCTTTGTCACACAATATCCCTATAGACACTGTCATTATATCAAATGCACCACCTTTCCAGAAGCAATTGATTATCATTGACATACCAGTGCATGTATTAAAGCACATGTATATTTGTAAGTTACATGTGTCGCTGATAATGTTTGCGATCAAGTATGTGTATGGTGACATTATTATCAGGGGAATGCATTCAAATGATAGTTTTTCATTCAGACAAAAAAAATACTCGCTGAAACCCCAAACGAGGACTGTACGCAAGCAGCACCTGGCATATCACCTACATGCAATCACATGTCACTTACATGCAATATATAATCAAATGATCTTTCCAAACTTCCCTAAGCCAGCAATCTGATCAGCATGTGAACAACAGAGGAAGGTTTTGGTTAGTAGGCCTATGTCATACTCACTCTCATTAGTCCTCAACACCTTGTTGACTATATGACCAAAACTCTTCAATATTAACTAGTTATTATTCATTACAGGGATAACGTATCCACCAAGGATACTGTGACATGTAAAAAACAGAAATCAGTTTCACACCCGAAAAACAGCTGGAAATGTTCATGGGCTAAGTGGCTCACCAACTACATTTTAGATATTTTATGTCACCAACTAAAAAAACCCTCATGTTAAGGTGCTAAATATTGCTTAACGTTGTCCGGGAGTAGTTTAGATGGACTCACAGACCATAAAACTAGTTGAAATGATGTACCAAATAAAATTGATAAAAAAATTAGAATTTACACAATTTCTCAAATCTTCCCATTACACCGGCAGCCATTTGGATGCCATCTTGAATAACTTAAAATACAAATTAATTTATATACTTCAATATAGTTTTTAATATAGCTATGTTACTGAAACCAATATACGTCACCATTAATACTTAATTAATTGATTATAAATAATAATGTTTCCCGGAGGAGATTACAGGGGCGTTTGCTAAAAAGCCTCTTGGGATAAAAGGGTTAAATGTTTTCAAAATTTCTGGCAGTAGTCTATATAGCTGTACTGATCATGAAACTATTTGAATTGGTGTATTACAAAGGAAAATCGAGCTAAAATCGATAATTTTACGCTATTTATTAAATATGACTATACGCTGGCGGCCATCTTGGACGCCATCTTGAATATATCAGAGTGCTTGAGGAGGATTTTCTAGAACGTTTACTGTGTTAATCTACATACATCTAGAGTTGTTTCATAAAAAAATTAGCTTGTTATGAGCTCTCTTATTGTCTTCCTTTAGGAAAAATTGCTGAATATAGGTACCAAGTGATGGCCATTTAGAAAAAAAAGATTGCGGTCAAAATGTGGACGTACCAGCTTGCTTCCATCAAAATTCCTGTGAAGCGATATCTTAACTATTTGTGTGCCAAAATTCACAATTTTATCCAGAAGTGCACACCCAATTACCTAAGAACCCCCATTAGTCATAATCTCGGCCCGATGGCGTGCCTGTTATCACACACAGGCGCGCCCGGCGACGTCACCGATGAGGTAACGTAAGGACGTCGCCGGTCGCAGTCGGTCTCGCCATAGGCGGACTGTATGTGGTCCCCGTTGATGCCTACATTGAGATGTGCTCCCCTATACGCTAGGTGGCAGCACTGTGATGCACTCCACCATTGGAATAATTAAATATATCCCAGTTGAGCGTGCTCAAATAGGTATGCAGAGTTGATACCGCGGAACAGATTTAACAAAATGCCTATAACCTACTTGTTCATTGTGGCTATCAAACTTTGGCAATTTCTTAAGTTTTTAAAAGTATAAAAACAATGATTAAATGTGCGGGTGCAGATCTCCTATGATATATAAATTGTAAATCTTTGCTAGCCTAATAACACGTGTATTCAGAAGTGTTGACACATTCAACGGAGTGATATCGACAAAATTAACACAACTAGGGGGCCTACTAGACGGGGCACTTTGTTTCTAGACGGGAGGTGGATGTTGTTCATAGACTCCAGAAATTCTAAGAAAATGGCCGCCGTTTATACTGCTCATAGCAGCTCCATTCGAATTTTCATTTGTTTATATTTTCCCAACATGACATTAAAAACCTATAAAAAGTGTGGGCGGTCACTTTTTCGGCGTCACAAATTGATGGTATACACCACTATACAGTCAGATCATAAATTAACCATATATATGGTTATTCTATGGTCAGATGTAGGGTGGGCAAGCATCAAACTGGTGCCCCACGTGTTTTTTTCTAAAGGCTGTGACTGGCGACCTCGTGAGCTACACAGCTACCAGATCAAATGTAATTTTAAAATATATATACAAAATTCACCTAAAGGGGAGAATAAGCCATAAATAACGTTTTTTATCTTTTTGTTTACAACAGTTATAATAGAAGCTGGGTCGCTATGCATCAGTGAGCTATAATATCGTTCAGCTGGACAAATAAGAAATACTTTTGTAAGACAAACAGACATAAAAGTTTATTATAGCAAATTGCATGGCTGATAGACCCTGGCTAAGATGAAAAATAACCGCTATCGTGGATTGCCCAAATAGCGCATTAAGCACTAGACGAGGGGTTCTCCACATATACATAACATTTATGATCAATACGTTACGTGAATTTTGTTTCATTTAAAGCAGCAAACACAGATAAAAAAAAACAAAAAAAACATCGGGGCTCCACGTTGTATCACCAATTTTACTCGGTTATGGATAAGGTTAATTATAGTATATTATTATGTGGCTCTGAAAAGAAGAATATATTCTTTCGAAGATAAATCTTTGGATCCAAATAAGTAAAATTTTAATATATGCATCTTTGTCTAAGATTGGTAATGTAGCCGGATGTAGAGTAGGAGCGATGATATTTCTAATTGCAACCAGTAGTCTTTCTCATTGACTATGCCGCTTTGCCATTGATAAAGCATTGGACTGAAAAGCTTCTAATAGGAAATCAATAGGGGGGAGGGGGTTGGTCATACTGGTATGAAAGGAAAACATGTTAAATTAGAGCCACGTAATTTAATCGGATTATATTTTTCCTACCCTACATTTTTATATAAGTTAAAAGCAACAAAATTCCAAATATCCATGGTTCCTCTCCGCGATATTGCAGAATTTCATAATACATCACAGAGATGTATTCATAAATTAGGATCATGTTTGTTGTCTGAAAAAAACTATGACATACCTTAAATACCTTCCAACAAATTACAGTCACTTCTCATTCATCCATTCGCATGATTATTATTGAGAGAGATAACATTACATATTTTACCAATTTGCAAACAAAAAAATATATACATTTACCTATTCAGCATAATTCAGGTGTCATTAAATAATAGGGGAGGCTTGGGAGAGTTGGGTCACAGGGAGAGTTGGGCCACCCCCGATATCACAGTAACGTGAAGCAATATGACCAGGTGCTGCCGTCTAACGAATCAACAATACATTACCTATTGTTTGATGTGACCAGCTTATCTAGCCCATGTTCAGTGACGATTTTGTGTCAAGAAATCTATTATATTGAAAAAATGGTAAAAAATTGACTCGAAGGTAAGCAATTTGTTAGCATATCAATAGTACATAGTAGAATGCTCTTTTGTGGTGTGCAATATACCTATGTTACTCCTCTGTCATCAAGGCATTTAAGGAATGAATATCGTCGAAAGCCATTCTGTGATTTTAACACAAATTGCGGATATATGGAGAGTTGGGACAGTCAAATGTGGGAGAGTTGGGACACTATGAGAGAGTTGGGTCATGGTCATGGAACATGGGTCATTGCCCAACTCTCCCATATAGGGAGAGTTGGACCACTATGTGGGAGAGTTGGGCCATGCCATGATCATTTGTTTTATCCATGACTATAGTGATTAAGATGTTCATAATTAAATTGTTCCTATTTTATTCTTGTGTTGTGTATATTTTTACGTATCTGTACCGACATTCTCCATGTGACCCAACTCTCCCAGGTATGGCCCAAGTCTCCCCGAACATGGCCCAAGTCCCCTCACTCCTTGGGAGAGTTGGGTCAGGAGAACATCTTTTTTTAATCGAATTTTTTTCTTATGCAACATAATACATGTAAAATAAAATAAAGTTCAGATTGTTTGGCATGCTCTGTACTTCGCAAAACCACAGGAAACAGTATAATATGACAAATGGGAAAAGCATACGGTGTCAAAATATAAAAAGTGGCCCAACTCTCCCAAGCCTCCCCTACATATTCTTCTTGGACTTATAAACCGATTACTATCTAGAATATAAATTTTTGTTTAAATTATGAACACAAGTGCTTCTACACAGTCCAGGGAAATTGTTTTTATTATTGGTAACGCATGCATGACTGGCGAGGCAGTCAGACGAGCTGCTAATGCGCCGCGCCCCCTTCTCTAACATCTCAGTGTTTCTGTGATGACAGCTTTCAATGAACAGTGTCATGGCGGTGGGGGACGGTTTGCTACTCCCACGACTGATCTAAGCTGGTGGGCGGAGGTACCAGCCAAGACATAATATTTAAATGTTAAATCAATGTTGTTTTAAAGTTAGGCAGGACCAACATTATGACTGCCATGATAACCTGATAACTTTGCCGTACGATAATGTATTATGGCTTGAACGTTAATGCGCGTACACGTAACACCACCCAGTACTAAATCAACAAGCTGTAAAACTGCAACTAAACAGCAGGTAACCACAGAACACACACCTGAATGACTGCGCCCTGGATCTCAGTAATATATGTATATAATATTATAGCAATGAAAATATAATCAGATGGCTCTATTTCCCAGGATTGTAGCAAAGCAACTCACGTATAGTAAATCAGATCAGATGATTCCTTGCTCAGATAAATAGTATTTAATAATATAAGGAATGTATCAGTAGTATGCAGGTAGAACAAGTGAACACCTGCTTTCATGTTATCAAAATATAACAAAAAACAGATATTCCAAAATATATCTTACTAAATACTGTCTCCAATCAGATATATTATGATTTAGTAATAATTGTATGTAATATTAATCAATTCTGATAAATAACTTTAATAAAATACATAACGATAATTTATATTATAGTATGATCAGAGTGATAACTAATCTTGTTATCTTCCATCAAAAAATTAGAAGGCATTAATAAAAATAATAATTATAGAAAAGCTGTTCATTTAAAGTGTAGACTATAATTATTGGCAATTACAAGCTACACCAACGTTTCACCCGGAAATATACAGTTAGTAGAATTATTATTGAAATTTTCCGTTCTGATATGTCACTTTAGCTAATAATTGCATCTTTCATAATATGTTATTATAATATATCCAAAATAAAAAGGATACAGGTGCTTATTTGGTTAAATATCAAGTATATATTATTGTGAAGAGCCCTCTGGCGACTGACGGCGATATGAAAATATCTTATTTTGACGCATAATCGGTCTTCCGTGTCTTATCCGAGTGTGAGTCACCAGCTGTAGCCATAACCAGGCCCCGATTTTGTCCCCGATCACGGCACTCGTAGTGTACCTAATCAGACGCAGACGGTGCTCGCCTGTGGGGACCGATTAGCCGGCATATCACATGTAGTCGGTCACAAACGGCAATCTACTGTGTTACAGACGACCCCATTTGGCGCAGTGCTAGAGTAGTGACTGACGAAAACTGTCAAGTCTCGAGGGCTACTGTAGGTTTCCATGTATACAGCTTGATGAGTAGTTTCTTGCCAGTAGCCTAATACTAGTACTATTATAAAGGAGATATTACCGAGAAGCTCTCTATGCACAGACACACATTCCCACATTACCCTATTCATCAAAGCATAACACACATTTTGTCTGTTTATTTAAATCTGAATCATTTATCAGCTCAAGTTAAAATTATATTTTAAATACTCACGTGATAGAGACGATTTCACAGAAATGTACATAAGCAGGATGTAATGGAATACAGCCATCCTGAATGTTTGGGTGTTTGTTGTTTGAAGTCTATCGTACAGAAATACAAATTATAAGACCCAGTGAGCGGTATTTAAATATGTGTGAGATATGATCAAGCTGGTAGCAAAGTAAAGATAGCATTGAATTACAGTATAATACACCATGATAGGTCCATGGTACAAATCGTCTAAAAGGTAAGATCAAGTGGAAGATAAGACCAGGAAGATATTTATGAAAATGTCGTGACTGAATTTCAAACCTTTGCCTACTCAGTCCATGTTTGATATGACGCAATAGTTATTTATATTTTCACAGCTCGGATCTGTTTACAACGCCTACCTGAGATCAAAAGGGTTTTGGCACTAATGCCATTTCGTATTTGTTGGGTTAATATCCCATGGAAATAAAATCTACTGTAAAGTTATATCTATTTATAGATGACAAATTTGCATAATTGTACCACTAGCAAGCAAAGGGTTAAATGGATTTAAATTGCAATAATAGCTGTGCTACCAAACATCATAAGGCGCTGTATTATAGTATTCAATTTAAAATGGGTAATTTCAAACGGATCACAAACTAATAAAACCAGCGATGATTACCAAGCAAACACAAGAGATTCAACCAATGTTTGTTTAGTGTTGACCCAACGACGGCGACGTCGGCCCAACATTAATCTAGCATCAAATAAACGCCTTGTGTTTTCTGAGTTGGCGTTTCACACCAGCCCCCCAGCATAATTGTACCATTAGCAAGGCTGGCTGGCTGGTTGGTTGACTCATAGGCTGACTGACTGACTTTTTGAATGACTTGTTTTCTGGCTGGTTGACTGGCAAGCTGGCTGGTTTATTGGCTGGCTGACTGGTTGACTGCCCCGTTGGTTGAGAGGCTGGCTGACTGGCTGTCTGGTTGATTGATTGGCTAACTTGCTGGCTGATTGGCAGGCCGACTGGATGGCTGACTGGCTGGTTGACCGACTGGCTAGCTGGCCGTTTGGCTGGCTGGCTGACTGGCTAGCGGGCTGTTTGGCCCGGAAAATTATTTAATAAAAATTATGACTTCATATTATAACATTTACCTAATCAGTTCTTGTTTAATATTTCACAAAATCCCTTTTTTTTCTCTGCAACCTTAGATCTAAATGGTTTCGCAAAAAAAATTGATTTGGTGTTTGTTAAAGTATTTTTTGTCGGGGGGGAATAAAATCTGGTGTAAATTGATAACTATTTCTAAATGTGAAATAACAATGTGCACACATTATGCCTCACCAGCAGATAAGGGGCTAAGTTTGTTTGGGCTTTGTCAAATATATTGAGTTTGCTTCAGTTCTCGCTTGTTTTTATTCCTCTGTGTCCACATTTTGTAGTGCTATTTCTCCCTTAGTTTTCATTCGATCAACTTCAAACCTTGGCACAATGATTAATAGGTTTTTGGGAAGGTGTGCTATGACTTTTCTAATTCATACATCGTGTCCTTTCGGATTTATTCAGGATTGCTATATGGAATTATGTCAAATTTTGATAAACTATTTCTCCCAGTACAGGGTTTATATACAATCGATATCAAACCTTGGCACAATGAACCTTAAAGGTGATCTATCACCCTTTATATAGTACGAATACTTTTTTGACAAATAAATCAAAGTTGCCACAAAATGGGGCACAAGCGTTTTCTTATATGGGGGGATTGGCTTTCATGTGACCCTCTGAGAGGGTCACATGATAGCCAATCACCCCCATGGTGGAGGGTCACATGATAGCCAATCACCCCATATAAGGACATAATTATTTATACCATATGAGGGGTGATAGATCACCTTTAAGTATTGAGAATGATTGCTATGAGTTTAGTTTAGACGGAATGAATCCAGATACTGTTGAATGAGGGATTACCATTTTAGTTTTTTTAGTTTTCCTTCATTTTCAGAGGCTGATCATTCCTCAACTTTTCTATATTTAAAAATCTGTTTTTTGTACCATACTCACACACACAAGCACGTTGACCATGATATGTTTATCTATTAAAGGGGAAAGCATTACATGTCGGCTAAAATCCATTCATTGTGTGAATAGAATGAGGCTGAAATGGGGGCAGTTTGTTCAGGCTGGTTCGCCCTATTATTCCTATAAATGCTAGATTTGATAATTTAATTGCATTTGCTTAATGCTGTTTCAATGTAGGCCAGTCTTGCTGACGTATGCACACGATTGAAGCAACCTTGTATGTTCACAATGGTCAGTAGTAACATGTTATGTGCTAGATTCGACAATTGAAATAACAGTTGTAATTCAAGCAAACGCAAAACGTCGATTCAATGTTATTTTAATGTTAGGCCAGCATCGCATACAGTGATACAACATTCAGCCGACAGAGACACAAGTCAATGTGTAATTACCATTCTTTAGTAAGTTTGATACATACTTTTCCGAATTTGGTTTTCTGATATGCTGTCTCTAAAATTGACGTGTGATAACAATATAGTATGCTTAGTATTTTCTGAATGTGTTTCCATTTGCCAAACAAATATAAGTGTATTTAAAAATACAAAAACTCAGTGGGGACTTAACTCTCATCTTTAAAATTTGAAGTATAACATTCCAATTTAATATGGCTGCCTATAAACCCAGGAGCAAAATTCCAATCAATTTGTTATAATCAAAATAAAAATCAAAATAATCAAAATAAACAATAACCCTTCAATGACGCCGACCCAACGTTAATCTAGCATCAATTCAACGCCTGGAGTTCAACACCCCCCCCCCCGACCCCGTCACAGCGGGGTGGGTGATCTAGATTATATCACAAAATTCAAAAGGTTGGATGGCTGACAGACTGACTGACTGACTTGTTGGTTGGTTGGCTGGTTAGTTGGTTGGTTGGCTGGTTAGTTGGTTGGTTGGTTGGCTGGTTAGTTGGTTGGCTGGTTAGTTGGTTGGTTAGTTGGTTGGCTAGATAGTTGGCTAACTGGATGTCTTACGGACGCTGGTTGATTAGCTGGCTGGCTGGCGGACTGGATGTTTGAATGGTTGAAAGACCAGGAATTTGTCTATGCATAATCGGTAACTGAAACTTACACCTTTAAATACCCATTTCAAATTTCATATTTCACAAAAGCCACTTATTTTTAAGCCAAAAAGCTAGTGTTTTTGTCTCAATTTTTCTGCAAACTATTTTTTTGGAAATTCAAAAAGTGGCTTTAAATTGGCATTTAACGTTGATGAATCATGATTGGGTCAGGCTGTCTCTTTATGTTTCATTTCGAGGGCTGGATACAACTGTCTGGCGGATAGAGTAAATAGGGGAGTTGTTGTGTAAATTTTTTCCCAATATATTTTTTGGAAACACAAAAAAATATTTTCGAATTGGCATTTAATGTTGAATTATGATAGGAGCTATTTAAACAATTTCGTTGCAAGAAATTTCACAGATCAATTCTTGATGCCGTCATTCAAGCAGTAAAAAGTTAATTTAATATTTTATTGACACTGATATCATCATTAGATCATTGTTTTTATTTACTTGAACATTCAACTTATAATGTGTTATATTTGATTTGAATGGACAGTACTAAAGTATAGCACACTTATAAGTCTGACTTTTCATCTTATTTACTCCTATGTATCGTCTTAATATGGTAAATGATATGCAATTTAAAACTCGATAACCTTTCGAAAATATAAATGAATAAATAGTGTGCATAAAATTGATTTCCTGTGTGTAAACTTTTTCATTTGTAGCATTATAGCAAGTTCTGATTAGACCTAGTTTTTTATATTAAATTTAAACGTATCTGCTGCCTGCTCACTGCCCGTAACCACCATACAATACTAACCTTTTCTTTTTTGTCATTATAGCTATGATGGGGTAATTTTATGTTTACTAGAGACGTTTAATGAGCTATTATGATCATTTTACTTAATATCGCGTACGTTTTAAAACGTTTGATAGCTTAAAGCTCCAAGTATATTTCTAAAAATGTAAGTTTACTCTACTCACCCCCCCCCCCCCTCGTGTTCAATTGAGTTTTTGAAAAAGTGTACAGATTTCTGGTTCATACCGTCAACACCATGGGGTGTGCCAGACAGATAACCGTTGCTGATTTTGATGATCAAAACGCGTAGCTACTACAAGAAGGGAAGTGGCTATGAGGAGCCTGTTGTCAACAAAAAGCCAAAAGTAAAAGAACCCCGATGTGGGTTGACAACATCCGTCAGCAGGAACAAATACATCCTCACCATCACCGACTACTTCACTAAGTTTGTGGATTTCTGTGCACTGCGTTCTAAAACTGTGGTGGCTATTGCAACTAAATAGTTTGCAGACCGTCTTCACACAGGTGGGGATAATAATGAATATTTTGAAAGATAATAATAAAATATGAGAACTTCCCATGAATTAGATACACTGCATCACATCTGACCAGTTATATTTTGTAGTAGTTGTAAGTATCTATTTCGGGGCACAGTTATATCTCCGGGTTACGGTATTATGTAGATACAAATGTCAATAGTGGTTTTAAAAATTTAGGTGATGTACACTTGGTAGGCATCCCTGGAGCATCTTATTTACTTATATGTATCGTCTTAGAATGGTAGAGGATATGCAATTTAAAACTTGATAACCTTTCGGAAATATAAACGAACAAATAGTGGGCATAAAATTGATTTTTCGTGTGTAAACTTTTTCATTAATTTCATTATAACAAGTTCTGATTAGACCTAGTTTTTTATATTAAATTGAAACGTATCTGCTGCCTGCTCACTGCCCGTGCACACCATACAATACTAACCTTTTCTTTTTTGTTATTATAGCTATAATGGGGTAATTTTATGTTTACTAAAGACGTTTAATGAACTATTATGATCATTTACTACATATTGCATACCTTCTAAAACTTTTGATAGCTTAAAGTTCCAAATATATTTCTAAAAATGTAAGTTTACTCTACTCACCCCCCCCCCCCTCGTGTTCACTTGATTTTTTAAAAAAGTGTACAGATTTCTGGTTCATACCGTCAACACCATGGGGTGTGCCAGACAGATAACCGTTGCTGATTATGATGATGAAAACGCGTGGCTACTACAAGAAGGAAAGTGGCTATGAGGAGCCTGTTGATCAACAAAAAGCCAAAAGGAAAATAACCCTGATGAACCATGTGGGTTGACAACATTCGTCAGCAGGAACAAATACATCCTCACCATCAAAGACTACTTCACTAAGTTTGTGGATTTCTGTGCACTGCGTTCTGAAACTGTGGTGGCTATTGCAACTAAATAGTTTGAAGACCGTCTTCACACAGGTGAGGATAATAATGAATATTTCGAAAGATAATAATAAAATATGATAACTTCCCATGAATTAGATACACTGCTTCACATCTGACCAGTGACATTTTGTAGTAGTTGTAAGTATTTATTTTGGGGCACAGTTATATCTCCGGGTTACGGTATTATGTAGATACAAATGTCAATAGTAGTTTTGAAAATTTAGGTGATGTACACTTGGTAGGCATCCCTGGAGCATCTCATTTACTTATATGTATCGTCTTAGAAATGGTAGAGGATATGCAATTTAAAACTTGATAACCTTTCGGAAATATAAACAAACAAATAGTGGGCATAAAATTGATTTTTCGTGTGTAAACTTTTCCATTAATATCATTATAACAAGTTATGATTAGACCTAGTTTTTTATATTAAAATCGAATGTATCTGCTGCCTGTTCACGTGCACACCATACAATACTAACCTTTTCTTGTTAGTTATTATAGCTTTAATAGGGTAAATTTATGTTTACTAAAGACGTTTAATGAACTATTATGATCATTTTACTCAATATTGCGTACCTTCCAAAACGTTTGATAGCTTAAAGTTCCAAATATATTTGTAAAAATGTAAGTTTACTCTACTCACCCCCCCCCCCCCCTCGTGTTCAATTGAGTTTGTGGAAAAGTGTACAGATTTCTGGTTCATACCGTCAACACCATGGGGTGGGCCAGACAGATAACCGTTGCTGATTATGATGATCAAAACGCGTGGCTACTACAAGAAGGAAAGGGGCTATGAGGAGCCTGTTGATCAACAAAAAAGCCAAAAGGAAAAGAACCCTGATGAACCATGTGGGTTGACAACATTCGTCAGCAGGAACAACTATATCCTCACCATCACAGACTACTTCACAAAGTTTGTGGATTTCTGCGCACTGCGTTCGAAAATTGTGGTGGCTATTGCAACTAAATAGTTTGAAGACCGTAAGCACACAGGTGGGGATAATAATGAATATTTTCAAAGATAATAAAAAAATATTAGAACTTCCCATAAATAAGATACACTGCTTCACATCTGACCAGATATATTTTGTTAGTAGTTGTAAGTATTTATTTTGGGGCACAGTTATATCTCCAGGTTACGCAATTATGTAGATACAAATGTCAATGATGGTTTAGAAAATTTTGGTGATGTACACTTGGTAGGCATCCCTGGAGCATCTTATTTACTTATATGTTTCGTCTTAGAATGGTAAAGGATATGCAGTTTAAAACTCGATAACCTTTCGGAAATATAAACGAACAAATAGTGGGCATAAAATTGATTTTTCGTGTGTAAACTTTTTCATTAATATCATTATAACAAGTTCTGATTAGACCTAGATTTTTATATTAAATTGAAACGTATCTGCTGCCTGTTCATCGCCCGTGCACACCATACAATACTAACCTTTTCTTTTTTGTTATTATAGCTATAATGGGGTAATTTTATGTTTACTAAAGAAGTTTAATAAACTATTATGATCATTTTACTTCATATTGCGTACCTTCTAAAACGTTTGATAGCTTAAAGTTTCATATACATTTGTAAAAATGTAAGTTTCCTCTACTCCCCCCCCCCCCCCCCGCGTTCAATTGAGTTTGTGGAAAAGTGTACAGATTTCCGGATCAAACCGTCAACACCATGGGGTGCGCCAGACAGATAACCGTTGCTGATTATGATGATCAAAACGCGTGGCTACTACAAGAAGGGAAGTGGCTATAAGGAGCCTGTTGATCAACAAAAAGCCAAAAAGGAGAGAACCCTGATGAACCATGTGGGTTGACAACACCCTTCAGCAGGAACAAGTATATCCTCACCATCACAGACTACTTCACTAAGTCTGCGGATTTCTGCGCACTGCGTTCGAAAACTGTGGTGGCTATTGCAACTAAATAGTTTGAAGACTGTAATCACACAGGTGGGGATAATAATGAATATTTTAAAAGATAATTATAAAAGATGAGAACTTCCCATGAATAAGATACACTGCTTCACATCTGACCAGATATATTTTGTTAGTAGTTGTAAGTATTTATTTTGGGGCACAGTTATTTCTCCAGGTTACGCAATTATGTAGATACAAATGTCAATAGTGGTTTTGAAAATTTAGTTGATGTACACTTGGCAGGCATCCCTGGAGCATCTTATTTACTTATATGTATCGTCTTAGAATGGTAAAGCATATGGAATTTAAAACTCGATAACCTTTTGGAAATATAAACAAACAAATAGTGGGCATAAAATTGAAATTTTGTGTGTAAACTTTTTCATCAATATCATTATAACAAGTTCTGATTAGACCTAGTTTTTTTATATTAAATTTGAACGTATCTGCTGCCTGCTCACTGCCCGTGCACACTATATAATACTAACCTTTTCTTTTTTGTTATTATAGCTATAATGGGGTAATTTTATGCTTACTAAAGAAGTTTAATGAACTATTATGATCATTTTACTTCATACTGCGTACCTTCTAAAACGTTTGATAGCTTAAAGTTTCATATACATTTGTAAAAATGTAAGTTTACTCTACTATCCCCTCCCCCCCCCCCCCCGCCGTGTTCAATTGAGTTTGTGGAAAAGTGTACAGATTTCCGAATCAAACCGTCAACACCATGGGGTGCGCCAGACAGATAACCGTTGCTGATTATGATGATCAAAACGCGTGGCTACTACAAGAAGGGAAGTGGCTATAAGGAGCCTGTTGATCAACAGAAAGCTAAAAGGAAAAGAACCCTGATTATAAGTGTCAACCCAAGTGTGTGTGTGTGTGTGGGGGGGGGGGGGGCAGATTCCGCCACAGCGCACTGGCAGAGTGGATACTCTGACAGTGTGCTCCCCCAACTGGGTATGAAATTACCATTTTTAAAAACTAAAGGCATTTA
This sequence comes from Flabesymbios commensalis, assembly GCA_964017125.1. Taxonomy (NCBI): domain Eukaryota; kingdom Metazoa; phylum Annelida; class Polychaeta; order Terebellida; family Flabelligeridae; genus Flabesymbios; species Flabesymbios commensalis. The sequence continues at coordinate 82,183,625 of OZ024913.1, forward strand.
TTCCAATTTAACCTCAGTGTCAAACGACGGAGTAACACAATTATTAGGTGACAGCGGACCATGAATATCAACACAATAGCATTCTATAAAAGAACAACCAAATCTGCGGCGACTAAATGTAAAACAATGTGAAAATGGACGGAGAAATCCCATAATGTAGCAGACAAATGGCAACCTGGTCAAAATGTTTTATGATGAATTACATTTTATTTGGCACACAAAAAACATATAGAATTATAGATTCCTACACGCATATCAAATCATGAAAGAGGAAAACATTTTATCAGATGATATAATTGATGAATGATATAATTTTCTTTGTGTTTCAGAGCCATGGTTGAAGAAGTAATACAGACAATTCGAGAATCAGAATTCAACCGTTTTTCCGATGGCGGTGCGGATGTTGTGGCGGCCAGTTTGGCCATTTTGTCAGAAATGCTTTAAATAATTAGCCCTAAATGAATAAATAAATAAATATATGAAAAATATATTACTGTGGTGTTGTTATCTTTGTATCATGCATACGCTAAGATGTTAAACCAGAGTGATTGACAATCCCCGTCTCTTGGCTTAAATTCTATTCATTTTTTCGCACAAGTGCACTAGTACATGTGGCTATGGTGCATATCAAAATCCTGTGTCATGTTCATGTTGATTTCGATTGATGATGATTTTTCACATCTATATATCCCAACTGAAAAAATAAAAACAGTTTCCATTTTTTTCCTTTTCAAATTAATAAAAAATCCAAGATGGCCGCCACTGATAAGCAAACATCAAGTTTCCGCTGTATTATCACTAATAATGAACATAAAAACACAAAATCAATGTCATTTGTTGTGTTTAATCCATGAGAACGGCCAGAATATCATATTTCGATTAAATAAATATAGATAATACTGAATTATGGACTAAATTGTATGAAATGAGATGTTAACAGTAAAAGAATTTGGGCGATTTATATATTTTGACCGCTTATAGGGTGATACCCTCAAACCTGTCTAAGATGAGGGGGTAGGGTTATGCAAAGGTCTGTCATTGCGCAGCATTTGAGTTTACATTTATTTTTTGCTTGCTTTTACATAATTTGTGTGTGCCTAAGTCAAATCCGTCGGATAACATTCTATATTTGGTGTCCTTCACCCTTTATACAGACAGGCCTCGGAGATCCGTCCTCCGATGTTCCGTCTTCTTCTACATCCGTCTTGGTTTTGATGGGAACGGATCTGCCCAATGTATTTTTGCTTCTATGTTCCGTCATCCCGATGTCCGCCTCCGTCATCAAATTTCGGGGACGAAAGGATTAAATCAATGCATGTCTCATTGTTCTGTCACGGTCAGTCACGCTAATTGTGTGAACGCCACTTGTTTGTATAGTGATTGTGGCATTGCTTATGTCCTTTTTAAAACATTTCCCCAACGCTGGCTAAATGCACCTAACGCGTAAGAGATCAGTGGGGGGCTAATGAGCAAATAAAACGCGGCAAACACATGGTCACGCTGTGAGCATTGGTTTAATGCTGGGCTAGTTAAGCCGATAAAGATTAATTAATTTGACCTTCAATATGTCTGGTGTAGATATCAGTACCGAAATGTTCGATTTTGTTAACTAAATCTATAGGTATCTAGCAATTTCTGTAATTATTCATGCCGACATCTACGTTGAGGACATCAATTTCATAGATTAGGCCCATACTCTAAGCCGTGAATACCTTGTGTTTTGGTTAGCAGGAAGTGTCAACACCTATCTGAGCGTTAAATGGTTTACCATTGTGAAAAGAACAGTATGCAAAGCCCTACAATAACAGGAAGACAATAGTCGCACCTCCGGCAACATGAAAGTCGGAGCAGTAAGCCACCCGCCCGAGTAATGACATGCACGGTGCTATACACAGTGAAATGTGTTAGATTTGATCACGGCCATCTGTCAACACCTGAGTTGAGTGATATGGCTTGGGGTCATTTCGACTACCAAATGAAAACATGATTATTAGGTTAAATTAACAATTGAAACAGATTAAAGCAATTACTACTCCTTTGTTCTTTTACTGTGATAAACATATTAAGTGTATAAAAGACACAATAGGCTTATGGTAGTCATTAAGTTTCACCATGGCTTCGAATCCATGCAAACGACGACGCACTGACGTCAATGGGGATAACAAACGAGAAATTTGTGTTTACAAAGACGCTCATCCTAAAGCTACGTGCTCTGATATTGCCGCTCATTTTGCCAAAGAGTGGGACGTGACAGTTGGTCGCACAACAGTGGCGAGAAAAGAAAAGTGAATGGCTCATGAGCGCTCTGGTAGAGCAGCAAAATATGGCAAGCTTGAAGAAGCACTTATGTTGTGGTTTAATGACATTCGCTCACATGGAGCACGAGTGACAGATGCAATGCTAGTGGATAAAGCACAAGACACTACCTCTACCATATCTAGAAAACAGACATGTGTCACAGACTTTTTCCAAAAAAAAGTCAGATTGTACAAATATTATTTAAAAAAATCATGTAATTATATATTTGAAAATAATAAAATCATGCAATTATATATTTGAAATAATAAAATTATATTTGTACCATATTTATGTTGTTATTTTGTTCGCACAACCAATACACGTACTGATATAATAACATTACAGTAAGAATTAGATATATACAGCTCAGAGGGGGGTGGGGGAGCTGCTCTGAAACTCTGCCATATTCGAAGTTCCGTCATATTTCTTGGGAACAGATGATGATGGAACATCGAGGTCTCCCTGTATAAGCAAAGCAAAAAATGTCTGCAAAAAACACATCTTTTTTTATATTTTTGTTAACTCTTTCACAGCGGAATTATGGCGTCATAAATTGCCTGAGCGCTGAATTAAACAATTTTTTAACTAAAAAAAAAAAATTAATGATGGTTAAACATTATTGCACGATTTCTGGTTTCTGCATTATTTGGAGCTGATAAATTTATCTCTCATGTTTTTCGATCTAAATTACCTATTTTTGATCTTCAAATTCAAAATGATTACCGCCAACACACAAATAAAAGCAATTGTATGCCTGTGAACTAAACTATTATAAACAACATTTGTTTAATGGAAATCTAGAAATTGACTACGTAATACGGCAGATTAGTTACAGGTCATTCGAAATTGTATTTAGGCAGAGTTTATGCTAACAAGCTTTGATGTGCTTAGTGTTTAGAATGACGTCATTATTTTAATAGTAAATTTGTCGTCAATCTTGGATTTTACGATAAAAATGCTGTCACATTGAGTAAATCGAAAGATCGGTCACGTGTATACACGGCCATTCAGAAATACTTGTTAGCCATGCTAATATCCTTCAACCTAACAAACATGAGGAGAAGTGTTGTAAGGAGATTGCATACTTTAACAAGATGGTGGTTGCTGAAGCTAATGAATTACCGAAACACAGAGGAATATTACACATAGTTTAACGCGTGTAAGTGATGAAGTGTTCATTTTGCTCGTTAACGCATACTGCTATGTCTAGCCGCGTCATCCAGAAGAATATATGCCCATTGAAAGTACCAATAATGAACAGAAACAATTCTTAATTTGGGAGAACCTCTTTAAATTTAGGTCATCTATGTTCAAGAGAAGCAAGCAGGCACTGCTTTCAAAGCAAGACACTTAATAGTCAGCAAAGAGTTCCTTTCACCAGTGACAATAAGCCGCCACTTCCTTAAAGGTGTAGTCAACTGTTAAAATTCACGGGACAAGGGTCCCCCAGAAGGCCAAGTCCCTATTCCATAATAATACTAAATATGCGTTTCATACCTAAAGCCTCATTAAGAGCAAGTTCACAAATCACAGCAAGTTCATATATACTTGAGCGACATCTATGAGTTTATAATTCAAAGATCTTGGCCCTTACCCCTACTTGGTCGCTTGCTTGCAAACAAACTGACTGTATTACTGCTGGAATGTTGAAACTGCTTGACCCAAGCTTGTATTGACATGCCCAGTAAACAGAAAACATTTGTATGACTTTATGCAATGTTGGACCAACGTCGAAGACGTTGGGCCGACGTTGTATAAATGTTATACAAATGTCTTGTGTTTGCTGGGCAGGCGGACTTTCTCTCAAACATTGTACATTTATTCAATGTTGGTTCAATGTTGGGCCAGCGTCGCAGATGTTGGCATAGCATTAAAACAGCATTGGATTAATGTCCCGTTTAAGTAGTATCTTGTAATCAGTTCAGTGGCTATATTAATGCCGTCAATCTGTACTAAATAGGCTACTGTTGGCCTACACTTGACCGTCCCAGGCATGCGCGTCTTGCAGTTGAATCATTCTTTAAGGTGCGGCCCCACCGAACGCAGTGCCGCGCGTTAAAAAACGCGGCGCCGTGAAAGCTAAACTTTTCGGCTTCCAGTGTAGCCCCCGCTATGATAAACAGTAAAGTTTTTTTTTAACGAGCGGTGCGGCGTCCGGTGGGGCTGCACATACTGATTTTTTTCGGGCGCCGCGCAGCGCAGCGTTTGGTGGGGCCGTAGCTTTATGCAAATGATGATGAAGAGTCAATTCCTCTAATATATGTAAGGGATGAGAGTCGGCAAATGTCAAGTGACAACACTAGATTTCGACAAAAGTGTCATCAGATATTATTCATTCCATGAAAGACCTTAAAAAGGTAGCGTTTTGCGGCACACCTAGTGATGTCATACGCACATCACTGGAGTGGTGCTGCTGTACTTTTATGAGGGAAACTGAAGCTCAGAGGTGAATAAAATTAAATGAAAAAATAGTGATGACACCATACTAACATAATAGAGCAGTGTTATAATATATAAATTATTAAAATATTTAAATACTTATGACAAAATAAGGTAAATGTGATTGAAATCATGTTAAAATCATGTTAAAATCATGTAAAATCAAAGGTTCCAACCAGGTTGTGATGTTCAAGTTCAGAAAACATCCATGTTGGATGTGTTCTCATTGTCTCATGTGGTGTTTCAAGTAGAGGTAATTTTAAGTTAACAACTACCATCTAATATCTTAAACAAAGTAAACAATAATTATTCTAGGGTGCCGCAAAACACTACTTTATTGGCGATGTGTTATTGAATACATATGCTCTCTTATAACTTAGACTATGGCTTGAAATAAATACTAAATATTTAGTTTTCACTCTCCACCTAATCATTCATTCAAAAAAATTGACAAAAATATATACAGTATTTTTTTCCTAGTTGAAAAATAGTATGTACATTACTATTGTGTACAAATTATTATGCATTTATTGTATTCCTATATTTTTATCAACTATTATGATTTTGTTGCTATTTCTTATAGATCACCGAAATTATTGCAAAAGGCTCCAGCAAGGTGCGAGAAATGTCCATTACAATAAGGCGGTGGAAATTAAAGTCAAAATCTGGGGAACACATGTAGAAAAAGTTGCTTACATCCAGCCAAATTCAACCGTCAAAATGACATATTCAAAACTACAGCAGGGGTCGAGTTGAGATCCCTCAACTTCACCGCGAGATCATCAATAACGGTGTGTATTACTTATGTGCAGGTCTCACATTCACTGATCAATTTCTAGGACATTTCTAACACTTTTCTTGGATACAGATTCCAAATTTGTCCATTCAAAATTATAAGTACGAGCTTGCAGACCAGCTTCAAGGTAGTGAACGATGACCTGTTGAAGCAGGCTGTATTTTGCTCAGCTACAAACATTAGTGCGAAAGAGTGTTTGAGAAACTGGACTTTCATTCACGCCATGCTCCAAATTCAAATCGCACACTTCAGCGAAGCAAATATAATGTCCCAGGAAAATGGTACAAATAAGTGGTGGTTGACTTCAGACACATAAAGAAAGAGCACGGCTGATGAAAACTGCAAGAACATCTGCATATCAGAAGCAACATCAGGAAGTTTTGAAAGTTAAATATTAGCTCCTGATAGAGAAACAACGATTGATGTCCGAGAAAGAGGAGCATCAGAGAGAGGCAAAGGAAAATATGCTTTCACAGATTGTTAGGGTCGTGGAATTCTGAAGGACAAACTTCAAGACTTGTATAAAAAAACTAGTCTAAATCCAGAGTTAGCTGCACTCCCTCAAAGAACATAGGTTTCTCACTTTCTATCTTTAATTGGTATGTATGTAATTAGTTTGAAAACATTACCCCTCTAAGAATATGTCAGAAAGAAAAAAATGCCTTGTATTTTTTTTATAATTTCCCAGTTTTTTGCAGAAAAAAAGTTTAAATTTTAATGTATTCCTCGGTAAACATAAATTATTACACTGCAATATTTTCTTATGTATAAGGATGCTTGTAAAGCGTACCAGGTGAAATTTTCAATACTTGAAATGTTTCTTGTCAGCTACAAGTGTACAAATGGCAATGTTCTCATTTTCAACACAGCACCGACTGCAGGGAATGGTTCTCAAAGGGTCTTTCGGACACATTTTAAAAGGGTTAATGTTTTAAAAATGAAAGCTTGTGAATAAAAAAAAACAAAATATACCATACAACCTATGTTCGTCTAGGGGTGCAACAAAATCTAAGTTTTCAGAATCAGCCCCAGGACTACCTGACTCTTCTTTAAAGGCCCGTAATGATATGACTGGTGATATGCCTGGTGATAGATTGCAGCTCCTCAGATGTTCTAAGATGGGTGAAGGTGATTTTGTGGTTGCCCCCCCCCCCCCTCCCTAGCTCTGGAATTGTATCCCTCTTGAGATCAAAAAATCTAAATCTCTAGTCAATCGGATAAAATTTAAAACTTTATAATTTGGCCAAGCTTTTCCATCCTACATCCCGATCCACGAATTGGAACGGCAAGCGGAAAATGATAACGAGCTTGATTCGGATTTGCAGCCCCTCTGAGTTAGGCGCATTATAAGCTTTTTATTTTGATTTCATTCTTAGAGGGCGAAGACGGCATATGTAAAATGGGGGGGAGGGGGAGTTCTACATCCACCACCTAGTTAGCTCTGGTACAGTAACTGAATACAAAATATAATATATTTCCACTGACAAAAAGTGTTACATGAAGTTTGATGAGGCAGTCATTGATATTAGGAATGGTGACTTCATCATCCTGTGGGACAGGTCATAAATATATGAGATGGGTGAGACGAGTTGGTGCCACAGTGATTAAAACTGAACTATTTAGTCAGGAGTCCTGCTTATGCGCAAAATCGTGCAAACAGTGTATTGTTTTGGAGATATTTTGATCCCCATATCATCAATTACTATGGCCACTAACGAAGAACTGCTCGGTAGCCCGTTTCAGGAAAAATGCAAATATGTTCAGCTATGTCAGCCAATGACCTGATTAACTTTCGGGAGCAAACAATTTGAGTAGTTTTTACGTAACGCAAAAAAATGCATAATAGCTGGACCATGAATATAAAACAAAATGTAAGGTCTCACACAAAGATAACCCATATCAAATTTCGCAATAATAAATTTTACAAAGTGGCCGCCAGTCGGCCATTTAATTTTTTTAAAATTATTTTGGAAATCTTGCATGTTAGCTATTCTATGGATTTATGCTTCCTCATACTTCACAGAGCTATCACATACCACTGGGGAATTGTTTTGGGGACATTTTGATCCCAATATCATCAACCCTTTAATTACTATGGCCACTGACTGGCGATAACGGAGGGCTGCTTTCGTGCTCGTTTCCGAACAATTCTTTCCAGTTCATTTATTCATTCATTGAACAATGAGATAATTTGACGAACTGATAAATTTCGATATTTCGATGGTTTATGTAATTCGGTGTGATAGTGTAGTACAGAACATTTCACAGTCTGCAAAATTAGTCCAAGTTGTTCGTGTTGAACGTGGGGGTGGGGCTGAGCTGTGGGGTCTATTGTATGCGGGATGCTTATACTCTACATGGCATATTACCTGGAACACCTTAAATAAATTATGTTTTAGATAATTAGTGAATAACACAGCATTATTAGAAAGAAGCATCTTAGGGCGGAGCCCGAAGAGGTTTCTTTCTAATAATACCAGTGTTCTGAACTGATTATCGGACATAGTCGTTACCAGAACCCCTCACCTGTGTCTACCCCACCTTTAAACTCCAAAAATTTCCATGAACCAAAGTTTTGTTTATTGTTGAAATTTGGACACGCCCACTTATAGGAGAGGGGTTGTGTGCTCATAGAAACTGATGACAAAAGAAAATCTGGTGTCATTTAGAAAAAATAGTACTTGCGGTAATAAATATTTGGTATGTACGATATAACTTTTTCTTGATAAATTTTAAAGCAATTTATGTTATTTTGAATTTTTTCAATGTAATATTTATTGATATATATATAATTATTTATCATGTTTATATTCATGTTTATATTTCTCTGACATTCACAATCAAACTAATAATCAATGGCTTATAACAAATCATACCAAATCAAGATAATAAAATATAACTTCAGGTATTGCTCCGCATAAATATCAATGCTGGGTCAATATCATATCCCATGCATCAAACAGGCTACATTCAAATTAAGTCGGTTTAATGTTGGGCCAGCATCGCAGATGTTCGACCATCGTTTTGACGTAGATAAGCACCGTTTATAGGCCTACAGCTGATATACGAAAGTGTGAATTTTTTTTATTATAAATATTACGGCTCATAGGCCTTATAGGGTCGTGTTTTTGTTTTGGGTACGTTGAACAGAGGGGGGGGGGGGGTACCTCGTGGGTACCGCCGGCGACCCCTCTCTCAATCCGCCACAGAGCTGTGTGTTCAATGCGGGACGTGTGTACGAATGACTGAGCTGCTCACAGAGATAGGGTTACAAAGCATTATTAGCCAAAAAACATGCAACCTTGACACGAAGCTGGTCAAATATTGGCCAACGTCGAAAACGTTGGAAATACATTACACTGATGCTGGAACAATGCGACATATTTGTCGCTTCTAGATAATACTTCCTAGACGGCCAGATAGAGCTCAGTAGACAGTCAGAACAATGATTTGGGCGTCTAATATTACCTAGGTAGATTTGATAACGCTGTGTGAGCTGAATCAAGACGGCCTTATTTCATAGAATGTCCAGTAAACACAATAGAAAAAAACAGCCCTGGTAATGACTATTGTCAATTACACCACGCTCATATCAGACGTTGACTTATTAAATGTTGGGCCAGCATCGGAGATAGAAAATGTCCACTTGAGACCACCATTGAGTTTGAACTTGCAAGATTCAAATATGCTGGTATCTCTCCTGGATACCTAGCATAGGCTTACACAAGAGATTGAGCCAAATTGTGTTCCAGCATTGTAGATGGTTGACTATCATTAAGATAATTGGTTCAACGTCTGTAATTTAGCCTTAAATGTCCCTCTCTAGTCACTAACCGTCCCCCCAGTCTAAAAGTGCTGGATTAATGTTAGACGGGGCACCTGTCTGGCACTCCGTTTCCTGACGGGGAGCTGGGTGTTGTTTATAGACTCCAGAAATTGAAACAAAATGGCCGTCTTTTATACTGTTCATACCAGCTCGATTCGAATTTTCAATTGTTTATATTTTCCTGACGTGACCTTAAAAACCTACTAACGATGGCGGCCATACACTTTTTCGGCGTCACAAATTGATCGTACACCACTAGACAGTCAGATGAGGGTGTGCAGACATCACACTGGTGCCTCGCCTGTTTTTTCAGTATGGGGTTGACAATGTTGACTAGATTAATGTTGTTCCGAAGTCTATGACCTTGGATCAATATTAAGCCACCATGGGATAAACGTCAAATATTTACTTGTGTTGCAGGGGTTTCGACAATGCTCGTTAAAATTAATGTTGGACCAGCGTGGCAGCATTGGGTAGATGTTTCGGTTTTGTATCAATAAATTAAATGTACAGATAACAGTTTCCATGAGCTTATTGACATAACTTGACTGCTGTTGTATATCAATATAAATTTTAAGGATAATGACATGATCATAGCTACGGCAGCTCTTTAAAAACTAACGATTAGATAATAATTTCATTTTATTTTAGATTAACTCATTTAATTCTCATTCAAAAATATAATGCACCCAGACAAAATGACAACCATATGTTTTTCTTAATCCTGATGATATTTTTAGTGACATTTATATGAGCCTGTTTAATTATTTTGGGAGTTAGTATTGTGGGGAGCCTCCGTGACCGAGAGGTAGCGTGCTCGGCCTCAGACCGCCAGGGCTCGAATCCTGTGTCTGGAGGACAGTGTCATCTCAATCATCTCACCATCCTCAGGAGGTTCTCCTGGCCCAGTTTAGCCTATATGTGCACAAAGGTGGCCTAAAGCCCGATTCATTTCATTTTAATTATTTTGGGACATCCAATTTGGAATGACCGATGAAAACATATGATTCCTAAGAGCAAACATCTTTTTCTCTATATGTACTTTATAATAATTATGTATGCTTAGCTATATGTGCGATTTTTATCTGCTCTCTTCTGCTGCTTGGATGAGAGCTATTCGGGACATTTTCATCAAGGTGCTGGTCGCTAACACACATTATTTTGTGACTCAAGCCAGCATAGATTTTCCACCCAACATTATACAGACATAGGTCTACCAGTATATTTCCTGTGTGTATTGTATAACTGTGCACTTGTATTCGTTAGAGAACCACATACTGGTAATATCACAACAGTTTCTACTTCTCTACAAAGGGGTACAACAACAAACCCAGGCGGCTTATCAGAAAAGTATGTTGGTTGTCACAGCTACAAGCTAATTTAATAATTATGAGCTACCACTTTATCACAGAGGACCCCGGGACATACATGTGGACAAGCAGTTTCAGCGTGGTATCTGATTGATATCACCATCCAGCGACTACCATGTAACATTTAAAATTTTACTAACAGTGTCCATTTAAAGATACATTATCGCTCTTTCTGATGACACCAGAACCAAGTTAATAGGTGAAATAGTTTTTGAGTTTAATACATGCAATTGTGTTGACGTAGTGTCTAAAATCAAGAGGCCGGAGCTATACATTTCTTGTTATGCATTTCTGATACAACATATAACAGCCCTATTAATAACATCAATAATATTATACAGTTGTGCTAAAACAAAAAGTAATTAAGGTGTTTCATGCTAATATTTTTTAGTCATAAAATGAAATTGTCTATTCAATTTTTTTTAAACTTTTAATTAACGAGTAACAAAAGCAGAATGAATGAAAAGTAATGACTAGCAAATAATAACAACACATAATACACTCAGCTTGAAATACAATAATGATAGTTTGCGACCTATTATGTCAATACACGTATATAACTTTGTTATAAAAAAGTGAAGCCTAATAAAAGCTGTAATCGATACAAATTATGATTAGGAGCTAATGATAATAACAACAGAGAATTCACCCAGCTCGATATAAAGCTAATATCGTTTGCGCCGTCTCTCAGTACTGTTCTTGAACCTTAAATTATAACGTATTTATTTTGTCAAACCGGTTACATATTTTTTGCTAGTGATTGATCATGAATGGCAGAAACAACCAGTAATCATCCGCACTTCGTAACACTTCGTTAATACTACTAATAATGTGTTGTCAATTGCTACTACTTCCCCCCAAAATGTGTTTAATAATCAGACAGAGAAGAACACAGACGAAGCTATATGCCTACATACATCCCTTATAGTCATTCCGCTTCTAAGCATTGTTGCAGAACAGACTGCATGCCTCACAAAGATAGGTGTCAAAGCATTTGGCGTTTCTTCTGAGACCACTAAACAAGACAAGTGTGGGAAGTCGAATGCTCGTCTTAATTGCTGATTACACAGTTTTCTTAATAGGCCTATATAATTTCATTTTCACTTACCTTACTTCACAACACAAAATGCATTGTATGCAATTTCTTTACAGAAATAAAACAAGGGGCCTGAGGTCCTACATAATTCCCGCCATAAATTAGGTTAGACTGATTGCGGTCACAAATATTTAAAAAGTCGATTTGTGGTGGCCATTTTAAATTTCAGTAAAATCACATGCACATATCCAAATGGTGGGTAATTGGAACAAATGTAACTGACTTGCCATATTTATAATTCAAATTATACTTCCGTCCCTTTGCCAATGGGGGCTGCTCATGTTCCGAAGGTTCAATGTTCCGAAGGTCCTATATTCCGAAGGTTCTATATTCCGAAGGTTCTATGTTCCGAAGGTTCTATGTTCCGAAAGTTCTATATTCCGAAGGCTCTATGTTCCGAAAATCCATAGCCAACAGCGTTTTCCTACCAACTCAATATACATCGACCAGGTGTAAATGATGACTGTGCATGCAAGAAGTTGTGGACATCTCCACGCTGGTTTAATACTGGTCCAACGTCTGCAGTGTAGGGCCAGCAATAAATTAACGAAACCTTGACATGGACAATATGCTTGCTATGATCTCAGCCATTTCTTCTATTTAAAATATTTCTATTTTTTTTTCATTGCCAGCGTGCATCATTACCACCCGGTATATTTACTTAAAGGAAGGTTGTGACATATGCATATTTACCTACCACTCAGCCCCAACAATCAAGAGAAAATATTGCCTTAAACCGCATGTGATAAGCAGGGGCGGATCCAGGATTTGAAAAAGGAGGGGGCGCAGGTGGCTCGGAGGCGAGTTTTTAGGCCTTATTTAGGCCAATTTAGGGGACTTTTTAAAGAATTTGGCGCAAAAACGGGTGGGCGTGCGCCCCCCCCCCCTGCGCCCCCCTCCGGATCCGCGCCTGATCAGAGACTTTGATATCACTTGTTTTTATAGGATCTGTCGAACAACGTACCTCCTAAAATACAATTTTTAACTTTCTTATCTACAATTTAATGATTCCATCAAATTTTATCAAACCTCATTTAAACTCAGAAACCCACTGAGCACTGTGACACGACGTTCTTGCGACGTTGAATCAACGTCGCATAAAATTCGTGTGCCCAATGGGAATTAACAAATAGTCACCTGTACTTTCTAATTATAAGACCTTCTGTACAAATATTTCTGAGCATAGGACCTTCTGAACATAGAACCTTCTGAACATATAGAGCTCTGTAACCGATCTTATATGATCTCCTTAGACCAAAAGGAATAATATGGTATATTTAGTGGTATTATTCCCAGGATATAATTTTATGTCATTATTAAAAACAAATTCAGTGGGCTGTCCCGATTTTAATCCTCTCAATACGTACTATGCATGTGCGTATTTAAATAAGTAAAACCTTGCATAAAAGTTATCAGCACAATTAGATAATGGTTTCATATAGGCCTATGCAGGTGACGTTTTCTAATAAACCCCTCATTGCAAATGTTAGAAATTTTATGATATTGACTATTTTCATTCATTAAAGCTGACAATATTTTTTTTGTTAAGAGTTTTTATCTTTTTTTTTCTTTTATCTCATATTTTCTTATCCTGCCAGCAATTGAACTGCACTAAAATGAGTAAAATATTGTCAGTGCGTATTATGATAATCAGATCAGTGATCATTAGAAAAATAGCACTGCTACAGTTCACACAAAAAAAAATCTCCACTGATATTTTCCTACAAATAATTATTATTATTATCAATTCATCAGGGGCAATTATGTGAAACGCAGTGACGTCACCGAAAACACTTTTGAATTGCTACTCGGTGAAAACAGGGATTTATAAGTGGACGCCTTTATGCACAACTGAACGAACCCCCAAAAGTTCGTTTTGAGATAAATGCACTTGAATTTTTTAGTCTTCTGTAAATTTAAGTAAGCGACATTCACATTCTCCATGTATGGAAAAAAACACATCTTCGGATACCTCCGGTTTCGAGCCTGACTGCCTCATAAACGGTGGTCCAGTTGTGCATAAATAAGAATGACTATTTTGATTTATGCACACCTGGCCCAACCCACATGTATTGTAAATTAAACAAATACAAATATATGTGGAGAATTTACAATAAAAAGCACATTACAGACTCTCTACATATTCTGTAGATCAACTATTCTAAAGTTTATATAATACAAATACGTAGGCCTATACCTTTTTATAACCACGGCAATGGTGATATGATGATGGGAAAAACCAAGGTGTAGGTTGGTCCAGTTGTGCATAAAGCAATTTTAACCCTCTCTCTGGTATGAAAATGTGCTATGCACCGTGTGTCACTGGCAAAGGATTTTATATATAAAAAAAGAAGAAGACATATTTGGAACAATGGCTGTCACTTCTATTAAAATTCATGGAGCTCAACTCAAGTACACACAGGGACATAACTTAGGGTCGGGTCTCGGAAGAGCGTTACCAGAAGGTCACGAAAGGTCATCTCAATGTCAAATATGCTCGAAACGGGAGAAAATATCTATTTTTTGTTGTTTTTTCCTAATTATGCTCACTTGAGATGCCTTTTATGCTTGGAAACTACCTAGACTCCACAGCAGCGGTACTATATCACCTACTTCTGCAGTGTTCGGATATGGCAGAGATGGACCAAATAACAGGCAGATTGACATGTTTGGACAAATGCCGTCACTCCCGTTACCTTTCATGGAGCCAAACCTAAGTACACATGGTGACATGACTTTAGGTCAGGCTTGAATTGGGTATTACCTAAGGTCACAAAAGGTCATCTCAAGTTTACAGCAAGGTCAAATATGCTCGAAACGGGAGAAAATATCTTATTTATTTTTTTTTTTTCCTTAATTATGCTCACTTGAGATACCTTTTATGCTTTGAAACCACCTAGACTCCACAGCAATGGTACTTTGGACACGCCCCAGAGGTTACAGGGGTCACACAAGGGTTAGAGGGGTAATACCCCCATCAAATAACCCGTATATCACCTACTTTTGCAGTGTTCTGATTTGGCAGAGATGGACCAAAAAACAGGCGCCTACAATGATGTGGGGCAAAACGCCCCTTTTGACTATCATACATAATTTAATGATCATGATCTGGATTCGTAATCAGGCTACTTGAGGCTACTAGCCCATCTCACACTCAGGCTACTGCTGGCCCATCTCACAGTCAGGCTAATGCTGGCCCATCTCTCACACGGGCTACTGCTGGCTCATCTTACACTCAGGCTACTGCTGGCCCATCTCACACTCAGGCTACTTGCACGTCTCACACTCAGGCTACTGCTGGCCCATCACACTCTCAGGATACTTGCACGTCTCACACTAAGGCTACTGGCCCATCGCACACTTAGGATACTGCTGGCCCATCTCACACCCAAGCTACTGCTGGCTGATCTCACACTCAGGCTACAGCTGGCTCATCTCACACTCAGGCTACTGCTGGCTCGTCTCGCACTCAGGCTATTGGCACATCTCACACTCAGGCTACTGCTGGCCCATCACACTCTCAGGCTACTTGCACGTCTCACACTCAGGCTACTGGCCCATCCCACACTTGTGCTACTGCTTGGCCCATCTCACACTCAGGCTACTGCTGGCTGATCTCACACTCAGTCTACAGCTGGCTCATCTCAAACTCAGGCTACTGCTGGCTCATCTCACACTCAGGCTACTGGCACATCTCACACTCAGGCTACTCGCCCATCGCACACTTAGGCTACTGCTGGCCCATCTCACCGTCATGCTACTGTTGGCCCATCTCACACTCAGGCTACTGCTGGCTGATCTCACACTCAGTCTACAGCTGGCTCATCTCAAACTCAGGCTACTGCTGGCTCATCTCACACTAAGGTTACTGGCCCATCTCACGCTCAGGCTACTGGCCCATCGCACACTCAGGCTACTGCTGACCTATCTCACACTCAGGCTTCAGCTGGAACATCTCACCTTCAGGCTACTGCTGGCCCATCTCACACTAAGGTTCTGCTGGTCCATCTCACACTCAGGCTACTGCTGGCCCACCTCACACTCAGGCTACTGGTGGCCCATCTCACACTCGGGCTACTGCTGCCCCATCTCACACTCCTCAGGCTACTGATAGCCCATCTCACACTCAGCTACTGGCCCATCTCTAACTCAGACTACTGCTGGCCCTTCTCACACTCAGGCTACTGACCCATCTCACACTCAGGCTACTGCTGGCTCATCTCACACTCAGGCTACTGGTGGCCCAGCTCACACTCAGGATACTGCTGGCCCAGCTCACAGTCGGGATACAGCTGGCCCATCTCACACTCAGGCTACTGCTGGCCCATATCACACTCAGGCTACTGTTAACCCATCTCACACTCAGGCTAATGCTGGCCCATCGCACACTCAGGCTACTGGCCCATCTCAAACTCAGGCTACTGCTGGCCCATCTCACCTCAGGCTACTGATCTATTTCACACTCAGGCTAGTGCTGGCCCATCTCACACTCAGGCTACAGCTGGCCCATCTCACACTCAGGCAAATGGCCCATCTCACACTCAGACTATTGCTAGCCCATCTTACACTCAGGCTACTGCTGGCCCATCTTACACTCAGGCTACAGCTGGCTCATCTCACACCCAGGCTACTGCTAACGTTCTCACACTCAGGCTAATGCTGGCCCATCTCACACACAGGCTACTGCTGGACCGTCTCACACTAAGGCTACTGCTGACCAATCTCACACTCAGGCTACTGGCCCATCTCACCTTCAGGCTACTGCTGGCCCATCTCACACTAAGGTTCTGCTGGTCCATCTCACACTCAGGCTACTGCTGGCCCACCTCACACTCAGGCTACTGGTGGCCCATCTCACACTCAGGCTACTGCTGACCCATCTCACACTCAGGCTACTTGGCCCATCTCACCATCAAGCTACTACTGGCCCATTTCACACTCAGGCTACTGGCCCGTCTCACACTCAGCCTACTGCTGGCCCGTCTCACACTCAGACTAAGCCTACTGCTGGCCCATCCCACGCTTAGGCTACTGGCCCATCTCCCACTGAGGCTACTGCTGGCCCATCTCACACTCAGGCTACTGCTGGCCCAACTCACAATCAGGCTACTGATCTGTCCCACACTCAGGCTACTACTGGCCCGTCTCACACTCAGGCTAAGCTTACTGTTGGCCCATACCACTCTCTGGCTACTGGCCCATCTCACACTCAAGCAACTGCAGGCCCATCTGACACACTTGCTAAGCCTACTGCTGGCCCATCTCACGCCCGGGCTACTACTGGTCCGTCTCACGCCCTGGCTTCTGGCCTGTCTCACACTCAGGCTACTGACCTGTCTCAGGCTGCCGGCCCATCTCACACTCAGGCTACTGCATGGCCTGTCTCACACTCAGGCTACTGCTGGCCCATTTCACACTCAGGCTACTGCTAGTCCGTCTGACTTTCACTTGAACCTGTCTTTCTATTGAATTTGCTTGAACCACACTGGTAATATGGTCAACCTAAGGTCATGGACGGTGTATTATTATGTTAGGTAGCGGATGGGGCAAAACGCCCCTGCCAAAAGGCGTTTTGCCCCATGGTGTGAGGCAAAACGCCCACTTGTGTCTTTTTGTATTTTTGCATTTCGGGAACAAAAATAAATAAATAGGGAATGTAACATCAGGGTAGTAGATAGTGCAATTTAGTATCCAACGTTTGCTGGACTACATGTTTTCCTAGAGCTTGGTAGTACATAACTACAGCTTAAAATGCTTACGGTAGGCGTTTTGGCCCCACCCTACCCTATTTGTCGCTTCCTAGACGGCCAGATAGAGCTCAGTAGACAGTCAGAACAATGGTTTGGGCGTCTAATAATACCTGGGTCAAATCTAATAATGCTGTGTGAACTGAATCAAGACGGCCTTATTTCAGAGAATGTCCAGTAAACACAATAGAAAAAACAGCCCTGGTAATGACTATTGTCAATTACACCACGCTTATATCAGACGTTGACTTATTAAATGTTGGGCCAGCATCGGAGATAGAAAATGTCCACTTGAGACCACCATTGAGTTTGAGCTTGCAAGATTCAAATATGCTGGTATCTCGCCTGGATACCTAGCATAGGCTTACACAAGAGATTGAGCCAAATTGTGTTCCAGCATTGTAGATGGTTGACTATCATTAAAGTGGTAGCGACATCAAAAATAATGTCAGTTTTTATTATTTTAATATTCCCGTAATGATTATAGGATAGTGATGATAATTTTTTTTTTTTTTTTTTTTAAACGAACTGGTTACAATTGAATTAAATGACATGTTTTCAAAAATGCGTAAAAATTCCACAGTTAGATATATCATGTGTGAAAAACGTCAGTGCGATGTCAACAGGTTTTGATGACGTAACCACAACACAGCAGGTTACACTGGGTTATTGACAGCTGATTGAGACATCAACTCAATAAGTTCAAGATTTCAAATCTTTATCGGCAATTAAGATTTTCCCTGATAGGGTTGATGATGACGAAGATAATAATGAAACAAATGACATCGATTTTACAGTGAATATCTGCCAAGTTTGACGGTAAGACTACTTTATTCATGGTCGTGCTCATGACATTTTTTGACAGGCTCACTATCTCACTCAGTCTCTGAAAGTGTCTGATTGGGACACACTTTTTCACTGATTGCTCAGTCAAGTTTCAAGCTATTATCGTGAAATTTTTCAACCGCTGTTCTCCAGTTATTTGGTATCTATCCTGAAAATTTTGTAAAAAAATATTGTATAGTTTAAAAGTTAGACCATTTGACACATGACATGTCGTCATGTGATGATGTAGATTGTAGGCTACCGTCCACGCCGGCAATCAGTTTGGCGATCAAACAATGTGGGCTCTCAGAGCAGGTGCCATAGTCAGTTCGCACCATTAGGCCTATTTAGCGAGACGTTTTCCCCCACCTCATATCATGTAAGGGCCAAGTCTGAAGGTCTCGTGGTCCTAGACCTAGGCTACAGTCTGTCCGACGGTGGAGGATGGTCCAAAATGAAAGTTAGCTTTTCGGTATCCAGTCAGTCAATTCTCAACCGATTTTCATGAAATTTTGTAAACCCCATTTTTTAATGATTTGGCATCAATCCTGAAAATTTCATAAAAAAATATTATATAGTTCAAAAGTTAGACCATTTGACATGTGGTAAATGTCTATTTATGACGCTCCTCTATAACCCATTAACTTCATTCCGGTTTATTCTCAGAATTGCGTTACATGTCAAATGGTCTAACTTTTGAAATACTCGATGGAATTTCGCAAAATTTTCAGGGTTGTTGCCAAATGACTAGATAATAATGGTTGCTGAATTTGGTGATAATCGCTTCATCTAGGCGTCATCAGATTTCTAGGATATTCCCCCTAAAAAGGAGAGCCAAATGCTAAAAGCCAGACAGCAGAAATGTAGTTGCTATTGCCAGTATTGGGCGTAGGACATCTATACTATAGCCTTAAATAGGCACTATTTAGGGACGCACCATCAGATATTTGGAGGGGGGGCTAGAGTTTTTGTTGCTTGCAAACTTTTTTATTACCTCCGAGAGAAAACAATCTTTTTTTTTGGCGATCAACGTCCGACAATGTTTAGTCGAAGATATTTTTTGTCGTATGCTTTCCCTATTATGTAGGTTACCATTTGGTGTTTTTTCTGGTCAACATATTTTTCATCAATTTCGACAACAAACTGTTTTTTTCTGCCCACATTTTCAACAAACTTTTTTTTTCTGACTTTTGTGGCGACAAACTATTTTTAAGAAAAATTCTCTAGGCCCCCCCCCCAGATATCAAATGGTGCGTCCCTTATTATATAAGGGACGCACCATCCGAGGGGTGTGGCTATAGTTTTGGTTGGTTTCACAACTTTTTTTCCGACTTTTGTGGCAACAATTATTTTTCACATTCCTTCTATCCCCCGATGCATCCCTAAAAGTCCTACATTTATAGTAGGCCTAGACTATAGATCTAGTAGTAGGCCTACTGTGTCAAGTCTGGATAGGATAGCTGTCTCGCACTGCACGTCTGTGGAACGGGGCAAAGTCAGCTATGGAAAGTCAAAACAGCAGTATCTGCTTGATTTTAAGGTAATCAGATACTGCTTTTTGGCTTTGCAGGGTATAATTAACAGTACTACTAGACTCTAGAGCATGTCGAGTCTGTTCTGGACACCAGTTTCTGGGAGTAGTCTTTTTTCAATTCGCTATTTTAAATTTTTAAACGATTTCTTCTTAGATCTTTTTTTTCATCTCCCCCCAACATCCCTGGAAATTTAGTGGGATTTTGTTGTGTATTAATCACCTTGAAATAAAAATTTAATTTAATACATGTATGCCAAATGGTCTAACTTCCAAATACATATCAAAATTCCACAAAATTTTCAGCGATGTTAGGAGAAGATGAAAAAAATGATCCACGAAAATAACACACAAAAATTTGAATAGCAAATGAGAAAATTGAAAAAAGGCTACCCTAGTATTTCCAGGATTGGACGAAAAAGACTTAGTCTCGAGTAGTTTATTCAATCAAACTAGTTCACCAGCAGAGACTAGACACTGCCGTAGGCTAATGTTGTTTCAACAGCAGAGAAAGGTTGGTGACATGAGGAATACCAAAATAATAATGATACATTCACCTTTAGTGGCACAATGCCAATGGTCTACATCATGCCTGCACTCACCCCTTTTGTGTCAGTCAATTCTATATTGAACAGCATTCTAGTCTGGTTATTTAATTACCTGGTTACTCAAGTTTCTGTAGGCCTACATATTGTGTCGACTTTGCCTTTAGATATTGGTTTACCTACTTTCACCATATGTTCTTCTGGTTATTCAATCATACAATCAGCTAAATGTTACCCTGAATGCCTTCAAAAGTTTGAAATCTTTCAAGTAATCTTCTGTAGACTTTGTGATTTTTTTAAACTATTTTATTTCAATTATCAAACTTATGACAATATTAAATGTCATAATAAATCCTTACAATATGATATAGAATATTTTGCTTATCAAATTTAATCGATTAGTAAATGGCCAGTAGGCCTATTGCATGTAGTATTTTGTGACACATTGACCAAACATCTTTTTCTTTCATTAACGATACATGATAAATAGGTGTTGCCCTTTCTCTAACATAATTTTTTTTTTCATTCACTGAGGGGTGTGAATTACAGTAACATTTCACAGCTCACTGTGAATCAAATGTTTAATACCATAAGATGAACTGGTATACAATTTTCTTGTCATTTATCATAATTAAATTGTATCAAACATTATGTCTCTGTTTAAAAATAGAGACAAATATATAGGTTACAGCAAACAACATTATTTTGGAAATGCACATTAAAAATTATGTAGGTACAACTGATATTTTATAATTATTTCTGTTTCCTACCTTTAATTTATCTTTAATTTTCAGGCACTAAATATGGACTGTGGAGATGGTAGGATACTGTTTGCTGAGCATTCCTTGTAATGTCAACTCCAAGTATTTCCACTGATCATGCTGAAAGGACTTCTTTCAAATATGTGAACACAAGTAGAAGTCCATGTGAAAATTGATGCATCACTTCAAAAACATTAATGAGATCTTGATCCTGTTTTAACCTATATTTTCACAGGGCCTACATTTCCCGATGTAATCAACATACCTACTAATTTTCTTTCCTCACTAAATTATTCCTATATATTAGTCAGGTCAAAATACAGTTTAACCCCCAAAAAATTGCTACAAAAGGTTTCTCAACTGATTCCAGTAGGGGCAAGTGTACTTTATAACATACTAAAAGTTTACCAAAGTTGGACACCCGGAAAAGTGTTTTTTTCAATATGGCGTCCAAGATGGCCGCCGAAACCTCTTAATGATCATAACTAGGTAACTATCAGCCCAAATTTAATGATTTTGATGTCTACACCCAGGTTTTTGGGGGCAAGGAACACATTGAGATCATAAAAAATGATGTTGGTCTATATATATGACACAAAAAAACAGATATGACTAAAATTCAGTTTTATTGATATCACTGAGCTGTTAAATCATTTTCAAAATATGCACAAACACCAACGAAAAAAATTCATAATATATTCAGTTTTGAGTATCATCATCCTTCTCTTCAGATTCGACCTCTTTAGTATTGTTTGGATTGTCACAGTTTTCAGTTTGGCAAGGGCCACATGCAGCAGTGCAGGGGAGTCCATAGCGTTTACAGCAACATCGAGAAGATTTGCATAACCGGGTAAGAGTTGCAATGAATAATTTTTAAGAGTTTCTCAGGTGCAGCATTGTTTTCGGTCATAATTGGAGTTGACTGACCGTTTTCTTGTTTCAATCCCCATTCAATCGGGTTCATTTTATTTGCCATCCCCATCCACACCATAATTTGAAAGTTAACACGTTGGATATGGAATCTTGTTGCAGGTGATGTGGGGGGGAAGCCGTTCAGAAGTGACAAAAGCTTGAGTGTTTGCCACTTTTTTGGTAAAAATGACATGACGCAATGATGATAGTGTATCATTAGATTTGCCACCAAAGAGATCAACCATCAGGCTTTCTCCAAGATAGGATATGTCCTCTGGAGATTTGTTTTGAAGGATGAATGCACTAGCACAGGACTTCATGACAGGATCAGATTTCACTAATTTCTGGAATGCTGACTTTTTACCAATGCCGAAAATTTTTGAAGTAGAATCACATCCTGAGTAGGCATATACGAAGCGCAACTCATTGCACAAATCTTTCCCTAAAGTTTCTTTCAAGAGGTTAATATTATACACTTCCCGTTCTTTTAACTGCTTGTTTGCATCAGAAGGGAAATAAATGACCTCATTGTCTGTTCTGGAATAATGGAGGAGCAAGATCAGCAAATCTGTATCTTCACCGACCAACGTTGTGGTGCAATGATGCGATCGTTCAACAGCTGCCTTAACAATGTCAGCGTCTGCATCCCTTGGTGACTGAATGACATGACATCCCCTTTTCAAATTCAAAGTTCAAAGTCTTGCACATTCACATCTGGCCCTGCCACTATACCGTTGACAATGTTTCTCAGAGTGGGATCAGGTGTGAAGGGTGAGCAGGCTTCAAGCTTTGTCCGAATTTTCTCGAGATCAGATGCATCTCTATTAATGCGTGCTTCAGTTGAGTCTTTGTGTTGTGCACTTGTAGTATAGATTAGGCTTGTGAAATCCTGTATTGTCGTGTTGTACTCAGATAAAGTCCAGAGGTTTCACATGTCCTCGGTCATTCCACTGCCACGACTTAGCCCACCAGTGCTCTTTAAAGACCTCATCAGAGTTTGTTCGATGACAAGATCACTACTAAGCCCCTCCCAGCATTGATCGCTCCTGCGAATAACGTGAAACCCATCAAGGAACTTTTGATAAAATCTGGGTGTTTTTCCTCCAGGTTGTTTATTTGCTGCAGGCAGTAATGGGCGAATCACAGGTAATTGAAGTGTCCAGCTGCAGCAAAGACTATTAGGCAATTAGACACTGCCTGTAAATACATCACCCAAGCTCCAGTACGATCCGCCTTGATCAACTTTCTGACCATGCCAACCATACGCTGATAATTCATCCACAATTGGCTGGTCTTTGATGTCTGAGCAAGTTTAGATTTATTCTTCTTCATTACTGTCTCGAGTTTGATCAAAGCCACAGAACAAGCAGCATCTGTAAGTGTCTTCTCTCCACTAATAAGGGAAGAGTACAATTCCTTGGCTTGATCCAGCAATGTCTCAATCTCGGGGTCGTCTTTGACCATTTCCGTTATAACGTGACTATATAGGCACTTGTCAACAAGAAGATGGCAGCGCAAAGCCCTATGAACAGCTTTCCCCGTCATCATGTACACAACTGCATTTTCTCCATAGACAGTCTCATGTATGTTTTTGAGACCGGTCCCTTCTATGAGAGTTTCTATGGCTCCCAGCAGGTGCATGAGTGTATAGAAACACCCCAACATCAGAACAAGACCTTTCAGGTGACTATTGTGTGGTGCATCAATGATAATTTCAGCAGCCTTCCGATACAAGGGCTGGTCAAAAGTTACAATGGTGGGAAGATTGTGCTTCTTTTGCAAATAAAGTCTAATTTAGACACAGTGCACAATTTATCTCCGGAATGAAAATTGATCATAGACAAGAATTTGACTGATGACTGTCCAGAATGCTGGCTCCCCTGATGCAATATATGCATCATCCCCTGCCAATTCGGTGTTGCCTCTTTGAAGCCAAGGGAGACTTCCCACAGAATTTCGATCCTGTTGTCACTGTCAAGAAATCTCGGGAGGTCCTCGAAGACTACCTCATGACAAGCATGCTTTGCAAACCTGTACTCCAAGAAAGGAATTGTCGTCTTGTTTTCAGTTTCCAGCTCTGAGATCTGTCTTCGCGGAATAAGATGGTTTGTCTGTTTTCCAGGGGTGACAGCGGCAATGACACACATATCCCGTGAAATGTCCCTTTGCCGTCAATAGTGATGATGTTGTGATCCACATTATCAGCAGCAAAGAGGACAGACATATCCAGCAAATCTACATCACC
The DNA here is from genome assembly GCA_964017125.1 of Flabesymbios commensalis. NCBI lineage: Eukaryota > Metazoa > Annelida > Polychaeta > Terebellida > Flabelligeridae > Flabesymbios > Flabesymbios commensalis. The sequence continues at coordinate 82,208,016 of OZ024913.1, forward strand.
ACCTAAGACATCAGGTTCCACACAATCTGCTGCATTTTTTTCAAATCTGATCACTTCCGTGTACGATGAACAGAATCCCATTTTATGAAGAGTATCCACAATGTTCTTCGAACGATACAGCTGTTGGATTTGCACAGCAAGTCCTATTTGTAGTGGTGCAATGACAGCTCGTGGGTGAACTGCCTGAATAATGGCAAGACCAACTGCCGCAACCTTGCATCTTGTGTCTTGCCCAACGAACAATGTTTCCAGTGCTGTCCGCAGACTAGTCGGAATGAACGATAGGGATGAATCAAGTTTTAAATCATCACTACTTGGATACTGATTTCTCACCGTAGAAACCTGAGAATTTATGTCACTTCTCATTAATCTAGCAGCAGTTTCAAAAAAAGCGCGTTTTTGGGATTCTTCATCGCCTTCCTGACACTTTTGCTTGTAGTATGATCATAATCACTGATGTTTGTTCTCTCATCGTAAGAATTTTGTCAAAGCCTTCTCTTTCACAAAAATGAATTGAGTCCTTAAAGTGTTCTTTAGGATTATTTTTCAAACTGTAATTGTCATACGCTTCTGAATCTGGATTGCAAAAATAACCTTCCATTTCGAGTCTCAAAGATGTAACCGTTAGTTTTTCCTCACTGTTCAGTTCTAGGTAAGCACACATTTTCTTAAAGGCTTCATGCTTATCTTCATCTTTAGGACGACCAGACTTTCTGCGCTTTGCATCGGGGGCATTCTGGAACTCTATAGGCACAGACTTGAAAGACCGGAAAAAAACACTACAAGAATGATGATAAAGTCCATCTGCTGCATGCAAATCTCGTAAATAGTATTCAATCCGACCTTTTACAGTAAGTCCCCAATGATCGGGATTCACAGACCTCCAAAATTGTCTCCACAAATTTGTCAGTCCGTACCCGGCTAAAGTGTCCCTTGACCAGGTCAATTGTACATCCACTAAATATGCAATCTTTTTCACTGTCAAAACCTCCACTTGATTGCCTTGTGTTTCTCTTTGCTGGCACAGAAACACTACTTTTCTTATCAAGATGGCTTTTAATGTTTTTATAATTCATCTACTGTTGACGACTGCTTTTATGCACCTTAGTGTTGGTTTCAACTACAAGATCGTCCTTCTGCTTTACACTGGCTTCATTTATTCCCGTCGCTCCCTTCCATTGAACTGCAACCCAGTTATCACTTGAGTCTTGGATATCCTCCTTGCAGATTGGACAAAAAGCTTGACTGGCTGTGCTTGCACTCATTTTTGAATCAAGTCTGAGAAAGATGATAATTAGCTATTCAAGTTAGATTCGAGTGAACACACGCTTCATGTCAATATATTGAAAATACCCAGTCAACCTGTTAGATAATGTCCCATTTTCATTTTTAATGGTTTCAACATCTTCCTTGCCTCCCAAAACCTGCGTATAGACATCAAAATCATTAAATTTGAGTTGATAGTTACATAGTTATGACCATTAAGAGGTTTCGGTGGCCATCTTGGACGCCATCTTGAAAAAAACTATTTTTCGGGTGTCCGACTTTGGTAAACTTTTAGTATGTTATAAAGTGCACCAAACCCTACTGGAATCAGTTGAAAAACCTTTTGTAGCAATTTTTTGGGGGTTGAGGGTTTTTGTTCCATATATTGACTTGACTATATATCTTATTCATGTAATTATAAATGAATTGGGAAAGACTAATCTTCAACCTGAACATTTGAAAGGAATTCATATATTTCATATTACATATCACTATCCTAGTAGCATTTCATTTGTGTGTCAATTTGACATGTGTGTCAATTTGGTTGACAGCAACATATATTGTCCTAATTATTAATTATTTTTGTTTAATTTATGGCTCAATATATCTTGAAAAAAAACATCAATCATTTATTTGTGTTATTTTGTAATTTTAGTTGCCTTTGATCAGTCTTGATATATTTCTACCTTATTGACTGCCCATAAACTTGATAACAGTAAAAAAAAAAAAATCAGAATATAGCTGTTGTTCCATGGGCCTATCAATTCTACAATATAACTCCATGAACAATACTTGAGTGTGTCTTACTTGCAATATTCAATGTGAAAATTAACTTTGTTATTTGTGTTAATGCTTTGTTCTTTAAGATTATAATAAAATTTGAAAATAGGTTGTTGGCATAATTTAGAAATGTTGTTTGTCACATATTGCAGGTTTATACTGAGGATGTGAAGCAAATATATTTGAAGGAACTGTGATTCAGTCCTAATTTATTTATCAGCAATTTAATTGATTATTGATAATTATTATTGATCATCATAATTGGTGTGCCAAAATGATCGATTATAATAGATCATCAATAATCAGGGGGCCACCATTCAATCTCGAGGGCTAGGGGCGGGGGAAATAAAATAAAATAAAACATTTGGGGCAGATTTGCATGGAATAAATATTATATTTCAGTTCTACATTGTAACAGTTTATAAACATGTAGTAAAACTTGAATTTTTTAGCGAGCCGGGTTGAAATAAATAATTTGTCCATAACAAATACCACAGGCCCCCACCTGGTAAATATACAATGGACAAATAAAATAAATCTTGGCTCACATATACTGACCATCTTAACTGTTTACAAATTACTGATGGTATTTATGTACTTGTTATGCTTTTGATTTTGTAAAACTGAAAAAAACAAAATTTTAACTTAGGTACTAATTTTGTCTGAGAGTCTTTGTGCAAATTGGATAAAAATGAGAAAACATAGTAGTGTCGGCTATCATTGCACTTTTTTCACAAATTTTTACCTTTCTATTCCCTCTCTTTTCTTTTCATTCATTTTCTATGACACTGGACTACAACCCTACTAATGCAGATAAGGCACATGCTGTATGGTGACAGCAGAACATAAGTGTCTGAACCAGTGGCACTCAATAACTACAAATTTTTGCATGTTTTATTGCCCCCAATGCTGATTTTAATGTAAGATGTCATGTAAAATTATATTTTAAATGTTGCGATATTGAAACCACAGTAAATAGGCTTGTGGTACAGAATCGGTCAACTTATTTTCATATCCAATTCTGATATCTTTTGTAGTTGTGAAAACTTGAATACAAAACTTCAGATTTTCGACATAATATCCTGAACAAATCCATCCGCCTGTAAAATATTACATAAAAATGTCTGGTCTTATACATAACAAAAATTGCAAAAAAATGAAATTAGACTATGTCCACTGCCCTATGAGGAAGTTCTGGAGGCCATCATTAAGGCCGATTGGACAGAACAATGTGGGAATCTCTAAGAATTGCACTAGTTTGCCCAGGGTGAAGTTTTGTTTGCCGGCCCTATGCTTCCTCAAGGGGCGCACCAAGGGTAAAAATGAAAGTTTCTTAGCCATAAGGATGAAAATTCATCAAAATTTTTCTTCTTCGATGACCCCTCGTGGACTTGAAAAAAAGAGAAACCAGAGGCTATGCCCAAATTTCTGATTGTTACAGGGGCGGATCCAGGATTTGAAAAGGAGGGGGCGCAGGTGGCTCGGGGGCGAGTTTTTGGGCATATTTAGGCAAATTTAGGGGACTTTTTAAAGAATTTGACGCAAAAACGGGTGGGCGTGCGCCCCCTCCCCTCTGGATCCGCGCCTGTGTTATGTGCATATGTGGTATATTTGCTACTATTACTATATTGCGGGGCACTAATTGGGTGCCCTGCTGTATTTAAAAACTAAAACTCAATATTATTCATCTCCGTAGTCTTCCTCAGCTGCTTCACCAAACTTCGGACACCATTTTTTATGGTTCGAATTGTTTCATCAATTTAGCTCAGATTTTGATCTAGCACAGTATTTTTCTTGCTCAGTGAAAACAGTGGAATGTGGTCAAATATTTATTTTAGCATGTCGGCAGTTACCAAAAAAAGGTCAAAATAATTATTTGGGACAATTAAAAAAAAATGTGATGTGCCTAACATGGGCCCTGGGCTGGTATTGACATGTCACTTGCTGACAGTGAGGCTCACAGTAATCATAATATTAATAGGTAGGCCTAGCCCTAGGTTTACTGGTTTAGGCCTATAATGCTTTGCTTTGCCTTTAGTCTCAGGCGCGGATCCAGAGGGAGAGCCTACCCCTTTTTGTGCTAAATTCTTTAAAATGTCCCCTAAATTGGCCTAAATTTGTCAAAAAAAATTTGTGTAGGCGAACCCTCTGCGCCCCCACCTTCCCCCCTGAGTCTACAGTCTGTTTCACCAGAACCTGGGAGTAGCCTTTTTCTAATTTGCTCGGACGCTCTTGATATTTTTTTTAACAAATTTTTTCTCAGATTATTTTTTCATGTTCCCCTAACATCCCTGAAAATTTGGTGCAATTTTGTTGTGTATTTTGGAAGTTAGACCATTTGGCATGTAATAGGATTCTTGTTTCACCCCAATGGTGTTATAGAGAGCTTTAATTTTGAAAATTTATTACATGCCAAATGGTCTAACTTCGCTAATACACGAAAAAAATTCGCCAAATTTTCAGGGATGTTGGGGGGAGATGAAAAATTAATGTGAAAAAAATTTTGTTAAAAACATTTAAAGAGCGATCGAGCAAATTGGAAAAAGGCTACTCCCAGGTTCTGGTGAAACAGACTGTAGTGTGTGACGGCCCACAGACTGTCAGTGTCAGTGTCCTGCAAGTTTCATTGTTATTTGACAGCGATTGGAACCGGTCCCCCGGCGAAAATGCAGCCTGAGAGGCTGACCCAGCAAACACGAGACGTTGAGCCAATGTTGTTTTAATGTTGAGCCACCGTCTTCGACGTTGGCCCAACATTTGAACAACAATGGCTCAACGTCTCGTGCTTGCTGGGGATCGTCGAGGCCAGCCTCAACTCAAGGCTCAACTTCAGAGGGCGATAAATGGTAGGCCTATTGTAGTCTAGCTTTAAATAATAATTTAAATTACCAGTCAACATATCACGTCAAAAAAATATATTTGAAAGAATGTGTGGCCTTTTTAAAAATAATTATTTACATTGCACTGATCGACAGACCACTGCTCAGAGTGACGGCTGTGCGTGCGAGGGGACTGCGTGTGTCACAGGACAGTGGCTGAGCACATGGCGACATGCTCCGGCCCAGTGCAGAGCGGCTGTAATCTGCATATTATGTCTTTATAATTAATGTATAATTCATTTTAATCTATAACATAATGTCTACATAGTCTTTGGAATAAATATTTAGTTTGATGAAATCATGAAAGATAATAAAACCGCGTAAATTTGGACATACAAGCTTGTGTGCTATGACCATCTGTCACCATGTCTATACAAACATCATTGACCACTGGGTTTGTTTACAATTCTTCCACCTCGCACTGACGTCATCACGTCGAATCTTGCAATACCGCCGGATCTTACGATGTTGGCCAAATTTGACCTTTTGTTGTTCGTAATACCTTTATTGTGCTTTCTATGAAATTTTGCGGTACGGATTATTAATCAGGAAGCTATATATTATAAAATACCAAAGGAATTGTACTGGATTGTCGCTACCACTTTAAACAAGATAATTGGTTCAACGTCTGTAATTTAGCCTTAAATGTCCCTCTCTAGTCACTAACCGTCTCCCCAGTCTAAAAGTGCTGGATTAATGTTAGACGGGGCACCTGTCTGGCACTCCGTTTCCAGACGGGGAGCTGGATGTTGTTTATAGAATCCAGAAATTGCAACAAAATGGCCGTCTTTTATACTGTTCATACTAGCTCGATTCGAATTTTCAATTGTTTATATTTTCCTGACGTGACCTTAAAAACCTACTAACGATGGCGGCCATACACTTTTTCGGCGTCACAAATTGATTGTACACCACTAGACAGTCAGATGAGGGTGTGCACACTGGTGCCTCGCCTGTTTTGACAATGTTTACTAGATTAATGTTGGTCCGAAGTCTATGACGTTGGATCAATATTAAGCCACCATGGGATAAACGTCAAATATTTACTTGTGTTGCAGGGGTTACGACAATGCTCGTTAAAATTAATGTTGGACCAGCGTGGCAGCATTGGGTAGATGTTTCGGTTTTGTATCAATAAATTAAATGTACAGATAACAGTTTCCATGAGCTTATTGACATAACTTGACTGCTGTTGTATATCAATATAAATTTTAAGGATAATGACATGATCATAGCTACGGCAGCTCTTTAAAAACTAACGATTAGATAATAATTTCATTTTATTTTAGATTAACTCATTTAATTCTCATTCAAAAATATAATGCACCCAGACAAAAATGACAACCATATGTTTTTCTTAATCCTGATGATATTTTTAGTGACATTATGAGCCTGTTTAATTATTTTGGGACATCCAATTTGGAATGACCGATGAAAACATATGATTCCTAAGAGCAAACATCTTCTTCTCTATATGTACTTTATAATAATTATGTATGCTTAGCTATATGTGCGATTTTTATCTGCTCTTTTCTGCTGCTTGGATGAGAGCTATTCGGGACATTTTCATCAAGATGCTGGTCGCTAACACAGATTTTTTTGTGCCACAAGCCAGCTTAGATTTTCCACCCAACATTATACAGACATACCAGTATATTTCCTGTGTGTATTGTATAACTGTGCACTTGTATTCGTTAGAGAACCACATACTGGTAATATCACAACAGTTTCTACTTCTCTACAAAGGGGTACAACAATAAACCCAGGCGGCTTATCAGAAAAGTATGTTGGTTGTCACAGCTACAAGCTAATTTAAAAATTATGAGCTACCACTTTATCACAGAGGACCCCGGGACATACATGTGGACAGGCAGTTTCAGCGTGGTATCTGATTGATATCACCATCCAGCGACTACTATGTAACATTTAAAATTGTACTAACAATGTCCATTTAAAGATACATTATCGCTCTTTCTGATGACACCAGAACCAAGTTAATAGGTGAAATAGTTTTTGAGTTTAATACATGCAATTGTGTTGACGTAGTGTCTAAAATCAAGAGGCCGGAGCTATACATTTCTTGTTATGCATTTCTGATACAACATATAACAGCCCTATTAATAACATCAATAATAATATACAGTTGTGCTAAAACAAAAAGTAATTAAGGTGTTTCATGCTAATATTTTTTAGTCATAAAATGAAATTGTCTATTCAATTTTTAAACTTTTAATTAACGAGTAACAAAAGCAGAATGAATAAAAAGTAATGACTAGCAAATAATAACAACACATAATACACTCAGCTTGAAATACAATAATGATAGTTTGCGACCTATTATGTCAATACACGTATATAACTTTGTTATGAAAAAGTGAAGCCTAATAAAAGCTGTAATCGATACAAATTATGATTAGGAGCTAATGATAATAACAACAGAGAATTCACCCAGCTCGATATAAAGCTAATATCGTTTGCGCCGTCTCTCAGTACCGTTCTTGAACCTTAAATTATAACGTATTCATTTTGTCAAACCGGTCACATATTTTTTGCTAGTGATTGATCATGAATGGCAGAAACAACCAGTAATCATCCGCACTTCGTAACACTTCGTTAATACTACTAATAATGTGTTGTCAATTGCTACCACTTCTCCCCAAAATGTGTTTAATAATCAGATAGAGAAGAACACAGACGAAACTACATCCCTTATAGTCACTCCGCTTCTAAGCATTGTTGCAGAACAGACTGCATGCCTCACAAAGATAGGTGTCAAAGCATTTGGCGTTTCTTCTGAGACCACTAAACAAGACAAGTGTGGGAAGTCGAATGCTCGTCTTAATTGCTGATTACACAGTTTTCTTAATATATAATTTCATTTTCACTTACCTTACTTCACAACACAAAATGCATTGTATGCAATTTCTTTACAGAAATAAAACAAGGGGCCTGAGGTCCTACATCATTCCCGCCATAAATTAGGTTAGACTGATTGCGGTCACAAATATCTAAAAAGTCGATTTGTGGTGGCCATTTTAAATTTCAGTAAAATCACATGCACATATCCAGATGGTGGGTAATTGGAACAAATGTAACTGACTTGCCATATTTATAATTCAAATTATACTCCCGTCCCTTTGCCAATGGGGGCTGCTCATGTTCCGAAGGTTCAATGTTCCGAAGGTCCTATATTCCGAAGGTTCTATATTCCGAAGGTTCTATGTTCCGAAAGTGCTATATTCCAAAGGCTCTATGTTCCGAAAATCCATTGCCAACAGCGTTTTCCTACCAACTCAATATACATCGACCAGGTATAAATGATGACTGTGCATGCGAGAAGTTGGGGGACATCTCCACGCTGGTTTAATACTGGTCCAACGTCTGCAGTGTAGGGCCAGCAATAAATTAACGAAACCTTGACATGGACACTATGCTTGCTATGATCTCAACCATTTCTTCTATTTAAAATATTTCTATTTTTTTTTCATTGCCAGCGTGCATCATTACCACCCGGTATATTTACTTAAAGGAAGGTTGTGACATATGCATATTTACCTACCACTCAGCCCCAACATTCAACATATGTTCAGATATGGTCATATTAAGAACCCGAAATAAAATCAGCGATTTTTTTATGATTTTAGCCTGGGCCAGTCCCTTTAAGAGTTTTTATCTTTTTTTTTCTTTTATCTCATATTTTCTTATCCTGACAGCAATCGAACAGCACTAAAATGAGTAAAATATTGTCAGTGCTTATTATGATCGTACATGTATTATGATAATCAGATCAGTGATCATTAGAAAAATAGCACTGCTACAGTACACACACAAAAAATCTCCACTGATATTTTCCTACAAATAATTATTATTATCAATTCATCAGGGGCAATTATGTGAAACGCAGTGACGTCACCGAAAACACTTTTGAATTGCTACTCGGTGAAAACAGGGATTTATAAGTGAACGCCTTTATGCACAACTGAACGAACCCCCAAAAGTTCGTTTTGAGATAAATGCACTTGAATTTTTTAGTCTTCTGTGAATTTAAGTAAGCGAATGAGAAAAATATAGAGTTAAACCAATACACGACATTCACATTCTCCATTCATGGAAAAATCACATCTTCGGATACCTCCGGTTTCGAGCCTGACTGCTTCATAAACGGTGGTCCAGTTGTGCATAAATAAGAATGACCATTTTGATTTATGCACACCTGGACCAACCACATGTATTTTAAAAGAAGCAAATACAAATATATGTGGAGAATTTACAATAAAAAGCACATTACAGACTTTCTACATATTCTATAGATCTACTATTCTAAAGTTTAAATAATACAAATACGTAGGCCTATACCTTTTTATAACCACGGGGACGGCAATGGTGATCTGATGATGGGAAAAACCAAGGTGTGGGTTGGTCCAGTTGTGCATAAAGCAATTTTAACCCTCTCTCTGGTATGAAAATGTGCTATGAACAGTGTGTCACTGGCAAAGGATTTTATATATAAAAAAAGAAGAAGACATATTTGGAACAATGGCTGTCACTCCTATTAAAATTCATGGAGCTCAACCCAAGTACACACAGGGACATAACTTAGGATCGGGTTTCGGAAGAGCGTTACCAGAAGGTCACGAAAGGTCATCTCAAGGTCACAGCAACGTCAAATATGCTCGAAACGGGAGAAAATATCTTATTTTTTTTTTTTTTTCCTAATTATGCTCACTTGAGATGCCTTTTATGCTTGGAAACTACCTAGACTCCACAGCAATGGTACTTTGGACACGCCCCAGAGGTTACAGGGGTCACACAAGGGTTAGAGGGGTAATACCCCCATCAAATAACCCGTATATCACCTACTTCTGCAGTGTTCTGATTTGGCAGAGATGGACCAAATAACAGGCAGATTGACATGTTTGGACCAAATGCCGTCACTCCCGTTACCTTTCATAGAGCCAAACCTAAGTACACATGGTGACATGACTTTAGATCAGGCTTGAATTGGGTATTACCCTAAGGTCACGAAAGGTCATCTCAAGATCACAGCAAGGTCAAATATGCCCAAAACAGGTGAAAAATTCTTATTTTTCTCTCTAATTATGCTCACTTGAGATGCCCATTATCCTTGGAAACCACCTAGACCTTGACACAGAGGTACTACAGACACACCCCTGCGGTTACAAGGGTCACATAGGGGTTAGAGGGGTAATAACCCCATCAAATCTCCCTCATATCACTTACTTCTATATGTGTTCTGATATGTCAGAAATGGACCAAATAACAGGCAGATTGACATGTTTGGACCACATGGCGTCACTCTCGTTACCTTTCATGGAGCCAAACCTAAGTACACATGGTGACATGACTTTAGGTCAGGCTTGAATTGGGTATTACCCCAAGGTCACTAAAGGTCATCTCAACGTCCCAGCAAGGGCAAAATTATGTGCGCAAAACAGGTGAATTTTTTTTTCTCCTGCAACTATGCTCACTTGAGATGTCCAAAATTGTTGTATGTATTAATAAATACACTAATTAAATCATTTCCGTTTTTGTGGTCTTATAGGTAGGCCTATTCAATTACCTGGTTAATGATGACTATCAATAGTGTAGAAGTGTTCAGAAGTTGTGAAATTTATTGATGTTGTATTCATGCAGAACATAATTCAGATTTGCATATTTTGCAGAGCAAGCATTACTAAATCTATATGTCTTCCAAATAAGCTATTATTTAAAGAGTGTTGATCAGTTATTAGAAAACCAGTGGTGAATGAAATAATAGTAAGTGGCATTTCAATCTGGACATTTTTAATATTGAACAATGCTCTAGGTTTTAATTCTTATACTGATTTGTTTTCTATAGTTTGTGTACTACATATATATCTTTTCATGCAAATTAGAACGCAAAAATTTCAGGAATGAGCAAATAGCAATGAGATGCGAGTTGTAAAAATAAATATGAGAGAGTGTGAGTGCACATAATGAAATAACAAGTTTATAATTTGTCTATTTTTTTAAACTTTCATAACTGTTCAATTGCAGGAGGCCAAAAAAAGCAGTCGCCCACACACAAAATTGTTTAATGTAGGCCTACTGAATGTACATAGGCCTAATGTCGTTACATTATCCGGTGATTATTGAAATACGGCGGAACATACACGTGCTTACCTATTTTTTAATATTTGCACTGTAGTCTCTCTTTGCAGACCTGCCATGCAGATACTCTTTCTAACACTTTGTCATGCGTGAGTCTCTTCCTAATATGGTGTCCTGCTTTCTGATGAGTCTTGAGCCAAGAAAAGCATATGACTATCAATAATAATTCACAGTAGGCTACCTGATGTGAAGTAGATGGCTGCTCACAAAACATCGACATGAACATATAGGCCTACCCTTTAATTTGTTGATTTTATTTCAACAAGGACAAACCTACCACTTTTAAAAAAATTCTGAATGTACATTATCGTACAATACATCAACTCATAATTTCACCTTCTCAAATATTGTCATCCAAATCGACAATTTTTACCAAAGTATTTTGAGAAATTGTTCTGCTTTTTAACATTTAAGGAATGTCCTGCTTTCCAAGAGCAAGTTAGAAAGTAGGACACTTTCTCAATATACTTTGGTGGATATCATAGATTTGAAGGGTAATATTTGAGAAGGCGAATAAACAAATTGATGTACTGGACAGTAATGTGTTTGCAGAATTTTTTTTACGCAGTATGTTCATTCTCATTGAAATAAAATAAAAAAAGTGTCAAATTTCAGGCCGATATCTCGTGAGCAGCGATCTATTTCCCTTTAGGTTCACACCCAATTGATTTTAATTCGTGCATGTGTTGGCTATGTGGTACAACAGCTATTCATAAAAAATCAAAGCAAAAAATACAACACGTCTAGCATATGCAATAACTGTGAATCACTGATCATCATATGCTTTTGTTAACGACTCATTAGAAGACAAGACACCATGTTATAAAGAGTATCACGCCCGACACTATGTTGGAAAGAGTATCTTCATGACAAGTCTACAGAGGGTGATTACAGTGCAAATATTAAAAATTAACTAAGCCTGTGTGAGTCCCTTTTAAGCTCTCATAAATTGATGTGTCTACTGCTCAACCACAGGACGTCGACGTTGGAGATGAAAAAGGCGGAAGCAGTCTCCACACACGGAGCTGGGGAATCTGCCCAATAGGTGCACTCGTATGATGTCCTTTTCCTCTTTTGGATGGCTGTGCAGTGTACACAATGCCGTTGGACATCCTTCACGCCAGGTCTGCGAGGGATGGAAGTTATGAAGTACCAGGTAGTAGGGTCGTTGAGAGGTGTTGTCGGCTGTGATGCAGCTGCTGCACTGTGTACGGCTTTGCTTGAATTTCCTCTGCACAACTTCTAGTTTGACCGGAATGCCTTTTCTACCACCAGCGATGTCTCGCACACAGAGATGATAAACTGTTTGTGGGACAGCTTTGCAGAATTTTCATTGGTCTAAATGGAAAATCACAATACAAAAATAAAATTAAACGAATTATGAAAACAAAATATATAAGACAATGATTATCCAAACTAAAAATGTATGTGGTAGGCCTAACGTTACTTATTAAAACATGACATGGCATTACGACTTGTCCAAGGCAAGTACAATGCTCGAATAGCAAAGTTACTTTCTGTAAAAAAATGTTTTGATATTTTCCTGATTATTAAAATGATTCACACGTTTATCACCAATATTGGCCCAGGCTAAAATCATAAAAAAATTGGTGATTTTACTTTGGCTTCTTAATATGACCATATGATGTAAGTCCATAGACTAGAACTGCAATTTTTTTTGATTTTTTGTGCTGCGCATTCACCAGTCAGGCTAGATATAGAGACGAAATTCCTGATTGCTAATTATTGACAACCATGTCAATAATTAGAAATGCGGGAATTTCTTCTCTATATCTAGTCTAACTGGTGAATGCGCAGCAGAATTTTTTTTTTTTTTTATTTAAGGTGAGCTACATTTACAATTAAGAAGCTCTGATCGCCATCCCTTTTATGACAAATAAGTCAGAAATAATTTTTTATACAAGTCTTAAAATGTTGACTGTTTTCATTGTTGTGTTTATGAGGACATTGAACATTTTTAGTAGGGGGTATTGCGCGGTCTGGCTATATGATTATATGTATATTTACCTTGCCACTGTCAGTGTCGGTGTCTAAGACGCCGATAGGCTACAGACAGAGGCAACGGTTCTGTTATTAGACTCAGTGTTACTGACTGGCCCTGACAGCGCCTTCACCAGGTAATTATTCTATAACCAAATGTTCTCACTACGGGGATGTCCTTATATTCCGAAGGTTCGATAGTCCGAAAGTTTTTGTTTTCCAAAGGTTCGATGGTATGAAGGTTCGGTAGTCCAAAGGTTTGATAGTCCGAAAAGATTTATATTCTGAAGGTTCGATGGTCCGAAGGTTCGATGATCCGAAGGCTCGATTGTCCGAAAATATTTATAGTCTGAAGGTTCGATAGTCCGAAGGTTCGATGGTCCGAAAGTATTTCTATTCTGAAGGTGTCGCAAGATATCGAATATCCAGAAAGTGGGACCCAAACGTGACCTATTGAAGGTCAGAAACATAATAAAATGTCCCGAGTGCAGAATTGTCTTCCTAACATGTCAATTACTCGAAGATAAATAGGAAACCGGTGAATGCCCACTACTGTGAATACGCCAGAATATATGTTATAAAATATTAAGTATATTATACGTATTACGTTAATAGTCGACTTGTTACAGAAGGTTCGATGGTTCGAAGGTTCGAAAGTTTCGATAGTTAACGAACGGTCCGGCTGAACAACTTCGACCCACAAACAGTATTTTATTACCGATTGAGTGCTTCTAAAATACATTTCGGGGCAACCTCCCGGTACCGAGAGCCGCGCTTTTCACCCAAGTGGGCGACGCTTTTAAGTCAAATTATCAAAAGTCATAACAAGTGATAAAAATTGATTGGAAAATAATTATGGCAAACGTAAACGATCAGGGTTTCGTATTCCATAATATTTCATGATGTTTCCATCATCCACGAAGTTTTTGCATTTTCCTTGATTTCTTTTATTATATCATACCAACTATATTTAGGCCTATATCGCAAGTAAAAAAACGACAGTTGTACAGGGGCCTATTTGATGACATGGTGTATGTAGTCCTATCTGACATATGCATACGACTTAGATAGGCCCCAAATGATTTTATTTTGGCTTCTCAATATGACCATATGATGTATAAACATGTCCATAGAACTGCACACGTTTTTTTTTTTTTTTTTTGTGCTGAGCACTTACCAGTGATATAGAGACGAAACTCCCGTATTTCTTATTTTCGCCATGGTTGTCAATAATTAGAAATCAGGAATTTTGTCTCTATATCTAGCCTAACTGGTGAATGCGCAGCACAAAAATTAAAAAAAAATTTGCAGTTCTAGTCTATGGACATGTTCACATCATATGGTCATATAAGGAAACCAAAATAAAATTACCGATTTTTTGATGATTTTAGACCTGGGCATGTCCCTTTAATATTGATATAAAGGGTTTATAACAAAGCATGTAAAACCGTAATAAAGGGTATTTTAAAACTTTATTTAGAGCCTACGTTCCCATAAATATAATCTACGAGAACACATATGTTATCAATTAACTATGACAGGTTGGCCCTATAGTTTGCAAACGCATGGGTACATATTTATTCATTTGAAGCTGGCAATTGCGTTAAAATAACCGTGGCTGAATATAATTTTTTTTCAAAAAAAGAGATGCTATTTCCTTTCCTTTCCTTTCTTTTCCTGTTTGCACCCCCCCCCCCTCCCCGGCAATCAACAAGCATCTCGCCCCGTGTATGAAAATTATGACATGTGACAGTACTTAATAACAGTGAAAACAGTGTTCATGATATTTAAGGACCAACGCATTCTCCACACATAGATGTCGCTCAGGTAAACCCCGGCTGCATCTCTGTAAGCAGGCGCCATGTTTTAGCAGAAACTGCCCTTTTCGAGCAGTTATACCTACTGTAGGCTTATAAACACGCTTGTGTGTCCTAGAAATATATGGCAAATATAAAAGACCGTCCGCCACGTATAAGTTTTCTATTCACAGAGAAATAGAAAAACATCAAGGGATTACTTTCTCTACCTAGGCGCTGCTGTGAGAAGGTTTATGTTATTGTTTCTGACATAATTTTTAATCGGTTTCAAAACACTGGCAAGTAAAAATTACTGAATGACATGCGAATTATGATGGCTCAATTTATCCATAACTGAACAGAGTAAATATTAGCCGAGTAAACAACGGCCCTGGGCGAGCGGAGCGAGCCACAGAGCCGTGAATCTAGTATCAAAGTGGCTTTGGTACCAACTTTAAATTGCCACTCTGCACTCCTTTTGATGAGCTACGGCCAATCTAACATCATCTTACTTATAAATAAATATATTAATTACATCCCTGTAATTCTTGAGTTTATATGTAACATATCGGACCCTAATTTAAGTAAAATACAACTACAATCCCCGGCGATATATCTTGCATCAATCTTTGCGTGTGTGCCATGAGCGACATCTATGTGAGGAGAATTCGTCCCCAAATGCGCATGCTCAAAACCGCTTGAAGTAAATATAAACATAAAAACACGTCAAACCGCGAATGCACATGCGTGATGACGTCATGTTCGACTATGTTACCTGACTATATTACCTATCTCACAAAGTCTCGCCTTAACACCCCACTCCAACCGAGATCACTGGGAGCCTCCAAGTACAGTTTCGGATAAATAACTGGAATATAAACATACTTTTTTTTTCTAACAATCAAAAATCCTCACAGATATGAGGCTAATATGGTAGTGAAGACGTATACATTTGTAGGTAAGTGGGTGAATTGCGATTTACCCTCGAGTGAGCACCGTTAAAGTCTGTGGCAGGACAGCGGCTGTACACAATTCAGCGCCGTAGGCCGTTCAGCGCTAAGTAAATATGTATTACCTGCAGCAAACTATTAGATTAAACAAAATAGTGAAAAAATGATAAATAATCAGTTCAGGTGAATATGTAAATAGTTCCGTGGTTATAGGAATGGTTATTCAAAACCTGATTCTCGCGTGGTAATGGCTGACACATCAGGTTAATCGCCATGCGTGCTTACGGCAAAATTGGCATGTGGTATCAGAGATATAATCTTTGAGGTCAGAATGGGACAAACGTTGAGAGACTACATGGATGCCTTCCCAACAAACACGACGCATTGACCCGATGCTGTTTTTATGTTGGCCACCGTCTGCGACGCTGGCCCAACGTAAAACCAACATTGGGTCAGGGCGTGGTGTTTGCTGGGAGTTGTCATCTGCGAGGTGTGATTTGTAGGCCTATATCATTATATATTTTCTATGCCTATAGAGGCATGTTATAATAGTCTTTGAACTTGAAAAACAATTTGGCTCACTCAGATCAACTCTTCTGTGGATGGCTGCTTAATGCCAGCTGTAAATGTCCCATCAAACAGACATTGACCATATCTTGGATTGATGCTGCTGTAAGGTCACAGACGTTGGGCAAACCTTACCTCAACTTTGGGTCAACGTCGGGCTTACACATAGAGGCCTAATTCGATCGTCATTTTAACATAACAATGAGTGCGCAGTCTAGAAAACCACATTTAATTCCATTCATGCGCGCAGCTTGGCAATGCTATAATGCTAACTTTTTTATTTCGGAATTTCGGAACTTAAGTTCCCGGAACTTGAAGTCCCCGGAACTTGGGAACTTGTTTAAGGGTATTCCAAGGAAAAGCGCCACCTAAAATTACAATATTTTATCCAGACGTACGTATTTTCCGCACTGCACACAGAAGTGAAATTTCGTTATGAAGTCAGTTTGTTACATCTAACAACAAATCATTCACATATATAATCAGTTTAACTTTGAATCAAAAAAATACATGAGAACAATTTGACATTTTTATCGAAGTCTACTATATTCTGTGAAACGCAGTGACGTCACCGGAAAACGTTTTGAATGGGAACTCGGTGAAAACAGATAATATATAAGACCCCCTCCCCCATACTGCATTGTATTAGCTAGCTGGGTGACAACAATGAACGTCAAGGCTATTGAGTTTCACAAAATTTATTCCTTACTGCTTAAATTATTTTTTTAGGTTCCTAAGCAGATAATGGCATTGCTGAGAATTTGTTGTTGTCTTTGTAGAATTTCTTACAGCAATAAGTGATCCGCTATTTATTTTCTGAGACTGTTAGTATTGCAAAGATCACACATGAATTAAGTTGAACTGTTATTACTATTGATGATTTAACAATAAATTGGTACTTAATAATTCAATATGGACATTAAAACAATTTTTAATGATATCATTTTTCCAGACCTCATTTTGTGTCGATAACATTCAGATACAAGAGGCAGCGTTCATATTTAGCAAAATTGCTAAACCAGATAGTATACTAAAACACTTCGACATCAATGTCATTTCATACGTATGTAATTATAGTAACAAGTCGTCCATCAACTGTATCATGTGTATTTTTTAAACTGCAGACTATATTGCACCAGTACTACAATTTCTATGACATAATTTTTTTTACAACAATGATACACTGTATGCCATTCTGAACAAACAGCAGATATGTATAAAATATCAACGATAAACTGTGGCTTATTTTTTAAACAATTCTGAGTACTAAATGCCCCCATCCTTTCCCAATTTAGATAGTGTCAGACGTGATCGTAACCACAAGAAAAGTGGACATTTGTGTTCTCAAAATCCATGTATGAAACGCTGCTGCGTAGGGTTTTATTTGTAGCATTTCTCTGTTCCGCCACCTGCGAATTCAGACAATTGTGTTGTACATAACTTTTCAAGTTATAGGTGGAAGTGAAAGTACCAAATATTGTTTGTAATAAAATACCAGCATGAATAACTATTTTCCCAATGTCATGTAACATGAATCAATTAGGTGTATATTTTTGCATCAAAAAATAAAAAGAGCTATAAATAAGCATGAAAACGGCTAAATGGAGACAGTACACAATTTCCCAATAACAGACGGCTTTCTTTAATCGACGAGTATTCTGAAGCTGGCATGTGTGAAGATAAAACAATGATAAATTATCCATGTTTGAACAGTCTGAATTTACCATTGATTCAGTGTTTTTCACTACACAAAACCAAGCTTTGTTTAATATTTTGAAAGTGCCGACTGTTCATTATCTTTGTTCTGATGTTGTAGTAAATCATGTTTTCTATTTCTGTGTCGCAGGCCCCTATATGCCTACCCGGTGGGCTGACGTCGCGAATGGCAGATCAACAACAGTTTACTATTACTATTACTTACTATTACTTAATCCCAGATTTTTTCGAAAATCTTCACCTCGAGTGTAAAAAAAAGCATGGTCACCGAAAAATAAAAATAACACAAACATATAAAATAATCGCACACGGAATTTTATGCTAATAAAATACCAAATACACCATTTCCAGGTATTTGAGGAATAACAAATGGGAAAAGAACTCGCATTATCATATAATCTGATTATTATATACAGAAAATTATATTTTCCAAAGGGGCATTTAAAAATTATGGGTGGGTCATGTGACTGCCCCCCTGGATCCGCCCCTGGAGGCCGACCTGTGATATAGCACCATGCACACTCTAAATATTATTGTATTTTACATCATTGGGGTATCCCCCTATTGTCATTAGAGTCACACATTTTATTGATACATTGTTAAAGATACACACCTGGATTATTGAAAATGTAGGGGTACTGGGATGATTGCTAGTAGTAGTACTTTTCGCCCCATTAGGGATCTGTTCCGTCCGTTGCATGCTGTACAGCATGGTACAGAAGCAGTAGTCTACAGCAATCATCCAAAGGATGCTGCAGCCTCCTCGTATCTGGGCATAATCTTCAGGCATGTTGCCAGTGGCGTGCACTCGCTCCTCCTCTCAACAGCGTAGCCAATGCAGCTCCCGCATCAGTGCAGGCAGTGGTGTAGGCTGTGGTAGCCTTAAATAACCGGTAATAGTGTTGGAAATTTAGGTCTCTCATGTGGGATGAATGAAGTTACCCTTGCTATTGTTACTCTGGGGACTATCCGACCCGAGGATAGCCGAGCAGTGTGAAATGCTACGGAGTTTCAGCATTAAATTGCATAGCAAAACCTCTGAGGTCTCCGGCCGACTGGGTATGTCTGGTGGTAAATCCCCTAGACATGCCCAGAACCCCTTATCAGACGAGCTAAGGAAAATGCTCTCAATAACCCACCATGCCCCATCACCCCACCCTCACATCATCAACTGTACATTATTCATCTCATCAATTGACTATAACGTTTTTATCGTATTACAATTTCACTTAAATGACCATGTGAGCCGAAAAGTGACGTAAAGCAATAATCCACTACTACTACTTGTCCTCTGATACTGTCCCCGATCGTTTCATTGCAAATTTAACCTTCTTGTCCGATTATATTTCTGTTGGCATGGCACAGTATTGTTCCTACCTGCCCTTGTTTTCAAAATGTCACCTGAGCATTGGATGCGGTTGCGGACCTCAGTCCATAATATTCTTGGCATGCATATTGTGTGGGGCTGCTGTTCTTTCAGAGTATGTGGGTTTCAGGTAAAAGCCCAGCTGCTAGTGAAGGACATCCAGAAAAAAACATCAACAAGTGCTTTTGCATTATCTTGTGGATTGTTTGTCTGTAAGATTAGGAGAGGATCGAGATGAAGATCGGTTCATCCATGTCCAGTTCCATTACAAATAAATCAATTTCTGATCTGACTAGGAGAGTAGGATCTGAAGGACAGAGATGCACGAATTTAGCTCGTCTCTCATGCCGAAGTTGCTTCCGTCTCCAGAATAGAGTAGTCATACATGGACCTGTAAGTACTTTCCCCAAAAAGTCCAAGGATTTGCAAATGCCTCATAATATGAACATCTTCTAGGTATGTTATAAGGGCTGTTGTTATGCTTACAAAATTTGCCTTTTGTGAATGGCTTAGTTTTTATCAGATGATCCAGTTTAGACGAATCCACAAATGTCTAGCGTCACAGCAGCATTGTTATAATATCATTAATTGAACACTAAATTATTTTCAGACTGATTGTGACAAAACCACCAAAATAAGTTAATTTCAAAACGACCAGATGACCTATCAATTATTATAATGCAGTACTGATTTCTCAATGCTACAGGGAAGGGCACTTTGGGCTGTGGTTAAAGGGACTGGCCCAGGCTAAAATCATCAAAAAGTCGGTGATTTTATTTTGGCTTCTTAATATGAACATATGATGTAAACATGTCCATAGACTAGAATTGCAAAAGTTTTTTTTAATTTTTGCTAAGCGCATTCACCAGTTAGGATAGATAGAGAGACGAAATTTCTAATTTTTGACAACCATGTCAAAAATTAGAAATACGGGAATATCGTCTGTAGTATCGGGGGCAAAACCATGGAATTGCGACATAACAGCTATTTTTTTGAAAGCATTCAAACACAAAATTAACTCTGTTGTTAGACAAATACAAACTTTGCTCAACATTTTTTTATGAATTTATTTATTCTGACTGATAATAATAATATATATTCACAGTGCCACCTAGTGGTGATTTTTTTAAAACTTTTTTTCCTACAAATTGATAGGTATTTTCAATGTTGATGAAAAATTATTATATGAATTATTTTACTTAGTTTAAGGATAGTAGGTGATCATGGGAAGGTATGCTTTGATGCTATGCAAAGAAAACAAAAAAATGTTTTGAACGTTTGGTTTATTCTGAGATTTAAGAATATTTGGTGAACATTCTGAATATATTTTTATTAAAGTAACAAGTTTCCTATAACCCATATTATGTACAAATGCTATAACATTTGTATGATTAGTTAAGCTGGGAATCACCGCAGAAAGATGAATTTGTGATGTACGCAACAGGATTGTGATGTACGCAACATGTTTTTTCATTGAAAATTATAAAACATAACAAACGTTTACAATGTTAGTTAGGAGCGTCATAAATTTAATGTGATGCTCTTCAGAAGTATATTTGATTACATAGATGTGTTAGAATATATCAAAAGGGACTGGCCCAGGCTAAAATCATAAAAAAATCGGTGATTTTATTTCGGGTTCTTAATATGACCATATGATGTAAACATGTACATAGACTAGAACTGCATTTTTTTAATAATTTTTGTGCTGCGCATTCACCAGTTAGGCTAGATATAGAGACGAACTTCCTGATTTCTAATTATTGACAACCATGTCAAAAATAGGAAATGCGGGAATTTCGTCTCTATATCTAGCCTAACTGGTGAATGCGCAGCACAAAAAATTATTAAAAAAATGCAGTTCTAGTCTATGTACACGTTTACATCATATGGTCATATTGAGAACCCGGAATAAAATCACCGATTTTTTTATGAATTTAGCCTGGGCCAGTCCCTTTAATAGTGATAGAAGGTCTTTTAAATTATATTTGATATTTTAGAAGATTTTCGCTATAATTAAATAATTTCATGTTAATCTGGGGTGAATCATGTCAAATGGCTAGATTTGACAAAATCTCCTTTTATCATGTTTATATAGATTATTTGCCTATTAAATATTATGTTTGATAATTATGGTCCTATTAGAAGACCATGGATATCATAAATATATTGCCAGTGAAGGCAAGTAATTTTGATGACCCCCCCCCCCCAAAACGTCCTTCCTCCCCCCCCAAAAAAGAAAAAATATTCAATATTAGCTAGCTTACATCTATATCTATTGTAAACATCAATATGTAGCAAAAGTGCACCCAACTATGAACTGTGTGTATTATATGTATTATTACACCAGATAGGATTAATTATCACGAACATTTTATCCTTGTCATCACAAACATGATTTCTGCTGTCAGTGACGGTGGTGGAAAATCTTTAACAATTCTTTCGCAGGAGTGATATGTAATTTAAACAGCGACCAATAGTCAACTGTCGAGGATGCTGTTCTAGATATTGTCTTAACTGGTATCACAGAGAGCTCTATGTATTTCTAATAAAAGTTATTATTATTGATTATACAAATATTTTATATAATTTGAATGTTGAAAGCGGACATTGATTTCTAACCGATTTATTAACACAGAAGATTACATATCGGGAATCTGGCCATTTATTTATGTAAACATTTATTTAAATTTATGTTATAATATTACAACATATTAATTTTTAAATGTGCTGTAGTTGTTATGGTGACATAACCATGTGCTAAATGTGTTGCGGTGTTTCCTGTTTTAACTTCATAACTATCATACACAATTTCAAATTAAAAGTGCATAAAAATAGTCTACGTTTTTAATTTAATTGCTCCTTCTTTTTGATATGTTGACAGACCGTTGCATACAGGGTAGCTGTACCAACACAGTACCTGGACACAATTTTTGGAAAAGTGATTTTATAAAAAAATGAGTTCATATGGGTCCATAGTTTTACCAAAAAAGTTGTCGGTAAATATGTTGCATACATCACGCTTGTATCAACAGTTTCCAGAAAAACAAGAAGCTAGCGGATCAAAATTATTCTACTGTTGAGGATAAATTGAGGGCATTAACTTGATAGAATAGAGAGTATATTTAAAAATATATTTACTGACAGGATATGGGCTAAAGTTTTTCTAAAGTTTAAAACTAGTGTCACAACGATGTTGCATACATCACGATTGAATATTGCCGCCTGGCTACATTCCATGAATAGATTTTTCCACAATATGACCAATAGATAAAACTAGAGGCAATGTGTGATTGTATGCATGTATCATATTAGGGGTTTCGCTTTATATTATATATTGGCAGCCAACACAAAAAAATAAAACTGTCACAATGTTGCATACATCACGATGGTCTTGCCCATGGGCATATTAAGATATTAAGGAAAGTTGGCGATCTCGGCATTCAAGTACTTCATTTAAAATTTGTGAATAGATACAGTCACTAAACAACTGAGATGTTGGGACTTTTGATAAATACATTTTGTTTTATATAATGATTAGTATCAGGGTCCGTCGTATCCAGACGAAGAAAAATGAGGGTTACAGGACAACCATTCGGCCGCATCCGGGGGCCATGTCCCCCAGGAAATGTGGAAATACAAGGCTCTAAATGGTGCATTCTGCAGTTATGTTAAATCGTCTGGTAGCAGCACAGTGTTTTGGGCACCCATAGATGTCCCATGGCACTGAAGGAAAGCATTCTGGGCACCCATAGATGCCCCAGCGCGCTGGAGATCACTCAGAATGATCATACAACTGGCTGCTTCTTCTCCCGTCTTCTTCCTGTCCCCCTTATATTATAACAGCTATTGGTCCAGGACTGAACCCGAACAGCTCAGTGTAGCTGTACCAACACAGTACCTGGACACAATTTTTGGAAAAGTGATTTTATTAAAAAAATCAGTTCATATGGGTCCATAGTCTTACCAAAAAAGTTGTCAAAAATGTGTCGCCTACAAATGTGTCTAATTTGCATATCTAAAATGGCTGCCACATGAACAGTGCCGAAACCGAAAATACGCCATATATCAGTAACTAATTATCTTATAAAAACAAATAATGGCTCTACACCTAGTTTTTTTGGGTATGGTGACTTATTGTACCAAGGATTGTTTTTTAAATACACCCATATTGAAATATATCACCTTGATGATCAGGGAAAGCTGTGCATATTTTCATGGAATTGCGACATCACAGCTATTTTTTTGAAAGCATTCAAACACAAAATTAACTCTGTTGTTAGACAAATAAAAACTTTGCTCAACATTTTTTTATGAATTTATTTATTCTGACTGATATTAATAATATATATTCACAGTGCCACCTAGTGGTAATTTTTGTATACTTTTTTTCCTACAAATTGATAGATATTTTTAATGTTGATGAAACATTATTATATGAATTATTTTACTTAGTTTAAGGATAGTAGGTGATCATGGGAAGGTATGCTTTGATGCTATGCAAAGAAAACAAAAAAATGTCTTGAGCGTTTGGTTTATTCTGAGATTTAAGTGTCGTGATGTATGCAACGTTGCATACGCCACAAAAAAATGTAATTTATTTTATTATGAAGAATATTTGGTGAGCATTCTGAATATATTTTTATTAAAGTAACAAGTTTCCTATAACCCATATTATGTACAAATGCTATAACATTTGTATGATTAGTTAAGCTGGGAATCACCGCACAAAGATGAATTTGTGATGTACGCAACAGGATTGTGATGTACGCAACATGTTTTTTCATTGAAAATGATAAAACATAACAAACGTTTACAATGTTAGTTAGGAGCGTCATAAATTTAATGTGATGCTCTTTAGAAGTATATTTGATTACATAAATGTGTTAGAATATATCTTAATAGTGATAGAAGGTCTTTTAAATTATATTTGATATTTTAGAAGATTTTTGCTATAATTAAATAATCTCATGTTAATCTGGTGTGAAACATGTCAAATGGCTAGATTTGACAAAAATCTCCTTTTATCATGTTTATATAGATTATTTGCCTGTTGAATATTATGTTTGATGATTATGGTCCTATTAGAAGACCATGGATATCATAAATATATTGCCAGTGAAGGCAAGTAATTTTGATGACCCCCCCCCCCCCCAAACGTCCTCCCCCCCCAAAAAAAAAGAAAAAATATTCAATATTAGCTAGCTTACATCTATATCTATTGTAAACATCAATATGTTGCAAAAGTACACCCAGCTATGAGCTGTGTGTATTATATGTATTATTACACCAGATGGGATTAATTATCACGAACATTTTATCTTTGTCATCACAAACATGATTTCTGCTGTCAGTGACGGTGGTGGGAAATCTTTAACAATTCTTTCACAGGAGTGATATGTAATTTAAACAGCGACCAATAGTCAACTGTCGAGGATGCTGTTCTAGATATTGTCTAAACTGGTATCACAGAGAGCTCTATGTATTTCTAATAAAAGTTATCATTATTATTGATCATACAAATATTTTATATAATTTGAATGTTGAAAGCGGACATTGATTTCTAACCGATTTATTAACACAGAAGATTACATATCGGGAATCTGGCCATTTATTTATGTAAACATTTATTTAAATTTATGTTATAATATTACAATATATTAATTTTTAAATGTGCTGTAGTTGTTATGGTGACATAACCATGTGCTAAATGTGTTGCGGTGTTTCCTGTTTTACCTTCATAACTATCATACACAATTTCAAATTAAAAGTGCATAAAAATAATCTACGTTTTTAATTTAATCGCTCCTTCTTTTTGATATGTTGACAGACCGTTGCATACATCACGGTAAATATGTTGCATACATCACGCTTGTATCAACAGTTTCCAGAAAAACAAGAAGCTAGCGGATCAAAATTCTTCTACTGTTGAAGATAAATTGAGGGCATTAACTTGATAGAATAGAGAGTATATTTTAAAAAATATTTACTGACAGGATATAGGCTAAAGTTTTTCTAAAGTTTAAAACTAGTGTCTCAACGATGTTGCATACATCACGATTGAATATTGCCGCCTGGCTACATTCCATGAATAGATTTTTCCACAATATGACCAATAGATAAAACTAGAGTCAATGTGTGATTGTATGCATGGATCATATTAGGGGTTTCGCTTTATATTTTATATTGGCAGCCAACACAAAAAATAAAACTGTCACAATGTTGCATACATCACGATGGTCTTGCCCATGGGCATATTAAGATATTAAGGAAAGTTGGCGATCTCGGCATTCAAGTACTTCATTTAAAATTTGTGAATAGATACAGTCACTAAACAACTGAGATGTTGGGACTTTTGATAAATACATTTTGTTTTATATAATGATTAGTATCAGGGTCCGTCGTATCCAGACGAAGAAAAATGAGGGTTACAGGACAACCATTCGGCCGCATCCGGGGGCCATGTCCCCCAGGAAATGTGGAAATACAAGGTTCTAAATGGTGCATTCTGCAGTTATGTTAAATCGTCTGGTAGCAGCACAGTGTTTTGGGCACCCATAGATGTCCCATGGCACTGAAGGAAAGCATTCTGGGCACCCATAGATGCCCCAGCGCGCTGGAGATCACTCAGAATGATCATACAACTGGCTGCTTCTTCTCCCGTCTTCTTCCTGTCCCCCTTATATTATAACAGCTATTGGTCCAGGACTGAACCCGAACAGCTCAGTGTAGCTGTACCAACACAGTACCTGGACACAATTTTTGGAAAAGTGATTTTATAAAAAAATGAGTTCATATGGGTCCATAGTCTTACCAAAAAAGTTGTCAAAAATGTGTCGCCTACAAATGTGTCTAATTTGCATATCTAAAATGGCTGCCACATTAACAGTGCCGAAAACGAAAATACGCCATATATCGGTAACCAATTATCTTATAAAAACAAATAATGGCTCTACACCTAGTTTTTTTGGGGTATGGTGACTTATTGTACCAAGGATTGTTTTTTAGATACACCCATATTGAAATATATCACCTTGATGATCAGGGAAAGCTGTGCATATATCCTTTGTATGATAAGTGACAGCATGCAACATGAAACATATACTGTGACTGTTCATTCAGTCCTTGCTGTAATCTTTACATGTAGAATAAATCTTGCCAAATGAAAAGAATGTAAAATATTTTAGCAATGGACAAGCCAGTCAATTATAAAAAATGCACTCAGCTGATTTAGTTTATCCGCAAAAAAGTGACATTTTTGCAGCCAGTCA
This sequence comes from Flabesymbios commensalis, assembly GCA_964017125.1. Lineage (NCBI taxonomy): Eukaryota > Metazoa > Annelida > Polychaeta > Terebellida > Flabelligeridae > Flabesymbios > Flabesymbios commensalis. The sequence goes on from OZ024913.1 coordinate 82,234,761, forward strand.
TGGTAAGAGTACATATATGTGACTGTATAGGTTGAACATTAAACAGCCAAAAATATTAACGTCCGACCGACAGAATAACTAGCTTCGCTTCCAATAACTAGCTTTGGCTGCTTCGCTTCTAATGCTTGACAATCCCCCGTTTGATTAGTTCATTTAACATTTTGTTCTGATTGTTTCCGTTACCATGGTTACCGCTATATCATATTTAGTACAATAATTATATCAAAAGATCGACATTCAAAGAAATAGTTTCATTCGTTCTAAGTCGTCAATAATTTACGCTCGGACACACATCATGTAATAAACGTGTTTGCTGCTATGTAAATAATATAACGTGATTTCGTCACGTCATAATTATCAAGACAATGTAATAAGTAATGTCATATATTTTAATTTATGTAAATTCTTGAAAAATTACAACATTACACAAAATGGTCCCCTGACTACTATGGAATGTCATGTACTTATAGCAGGCAGTATATTGATATTGTCTAGTCAGTTAGACTACTTTTATAAATATAGTAAGCTTACAAGCAAAACTAACCTGTATGGCACAGAGTTTATACGGGGTTCCATTCACTTTGATAGTACTACAACAGAAGTATAACCCTGTTTGCTACAGTACAATTTAAACAGACTTCTAAAACACATCAGTACTGATTAAAAAAACCCACCGTGCAAGCACTCAAACACCCCTCGAATGATGTGGTGACTCAAAACGGCCAAAAATCTCACACAACCACTTCCAATACGTTATGTCAATAATAATGGAAGATCAATGATAAAATGATGCCCGCTATAGCCTCGGTTTGCATGTACACTCGCAGACCCTGAAAACCTATACGTGCCAGGTTCCAATGCATTTGACTGAAAATAGGAATGATTTATTAAAATTGATAAAACCAAAATAGCCGCCGTAGCCTGGTTTTCGGTCTCACATGAAAACGGACTATGCTGATAGACATGCATAAACCAAAAACAGATATAAACCAGGTTTAAAGGGAATTCTGAAAAAAAAAATAGTTGACAGATGACGGACTTTTTGATTATCAGTGGAAAGCTGAAAATCTAATCAGGTCATCTCCATACTCATGGATAACTTCACGTAAACAAATTGTACAGATCCAATACTTATTTTAAGTACTTAAGTTACTGCGTGAAGAATATTTTTTTTAATCTTTGACCTATGACCTTGACAAAAAAAACTGGCCGGAGAGGTTGAATGTTAGTAAGAATTACAATTGTTTAGTCACTATGACGGGTCCAAAGAGTCCTCAATCTTTAGTATTCTTTGATAATTTCTGGTCATCACTGTCTTGTATCTCTTTAAATTAATTATTATATAATTCGGCAAATTGATGATCTCGCTTTGGGGAATAGTAGAAAAAGATGCTCAATTTGTGCATTGTCTGAAACATGATACTTCACTCATTTGAAAATTGTCAAAATTGAAATATATATAAAATATCAGATGTTATCCATGATTTTTATGTTTAACACAAGTATGATACAGAATGTTTTGTTAAAAAAAAATTATCAATGAGATTATAAAACTTACAAATCTGTCATCTCTTCCGAAAACATATATGTATCTACACATTGTTGAACACATGTAGCCCACATAGGAATTGGTAGGAGTAGTAGGGGAATTTTGTCTACATGTTCTACAAGTATCTGTGAGACAAATAAAGAAGGATATAATATTTATTATAGTTATTATCTAAGATGGTATCCATACAAAAAAATATATAATAATAATAGATCTAATGAATAAATATTTATAAATAATAAGGCACAGGCTGAAAAACAATGTATTTTAACCCTTTCAGGCCTGAATTTATCATTAAAATTATCCACTAAAAGCCGCGAATTGCTGCCGCAATTCTCGACTTGTAGTGGATGAAAATGATTTGAAGTGGTTGGAAAAGTAAAGAAAATTACCATGTATTGGTAAACCATTTTCATGGAAATTTTCGTTCTAAAACCCTTAGTTGTAGGAAAATTAAGCCTGTTTTCTGGGATGTAGGATCAAAGGGTTAATTGGACTAATCACAATTAATTGACAAGAGTGCTGACGCTAACGATATCCCCACACATTAAAAGCAAATCAATGGCCTTAGACCTAATGTGAAAGGTCATAACCTCCCGCAAGGCACATCCCCCTAATATATGTGCACCCCCCCCCCTAATATATGTGTGTGCAGTGGAGGAACTACACAGAGCACTGTGCAGCCTGTTCCAACCAGACACAGACGGCACGCGTGTATCAAAATGCAGACAGCTCTCTCAGCAAACACTAAGACTTGACCCAATGTTGTTTCAATGTTGGTCCAGCGCCGTTGGCGGTGGGTAAATATTGAAACAGTATTGGGTCAAATCCTCACGTTTGCTGGGCTCCACACAGGTGTCTGTCTACACTAACTCCTCCCCCGCCATAATATTCTCGCCAGCCGATCAGGGTACTTTTAGCAAGACAGCCGGCCAATCACAATCTTACTACAATATTTGAAATTGAGAGCGGGAGACATATGACGTCAACCATCTGCAAATTCTAACATGCGAAGGAGCAGTGTCTAGGGTGGGCAGTGTATGGAAGAACAATCAAACAAACGCTTTCCAAAATAGCGTCGGAAACCTAAACATTGACACACGTCTGTTCAGCTAAACATTGTGATGAAAATATCCAAATTTATGAGCAGAGGGTGAAAATGGTATGACTTACAAAAACATTGTGTGCCAGCAATGATGCAGTGACTAAAAGTGGCTAATAGACAAAAAAGATATAGAGACACATGTTGATTTATAAAATAAATGATTTGAAGATGGATATCACAACCTTTTTTGTTGTTGCATGTGAAAACAATAAAAATAAAAAGACTGGTATTCTACAACCATTTTGCTTATTGGTCTAAATCTGAACATCTAACGTTCATTTTATCGGCAAAGTTACAATCAATTTAACAGACATGCTTGAAGTTGAAGCTTAATCATTAACGCATACTCCGACAATATCTTATTTAAGGTATTAAAAACAAAATCCATATCTACGAATTCAAGTTACCCAGTGGCGGATACGGGGGGGGGGGGGATTAAGGGGTTTACCCCCCCCCCCTCAGAAAAAAATCATCACCTTATTTAGGGGTTTCCTTATGATTTGGTGATATATTGATTGAGAAACGGTGCCCAATACACTGTTTGCACGATTTTGCGCATAAACAGGACTCCCAACTAAATAGTTCAGTTTTAATCACTTTGTGCCGTGTTGTAATAAAAAAGAGTGTGACAGCACTCCCAACTAAATAGTTCTGCTATTAGTCACTGTGTGGCGTGTTGCTATTGGGTAAGGTGTATATGCCTTAGATTGCATGACAAAACCTTTGTAAATAAAAAAATTCCCCGGGGACGGGCCCCTCGACCCCTTTACAGTAAAATAATTTGGTTGTCAAATGTTAAACCCCTCTCACTGTAAAGCTGGATCCGCCCCTGTTACCTACCTTTCGGGAACTACAGCAAATGCAGCAGGGGCGGTGATGCCAAGAAGGGATAAAACATCATGCTGTATGTCAACAGTAGCTGTGGCCGTTAGCATCAAGCAGGGACTTCCACCACAGACATCAGTTCGTTAACTCTTCCGTAGATTGGGCGAAACCCCATGCCCCCTTTTAAGGTAAAGACAAAAACACTTAATATTTATTCCAGTATTGGACAGTGTCTTATTCAAGTAACATATATTATACAACTATCTTGAAAGTTTCCTATTGACAAAGGGACGGAAGTATAATTTGAATTATAAATATGGCAAATCAGTTACATTTGTTTCAATGGAAATTTTATACAATGTTTTTACTGAACATCCAGCAAATGTAGCTAAATTAAAATGTAGCATTCATATATTTGGCATCATAAAATAACCCAGGTTACTAATTACCATATTGTTAGACAATATGTTAGAAAATGTAAGGTGATAAAATAGTACTTATGCATGGAATCTTACAAACCATCGTGGTATGCAATGGCATTCATCAAATGTCATACAACATCGTTGTCTGTTGTATGTCTCTTGGAGCACACCCCTCCACTTTTCAGTAGCAGCACTTTCAGGTGTTATGAAAATAAATTGTGCCTCTCCTTTTTTATTCCTGTAAAGAAATCACATACAATGCATTTTGTGTTGTGAAGTACGGGAAGTAAAATTATAAAACGAGCATTCGACTTACCACACTAGTCTTTTTTAATGGTCTCAAAAGAAACTCCAAATGCGTTGACACTTATCTTCGTGAGGCGTGCAGTCTATTCTGCAACAATGCTTAGAAGCGGAATGACTATAAGGGATGTGTGTAGGCATATAGCTTAGTCTGTGTTCTTCTCTATCTGATTATTAAAGTTAGGACTGTTGTGTATTTTCCATATAAAATATAATATAGACGTTAAGATAACACATCTTGGGGAAAAGTGGTAGCAATTGACAACACATTATTAGTAGTATTAACAGGACTATGGTTAGAGGTTTTATATCGAAGTCCAATGTTACGAAGTACGGATGATTACTGGTTGTTTCTGCCAATTACTAGCTAAAAATCTGTAACCGGTTTGACAAAATAAATACGTTACAATTTAAGGTTCAAGAACAGTACTGATAGACGCCCAGACTATATTAGCTTTATATCGAGCTGGGTGAATTCGATGTTGTTATTATCATTAGCTCCTAGTAAGTAAGTAAAATATTTGCTTTACTTCACTTTTCGGCCAGTATGGCCATTTAGGTGAAAATTCCAGGTATTACAATATCCCATATTGTATAGTTAAAGTAGTAAAGGAAAGACAAAGCTAATAAAAGCATGTTGGTAATAAAATATTCAGTTTAAAGTGTTTGATATGATAAGATGACGATGCTCCTGGCACCTATATGTAATGAGTCTGATGACATGTTGAAGCGCCTGCACTACAACACAGTTTAATGGGTATAAAAATATCAGTATAAATAATGTAAAATATGAAGTGATTATAAAATGAAAGACTTTTCAAGTCACTATATCTCTATGAAATTGGAGTGATTGTGTAAAAACTACAAGTCTAAGTCAAAACAGTGTCATTGTCAAAACAAATATATAATATATACTATAATACTATATACTATAATCAAAAAAGTAAACCCATTTAGACATAAATATGAATGACATAAACAATGAACAGAGAAACCATTAAGTAAGTAAGTAAATGTCTTCTTTACTTCACTTTTCGGCCAGTACGGCCGGAGACATCATGAAACCACAAAAAATTCTCAAAAATTAAAGACTTTCAGTGCCTCCACAGTTGGTAATAAGGTCTGTGATATTGGAGGACATCACAGAGCGATCACAAACCGTGAGGACACCGTAAGTCACCACAGGCTAATTGTACGGCAATGGCTTTTCTATGACATGCTGCATTATCCGCCAGGATGCCACAGAGAAACCTTTAAAACAATAAAATGAAAAAATAATTATATGGCACTGGTTTCTTTCGGACATCCCGTCCATCGCCAGGATGCCAAAGAGAAACCACTGCAAACACAAAAAAACAAATCATAGAGGAACTATGAGTAGACCTACAATGCCCCCACAGCTGGGGATCGGGTCTGTCATCGAGAACTAGCACGACAGAGCGATCACAATCCGTGAGAGCACTGTAAGGCACCACAAGTACAATGAAAAAATATATAAAATATATAAATATGAATATAAAAAGAATATATAAAGAATTTAAACTGAAAACTATTCGAAAATAAACATAACAACCTCAGTGAAAAACCACCGGAAAGCAAACACAAAAAACTTCACGTCAAAAAAAACACAAAACCTGGTTCGATGAAGGTTTGGGTGTGCTTGGCCTTCTAAGAAGTTGCCCAGGGGGGACCACGCGGAGGTGACACCCTTCCCCCCCCATCATTAGCTCCTAATCATAATTTGTATCGGTTACAGTTTTTACTGGGCTTCACTATTTCATAACAAAGTAATATAAGTGTGTTGACATAATACGTCACAAACTATCATTATTGTATTTCAAGCTGAGTGTCTTGTTATTATTTGCTAGTCATTGCTTTTGTTATTCGTTAATTAACTTTGGAATATACAATTTTATTTTAGGACTTACAATTTTTAGCATGAAACAACTCAATTACTTTTTGTTTTTAACACGTGCTATGCCAACTGTATATTATTATTGATGTTATTGATAGGGCTGTTATGTAATAAGGGGGTCATTCCAATGTTCCCCAGTCTCTATGTTCCCCGATCTCTTATGTTCCCCGGTCCTATGTTCCCCAGTATCTATGTTCCCCAGTCTCTATGTTCCCCGGTCCTATGTTCCCCAATCCCTATGTTCCCCGGTCCCTATGTTCCCCGATCCCTTTGTCCCCCGATACCTATGTTCCCCGGTACCTATCTTCTCCCGAATTTTTGGAGGGGAGGGAGGGGGTCCCCAGAGGGAGGTATATGAGGAGTGTTAGAACAATTTGTTGACAAAATTAGTTCAAACATGGTATTCATAAGACACATGTCAAAACGAAAATAATCTAGGCGTATGTCGTCAGTATCTTTTAAACATGTACTGTATTAGATGTATCATAATGAAAATTACTTACGATGTTGCTCTGAAGTATATTTAGTATATTAGACTAAGTATTTACAAAAAATGATGGAATAATGTCCGATTAATAGGCCTATATTAAACACACCAACATCAACCGAACATGATGAAAAGCAGTTCATTGTAATATTTTTGTACGCAGAGACCATATTTTCTTGGAGGGAAAACTGTAGGGAAAAGCCGGAAATTTTTTTGGCAATGGTCACCATTGTCACTGCCACTCGTGGTTCAATTGATTACGGCAATAAAATAAAAATACATTTTTGGATTTTTTTCAAACTTTGAAAACATTTTATTTTTAACTTAAAATACGATAAAACGGCGCTTTCGCTGACATTAACATATAGTAAGAACTATCACAGATGAGGAAGACAATATTTTCTTGTGAATTGTTTTTTTCTCATGGGAAAACTTTTCTTGTCTTTTCTTAAAATAAAAGTTTTCTTCATCATCTCTTTGCAGGGTTGCACCTGGCGACTTCTGTATGTCACTTTATTTTCCCTCAATAGGAAGGAGGTGTAGCCGATCTTGACCAATCAATATATGTCTGTAAGTGGGGTTATTACTTTCCAGCCAGACAAAAACAGTTTCAATTTGTTCTCTATAAACGGCAAATTCTTAGACGTTTCACTCTTCACAGATCTCCACACTTTAATGATATGTATTTTTTGGGGGCAATCTTGGAAAAAATTGTGCCAGTTTATTTATGTCCTGTAAAAATGTGACACAGTGTCCACTGGATCATCCATGTTTCAGCATGTGTATATTGATAAATTTGATACCAGTTGCTCATCTACTCAATTGCTTACTCAAATCACGTAGTTTTGGTGGGAGTATTGAAGGACACATATTATTTTTAGTGGGAAACATTTCAGGTATCGTCTTGTGTTTATTAAACGGAGGACGTGTAAAATGTCTTGTCTTTTTTAAAATAAAGTCTGCGTTCATGACAAAAGTTACAGGTACAATGAATAGCTTATCTGCCCATTTCAAAATAACTGATGGCGTCCATGGCTTCTTTAAACTGTTCGTCTTCAGTGACAGAGAAAGATCTTGTTCATCAACTGACAGTCTTTGCTCTTGACGTCTAATTTTCATGTTGAACACGAGAAAGACGGTTCACCATCATATCTTCATATATATTCGGCTCACCATCATAACTTGATTTATATTCTACATAGGGTTCTAGTTACTTCTTAAGTACTTTTGCGTTTCTTAAATACTTGTGAGAGTGTAAATTAGTCGTAGTGGCGACAGTAATACAATAATACTCTCAATAATGGAGTGAGCCGGAAAAGTAGTAGGCATGTGTTAGGTCTTCATTAAGGCAAAGATAATCGTTTGTTCATGCTGTTATAAATGCAAATCATGTATACTATGTGTGTGTTCACGTCACGTCAATTTTAATGACGACACAGACATATCTTCATCATTTCATATTCACAATAGAAGACATATATTGTTAAAGTAATATGTTGATTACATACACTTCAACTTCACTACGTGATAACAACTATTTATAGGGACACAGGGAATTAATACAATTATTTCACCTACCTAATAATATTTTTTTGAATTAAAACAATGTCAAACCTAATCAAACTCATCATACACATCATATATATCGTTATTGGGCATGGTGGGGTACTGGGATGATTGCTAGTATTAGTAGTTTTTGCTCCCATCCGGGGAGTTTCATTAGGGATCTGTCCCGTCAGTTGCATGCTGTAAGCATGGTACAGAAGCACTAGTCTACAGCAATCATCCAAAGGAAGCTGCAGCCTCCTCGTATCGGGCCATAATCTTCGGGTCGATTGCCAGTGGTTTGTACCCTGGTTCCGCCGCTCAACTGCGGTGCTAATGCAGCTCTCGCATCAGTGCTGGCGCTGGTGTAGGCTGTGGTAGCCTTAAATAACCGGCAGTATTGTGTTTGAGATTAGGTCTCTCACGTGGGATGAATGGAGTTACCCAGATGAATGAAGTTATCCTTCCTATTGTTAGGAAACGCTCTCAATAACCCACCATGCCCTATCATCCCACCCTCACATCATCATCAATTGACTACACCGTTTTTATTGTATTACAATGTCACTTAAAAGACCTTTTGTGCTGAAGAGTGACGTAAAGCAATGATTTACTACTAGTAATGGGCAAGGTAGTATGACTTTTCCAAATAAATTCCTTGTGTGAATATATAGTTTTAAACTTAAAAATATATCTTATTATTACAGACTTAAAATGGTTGGAGTAGTCAATGTTTATTAGTGGTTAAAAGCTTCGTGAAAATAATGTTAACTTGTTGACCTTGATAAACGGCAGTCAGCAATAAAGTAAATAGGGTTATACATCTTCAACTAACACATATTTACTCCACACCCCCATGACTAAATGACTACAGATTGAAAAACAAATAATGTTTCTGAAAGAACAATATAATGTTAGACTCATTCAGTACACGCGGTACCTCCTCACCTGTTACAACTTAGGTTTCCAGTCTATGTTCCGAAGGTTCTATATTCCGTAGGTTCTTTGTTCCGAAGGTTTTATATTCCGAAGGTTCCATGTTCTGAAGGTTCTATGTTCCGAGGGTTCTATGTTCCGAATGCCCATTGGTCCTACGATCAATAGCCCCTGATGAATTGATAATAATTTGTAGGAACACATTAGTGGCAATTTTTTTTCGTGTAGCAATCCTATTTTTCTAATGATCACTGATATGACTATCATAATGATCATTATAATCACTGACAATATTTTATTCATTTGAGTTTAGTTCGATTGCTGGCAGGATTAGCAAAAATAAGTCAAAATTCATTTGATAAAAACTATTTACCAATTGTTAGCTTCAAGTGAATGAAAATAGTCAATATCATCAAATCTCTACAACGAGGGGTTTATTAGAGAACGTCACTTGCATAATTCCTACATCTTATGCAAAGTTTTACTTACTTGCATAGTACGTATTGAAAGGATTAAAAGTAGGACATTTTCATCTCCTGTCAATACTACTAAATAGGCCATATTAGTCCTTTTGGTCTTAGGAGATCAGAAAAGATAGGTTAAATGGAATTCTTATTTTCTCTTATCATATCAGTGATATATTTTGAACTATTGTAGGCTTCCCTCTTATACCATCATTACTACCCCCCGCCCTCCCCCCCCCCCCCCAGAACCGGAAGAGATCAAGTATTTAATAAATTATGTAAAAAAGTGTGTCGAGCCCATAATAAAATAATTACACTGATCTTCAACCTCATTGTGAAATAGTTTGTCTTTAATCATTATTGTGTACCTTTATACGTTAATTGAATTGAAGATTTTGTATATATATTTTCGTACTAGTGCGGTGCATAGTGGCCTATCCCCATATAGGCCTACAATATGTGCTGACCTCAGGGTGGCCTATGTCAGAACAGAATATGCGACAATGGCCCAACAGTCAACCAGCATTGAGTCATTGTACATATGTTGTGCTGGGCTGAGATATTAACAAACATAGTGTCCATGTCAAGGTCTCGTTAATTACCTGATTATAGCTATAATAACAAAAAGGAAAGAAAACAACTGGTGAAAATTGGTAAATGTATATGTTGTTTTTCCCACCCACAGAAATAAGGGCGCCCTCAATAATACTATCGCTAGACGACATCACCGATGATATAAGTAAGGGTGCTGGTATTAATACTATCGCCAGCTAAAAAGGGGTTGTTCTCCTACCTGTTGACTGATATAGCAACTTTTTCAGTGGTAATCTTTACAATTATTTGCCTATAAAGCGCCTTCTCAGCTAGAAAATGTTCAATAATAGCAAACAAAACAGAATGCAACAGGAACGATTTACAAGTCAGTTATCAAGCGTGACCAAATTAATTTTATTAACAACAATTTCTTCTGCAGATGCTGCATCTATAGAATATATTGCATTGACGTATACCAGGTGCTGGCGTACAATTATTTCTTCTAAATTGTTAGCTAGTTGGGATATTAAGTAAAACGCTTCTTCTTTTGAATCATGTAGGCGCATCACTTGTTGTGCCAAATATGTTCCCACTTCTACCACTGACGGATATTCGTATAGTGTGACATAATTTAAAAAACATAATCGTGTATAACACCATGACCCGAAGGGGGTCACTGCCATTAAAGATTTGAATCAAAATGCTTTGCACAAGTACTGATCTGTATATTGGGTGAGTGTAAATAATAAGCTGAATAAAAAAAACAATTATCACTGAAGACTGAGATGGAATCTTCACTATCCAAGCAAATTCCAGTATTAACTTAATAGGTAATAAACTTCATATTTTATATTATTGACAGTCAGCAGGCATTAACCGGCTCTCTGTATCTCTTGATTCGAAAATCATCGGCTGACAACTTACCCATGTCGTTTATTGGCATCTGCCATACTCTTTTTCTGTGAAGTTTGACAATCGGTGAAAATACTAGTCAACCTCAAAAGAGTGTGCAGACAACTAATATAAATGTAATCAAGGCATAGGTCACTTAAAATTAATATAATACAATTAGCCAGTAAAATGATAGTCACCTATGTCCTCGGTCTCCGTGACACCGTTGCCATGGAAGTAGATGACACAGCACATGTGTCCAATAATTCTTTTTTGTAATAACCAAGAGAAACACTGGCACAGGGCTGTGCCTACTGACTATGCTGACACTAAAAGGGACATGCCCAGGGCTAAAATCATCCAAAAATCGGTGATTTTATTTTGGCTTCTTAAAGGGACTGGCCCAGGCTAAAATCATCCAAAAATCGGTGATTTTATTTTGGCTTCCTAATATGATCAAATGATGTAAACATGTCCATAGACTAGAACTGCCAACGTTTTTTTTATTTTTTATGCTGCGCACTTACCAGATAGGATAGATATAGAAACGAAATTCCCGTATTTCTTATTTTTGACATGGTTGTCAATAATAAGAAATCAGGAATTTCGTCTCTAGATATAGCCTAACTGGTGAATGCGCAGCACAAAAATTCAAAAAAAATTGCAGTTCTAGTATCTAGACATATTTACATCATATGGTCATATTATTAAGCTAAAATAAAATAACCCTTTAAAGATTCGTCAAGTAAGTTAAATATGCATTCTATCTGACAAACCATGCCATAGAGCTTGACAATTACCATTAAAAGAACGTTTCAGGGAAGGATATTTCACTACAGTCTCGATCTGTGCTGCATCTTCTATCGGTAATCACCACAGGTCCGGTTATAACTATCGACTCCATCATTAGACTATTTCCCGTCACCTCAAGTATCAGCTGCTCATCAACGCTCTCGTCATATAATCGGCTGGCATAAGTGGCTCTAAAGGAGTGGTTTGTAAAATAATTAAAAAACCCTTGTTTCTTGAACTTTCTCACAACAGCGCTTAAAGTGCCCTTGTGATTTAAAGTATCCTTAATCAAATATCGTTGTCTTGACTTCACCCAACCTCCAGTGACTGTAAAAAAGTTTTTCACACTGTTGTCTGTCAAATTTGGAACAACAGTCGAAACGACACCTAGATCCACAGCCGCGTTTTAAATTTTTTTTTGTTTCGTTTTTCTTTACCTCTTGATGTAATGTTCAAACTGCTTCTATTTATCAAAATTTCTTTTGCGTTTTCTGTTGTTCATGTTTTCATTAGATTAGTTTCATCTTAAAGAATGCTACAGGCTCATATATTATGGTAGTGTCTAAATCCTCAGAATAAAAAACTAGAGCATTTATAATAGGATTGGCACCAGCGTTTGATAATATCACATCCTGCAACATCTGGAGCAATATGAGGTAAGTCGGCTTCATTCCCCCAGGCCCGATTCATTTCATTTTCTGTACGATCCTGTACTTCGGGGTAGGCATCATATGCGAGCTGCTGGACACGTTCAGCAAAACACTCCAAATCTTCCTCAATAAACTGCTTAATCAGCTGCAGCTGGTGTCGTAAAGTATGAGGTGGGTCCTTTATACCATAACGCCCCTCAAGACGCAAACCTCCAAAATTGTCTCTGTCTCTCAAGAGTAAGCGACCATAAAACCGTGCTGCTTTGCCACGCAGGCACTCAATCAATTTATTAAGCTTGTCGTCACCACCCCAAGAATAAGTCTGAGCAATAATGTCCAGTCTTCAGTGCTTTCACTACGGAATGTAGCCATCTTACGTAGTAGAGGTCTGCAATTCTGGTCAGTGCGGTTATGTCTCGGCCCATTTGAAGACAACGACTGATTGTAGTCGTATTCATCCCCCCCCCCCCTCTCCTGGTGCTGTTGTCACTGTACTGCTGCTGACTAGATTGCTGAAAAAATGGTTTCCCGCCACTGGAAACACGGCAAGCGTAAAGGTTACCCTGTGGGATCTGTTGCGTCATTTGATCAATGAAACTGGCTTGACCGTGATGGCACGTAATGTCAGTAGTGGCGTGGACTGGGGCAGCTGGTCATCTCGCCGTGAAAGCTCCTCATGTGAAAATGTCTCAGTCGCCGATTGTTCGACTCTAATGTTGCAACTCTGTCCACGTATTTTGTATCGCGAGACTCTTATGCCTGCGCCCCTATCCATCAACTTCGCCTGATTCTGCTCGACGCCTTTCATCCTGGTGTTTATGGCATTAAATTGAGCTGTAAACTGTGCAGACATCCTGTCGAGAGCTTTCATGATGTCTGCTAGGTGCACAGGTCGCTGTGCGACCTCAACAGCATGTTTCACGGTATTCTATCAGCTTCTGTACTGGTGTCGCCAAATCAGGTGCGTTGAGGAAATCCTCAAAGGTCAGGAGAGCTTTCTTATCCTTCCGGATACTAATGATAGCGGAAGCTCTTTTAGTCCCTATTCCAGGCAGTTCTTTTATCTCATCATAACTGGCATCATACAGGTTGACTGCCATTATCAAAAACGATCAAGTGTATCATAAATCACAGAATAAAGAAAATCTGAAAAATAATGCTACAAGTCGCAACCACTGGATTCCAACAATCAGAGTAAGTAAAATACCAATAACCTATGTCGTGGAGATTATCAGTCACTGCCGCCTCGCTGAACAATGGCAATATAGCTGGTCAGATGTGAAGCAGTGTATCGTATTCATGGGAAGTTCTCATCTTTTATTATTATCTTTAAAAATATTCATTATTACCCCCACCTGTGTGAAGACGGTCTTCAAACTATCTAGTTGCAATATCCACCACAGTTTTCGAGCGCAGTCCACATAAATCCACAGACTTAGTGAAGTAGTCTTTGACTGTGAGGATGTACTTGTTCCTGCTGACGGATGTTGTCAACCCACATGGTTCATCAGGGTTCTTTTCCTTTTGGCTTTTTGTTGATCAACAGGCTCCTCATAGCCACTTCCCTTCTTGTAGTAGCCACGCGTTTTGATCATCATAATTCGTGTTTTCGTCTTTCGTTTCCTAACAGTCAAATGCGACGTTTTTTCAAATCCCTACAGCAACGGTTTTCTGTCTCTCTCACCCATGGTGTTGGCAGTATGAACCAGAAATCTGTACACTTTTCTACAAACTCAATTGAACACGGGGGGGGGGGGGGGGTGGTTGAGTAGAGTAATTTTTTACAAATAGATTTGTTACTTTGAGCTATCAAAAGTTTTAGAAGGTACGCAATATGAAGTGAAATGATCATAGTAGTTAATTAAACGTCTTCAGTAAACATAAAATTATCCCATTATAGCTATAATAACAAAAACAAAAGGTTAGTATTGTATGGTGTGCACGGCCAGTGAACAGGCAGCAGTGACGTTCAAATTTAATATAAAAAACTAGGTCTAATCAGAACTTGATATAATGATATAAATGAAAAAGTTTACAGACGGGAAATCTATTTTATGCACACTATTTGTTCGTTTATATTTTCGAAAGGTTATCGAGTCTATTTAAAACAATGATCTAATGATGGTATCAGTGTCAATAAAATATCAAATTAACTTTTTACTGCTTGAATGACGGCATCAAAAATTGATCTGTAATATTTCTTGCCACAAAATTGGTCAAATGGCTACCATCATATTTCAACATTAAATGTCAATTCAAAGATTTTTTTTTTTTTAATATTTATGGGAAAAAATTTACACACCAACTCCCCTATTTACTCTATTAACCAGGGAGCTGTATCCATCCCTCGAAATGAAACGTGAACAGACATCCTGATGTCTGTATAATAGTTGACACAAATATTTATTGTGCTAATTCAACTGGAGGCACATTTATAGCATCCAGATCGTTCGCATGAACTTGTAAGACAACCAAGGAGTTTTCGAGGTTAGCTAAAATGGGATTAAACGTAACATTATCCCCAATACGTGATTAATTTGCTCCAGGGATGCCTACCAAGTGTACATCACCTAAATTTCCAAAACCACTATTGACCTTTGTATCTACATAATTGCGTAACCTGTGCCCCAAAATAAATTCTTACAACCACTAACAAAATATATCTGGTCAGATGTGAAGCAGTGTATCGTTTTTATGGGAAGTTCTCATCTTTTATTATTATCTTTAAAAATATTCATTATCACCCCCACCTGTGTGAAGACGGTCTTCAAACTATTTAGTTGCAATATCCACCACCTTTTTCAAGCGCAGTCCACATAAATCCACAGACTTAGTGAAGTAGTCTTTGACTGTGAGGATGTACTTGTTCCTGCTGACGGATGTTGTCAACCCACATGGCTCATCAATTGTAAGGTTCAAAGTGATAAAATTAAAAAAAAAATCAAATTTGTATTTCTCTGCTGAAAAATAAAACAACATCACAACAATCATGTATGGAAATATATTCGGTGCTTATGGATAAAAAATGTTGCATCTGGTAAATTAGAAATACAATGAGAAACATTTAAAATCAACCCGTGGCGGCCATTTTGAAACTCATTACCATCTTGAAAATATTGTGGATACAAATTGTTGCATCTGGTAAATTAGAAATACAAAGAGAAACATTTTCAATTACCCGTGGCGGCCATTATGAAACTCATTACAATCGAGAAAAAATAAACTTGCACATCTTCATATCTTTGCTAATGATAATTTAAGTGCTACTTTGTCATTGTTAATATTTGAGTCGATAAATAACTAAACAGTGAGGAAGTGGCTGTCATTTTTTAAATTCAGCAAAATTTTGAGAAAAATCAATTGCGCATCTAGTTTCGTTGGATATAGTCAGGTTGAAAAACGTGTGATTTTTTTGTCATTCAGCACAAACAGTCATGTAATACCTCATTTTCGGCTAATTTGAGGGCGCTGATGTCATTTTTGGACGTGTTTTAAAATTTAGTGGTCATCTAAGTTATTTTTGCCATAAATTTCAAGGTCATAAGCTTAATTTCAAGGTCAAATAAAATAATTTAACAAAAACAGCCAATGACAAGTGCAATACCTCTTTTTCGATTATTTTTTACTGGCATTTTTGGTATTATCTTGGTTATTCAAGTTAAATTTCAAGGTCAATTCCAAGGTCAAATGCGAAAATATTATTTTTATGAAATACAAATAGCAACAAGTTAGTAACTCATTTTGTGTGTGTTTTGACTGGTACAGTGTCATTTCTGAAGTAATTGGAGGGCTTTGAGTTTATTTCTGGATGTGCTTTTTCACTAAAAGGTCATCCAGTTGTTTTTCCCATACATTTCAAGGTCAAAATATCAAGGTCAAATATGATATTTTAACTAGGGACAAGTGTAATACCTCTTTTTGGCGTAATTTTGACTAAATAATCCATCTCTGGTACTTATTTGATCATTCAAGGTCATCTTCAAAAATTCAGCCGTAGGATTTTTTTAATTAGCATAATTATGCTAATTAGCATAATAATTCGATGATTTTTAAACTTTTTTTGTCATTCAGCACAAAGTCATGTAATACCTCATTTTCGGCTAATTTGGTGTCATTTTTGGATGTGTTTTGTCACTTAAAGGTCATCAAAATTATTTTGTCATACATTTCAAGGTCAAACTCGTAATTTAAAGGTCCAATAAGGTATTTCAACGAATAAAGCTAGGGAGAAGTGTAATATCTCTTTTTTGTGTAATTTTGACTGACAGGTCCATTTCTGGTATTATTTTAGTGATTCCATGTCATCTTCAAGGTCAAAGGGCAGTTCCAAGGTCGAAATGCGATTTTTTTTTATCAAATTGTATACGAATAGCAACAAGTTAATAATAATATGTAAAAATAGGTAATACTATAATTGATGAAGTAAACAGTACAAAACTACTAGGGGTTAATGTAGACAATACTCTCTCCTGGACTATGCAGGTCGCTCAGGTCAAAAAGTGTACCTCCTACCGTTTATTCCTGTTCAGAACGATTAGAAAATACTTGCAATTAGAAACCAGGATTCAATATTATGATTATTATGTTAAACCACTCATTGAATATTGTAGCTCAGTTTGGGGTATCTGCTCGAAAGAAAATCAGACTAAAATCATTAAAATCCAAAAGAAAGCAGCACGATTAATATTAGAAGCACCTCCCCTAACCCCAAGTAAACAAATGTTTCAACAGCTAAATGGTTACCGTTTATTGAAATAGTAAAATTTAAGCAGGTTAGTCTTGTCTATAAAGCAGTTAATGGTAATGCGCCTCAATATATACAGACTATGTTTACTAATATTAAAGACCATTCGAATTATTCACTTTAGATCTTCAGCCAATAAAAAATTATTCGTTCCTAGAACACATCATAAATCCTTATCATACACAGGCGTAATTATATGGAATGCCTTACCAGAAAACATAAAATCTTCAAAAACATTTACCAAATCCAAGAACTTGTACATTAAAAAAACTTTAGAAGAAAATAAAAATAGATAACATTAAGTAATTCGCCGATACAATGTAGCATATATTGTTCAACAACTATGTTATTCAATTTTGTATATATATTATCATTATTGCTTGTACATAGCTTACACTGCTCTGCAGAGACAAGAGGCAGTATATGCTTACTTGTATAGTAAGCAGATGCTGCGTTTTGCCTTTGCACGGCAGTACATATACGTGTTTTAAAGACTCTTTTCTGATTATTGTATTTTGTATTTTTGAATGTTTGAGGGCCCCAAGGAAGATGGGCAAATGCTCATTGGGCTTACCCTCTTTAAATAAAGATTTTATTATTATTTGTGTGTGTGTGTTGATTGAAAGAGCCAGTTTAAGTAGTAATTTGATTATCCAAGGTCATATTCAAGGTCAACACCTAAATGTATATAGACAGAGATGTTTATGGAAAGTATGTATGTATATGAAATTGGGACATGGACCAGAGGGAGCAACTGGCTTGGCTATCAACCAAAGACAGATGATTGAAGGGGCCCCAAGCTTTGCGATATGCGGTGTGCTCTCAGCTGATGTCCATTAGCTTAGTACCATGGCAGCTTCTAAAGTACAAAAGTACCACAATGAAGAGGCTGAATCAAGGACATAGACTGTCCACAAAGAGATCAAGGACATAGACTGTCCACAAAGACCGGGCCAGCATTCAACAAACTTTGGCATGAACAATTGGTGGTCGACTTCTAAACATCGCCGCAGGACAATAGTCATCGCCTGATGTTAATTGCCAAGATTCTGTCGTAGTAGGAACAGAAATGATGCATAATTTCAAATCCGGTTGGCTATTCTCTTTCTATGGAAAAATATCTAAGGATAGCCTACACGCACAATGCAGACCCAAAAGCAGCATATTTGGTGACCAAAAACTATATGACCAAGGAGATTATCTATATAACCTCCTTGATATGACCAATGACTGATATGCACGTGTAATCGACCTTCAAATAAGTGGACATAACATTGACATAGCTGCTGTGTTATCCACCGAGCTTGCTGCATACCCTTTATCAATGTTTGCACAAAATGACCTGATGAAAAATACACTAATGTCAGTCCTGAAGAAGTTTGCATGTCAGAGAGAATTGCAGATATTTCAGATACAATTGTGTTTGACGTGTCTGCACTGATGTGGACCATCTGGCACAATACGTACATACATTGAAGCCTTCAAGGAGTTTTTGGTACACGCATTAGAGGCAGGAGATGTTGTATTTGTGTTCGACAGATATTTTAAAGGAAGCACAAAAGCATACTCGCGCACATTGAGACAAATGAAAGAGGCGACGTGCCGCGTTCATGTGAGGATATACCAGTACTCCCGAAAAATGTTATACCACGTTTTTATACATCAGCAACACGACAACACAGTTTCATTGTAGGTGGTGTGGAGGATTTGCCTGTTGAGATGAACAGAGGTATAACTAGGGCCAAATGCCTCATGTGGTTGGGGCTGAGGAATTGGCCTATTATATAGAGCCATTTCAATACAAAAACAAGGCCTAGAGCCAATGTTGCTTCAATTGCGGGCCAGCGTCATACACAGTGGACCAAAATTGAAATTAGCCGAATATTAGGCCCTACTGTTAGGGTAGGGCTTCTACCATAGGGCTCATATCCCGAATTACAATATCACGAATTTGATTGGCCTTGTATTTTATGAATATCAAATGCGAATATTGGCTGATAAAAAACAAAAATGAATTCGAATCATTACATGTAGGCCTACTATATGATTGTTATCTACAGCTTGGATTAGGGGAGAAGTGACTATTATGAGCATAGTATGGAAACACTGTCTTGTGAGCGTTAATAGTAGGCCAATGCCAACTGAACTTAATAAAATATACATATGTTTGATTTTTCTATCAAAATATATATTTTCGACTTTTTGATAAAGTGTTTTTCTATTTTGAGGAAGTTTTATTTTTTTTACAATCCTGCTCATAATAGGAACATGTGTTCATAAGATGAGCATGGCCAGTACCTTTAATGAGCAGGCATGCTCATAAAGGAACTATCATGCTCATATTAGGAACATTATCTATTTAACATGACACTGTTTCGGCTGTCACTTTCATCAGAATTGAGCTAAATGTTTTGTACGAAGATAATTTTAAAGAATATTTCAATCATTACACGAATATAACATTTTTCTATATGCTGACTCAATGATTATTTAAAAACACTTGAAGAATCAAAGGCTGTTATTTATTTGTGAAAACATTTATAGGTGTTCCAAATTTGAGCATGTCTGCTCATAAAGGATCCCCTATGCTCATATTAGGTGCAATGTGTTTTTTAAGTTATATTTTGTCCCTGATTTATTGTATAACTTTTCTCAAATATAAAACTCGCTCTACGCACAAGATTTTTCAAGATCTATGTTTCCAAAAAAACAATTATGTTAAAATTAGCTTAAATTGAGTGGCGAATGAAAGAGACGAAATACAATTGCGGGGGAACTAGAATAGTTGTTGGTACTAGTACTTTACATTTTATGGTAGTACCGACTATTTCAACACCATCTGGGCAGCTCATTATGAATTTGTACTGTGGTTCTATTTTCCTTGGTCTGCTACATGTTTATAGCATGGCATGCAGTGACTATTCTACAAGAACTATTAAAGAGAAGCTGCATCTCCATCAGTTTACCGTAACCTCCGACGTCTGTGTCTCCGGCGGAGCTAAATGCTGATCTCACATCAGTGATTATATTACTCGTGTGGCCGCTGTAGAACCTTAAACTACGGTGACCAAGATGACAACCGGTAATAGAGTGTTTGACATCAGGTCAATCGGATGAATGCATTTACCCCTCATTGCAACTGGTGTTACACTGAGGACTATGCGACCAGAGGATAGCTGAGCTGAGCGACACACGTCAGCGTTCCACCATATATTTCACAATAAAACCCACGTCTCCGGACGTCTTGGCATGTACGATTGTAAACCTCCCAGGCATGCCCAAAATGGGTCAGTGAAGGAAAACAACCTCAATAACCCACGATGCCCAGCCACCCCACCCTCGCGTCGTTTTTTCGTTTCATTTCTTATCATAAAGTTTGCACTTTTTTTTGAAATATATTGCTCATAAATAGTAGGTATTTTTGGCCGTTTTTTTGTATCGTCGTTTTAGTAGTTGATACACCCTGCACGTAGCCTTAAAAACAGCCTAAATTATTATAATGTTACTTGCCCCCAAAATAGCCTGCTTAGAGCCCCACATATCTAGCCAATTTGAACTGGGGTGGTACCGCCGGGTCCCCCTATAAAATTGTATATTGGATCCGCCCACGACCTTTATGCAGATCTAAAAACATTAAAGTATTTCGCAGATTAAAAACAGAAAAAACAATCATTTTCCATGTAAATTCATTCTTTTTCGGAATATTGAACCTTGTTTTCGGAGCAATGAACCTTAATTTCGGAGTAACGAACCTTCGGAGCAATGAACCTTCGGAACAACGGACCTTCGGAACGATGGACCTTTGAAAAAGCGAGCGGTGCTGTATATATGTGTAAAGATGAAATGAGGTGATAATTACTACTTATAATGTTATTGGCTGTCATGTATTCATAATTTTTATAAATTGTAAAATATTAAGAAAAAACACAACATAGAGTGACAAGTGTTGAGATCAGCCCATATCGTAGTACCCAACAATATACGTTTTTCTCATGTGAACATGTGTCTGAAATAGAAAAATATAATATGGTACGATATAGGATAACATATCACAAGTACTCTAAAATCCCCCTGTTATTAATGCACAAATTAACTTGTATTAGGATGCAAGTTCAACAGATGTCAAATGTGTGAAGATGTTCTTACATCTCACTTGACATCCGTTGAACTTTAAGCTTATAATATTTAATTTTCATCAGTTCCATTTCTACTGCGTCTTTCTGGATTGTCTGGTTGAGGGCTTCCACTTTCTTCTGGTCTTTTTTTATTGTTTCTCACAGGGCTATCTTTTCGCGTTCATTCAAGGAGCCTGGGTCTTCTGCAAAAAAACAGCATATAGTTCTTTAAGAGCTACATTTCAATTTAATTATTTCAGATGTAATTGCCTGTGCAACTGAATTGTTGCTTATCATTTCCACCAGCGCGGCTGATATACTTTAACCCTTATCCTGCTGATTACGACTATTGTTTTTTTTATCTGTATCATTATTGGACCAAACCACTGTTATGTGGGACTGAAATGTGTATCTGAACATGAAGATTATCAAATATTTTTTGTCAAATTAAACACATGCAGTGTATGAGTAATTGCAGCCTATTGAAGTTGTGGTTCGCGGTAGCTAGACTAATAATAAATTATCTTAGCATGATAATGCTTAAGAGTATTCTAAAACAGCAGCATTTGAAAATTTCACGGAGCATTATTTTGAAAAAGTCACAGTTCGTCTGGGCCTATACTACTATTCGTATCAATACTGTAAATGATAAAATAAACACTTTCTTATTCTGATGCCATGTGTAGTTAAAAACGTACGAAAATTTTGCCCGTATATAGCTATGTTCACATTAACTTTATAACTTACCATTACACCTCATTCTTTTCTTCCCCTAACTTTTCTGACCCCTGACTTTACCTTCACCTGCAGAGTAAAGTTTGAAAAAAGTAAATGTGTCAACCTGTAAACATGTTGTCCACTTGGTATAATAAAGGGTGTATTTGCCACTTTAGGAAGTGGCAGATTCACCCTTTGAAATGCGAAGGGACAAACATATCCAGCTCTTTAAAAACTATTGAAAAACACATAACATTTTTAGTGTGAAAATACAGTTATCTAATTTTACAATTGTGATCATTTTTTACCGTATTCATGAAGGTATTGTAGCATATAAATTCTATAATGTTTTGGAGAATATCTCACAAGCACTAAATGTATGTGAATTTGTGATATTAGGCGCTGAGAATTTCAGCGTGATTTAGCACACGTTTTCAGTACTGAAATGTTGTGGGAACTATCAAATGTGAGAAACAAAGAATTTGTTTTTTATCATTTGCAGATATGTTGCAAATATCTTTTTGCTTTCAGTAGGCATGTAGTACGTTTTTAATAACTGCTGCTGTCAATATACATTAACGGGAATTGTTACAAGTATAATGCCAGCTGTTTGTAGCCTGTATAAAAACTCAAATTTACTTAATTGAATGGAAATCTTAAGCAGTCTGTGTTAGTAAATTCTCACACACAAAAATGTCTGAAATAGCATTAGAACTTAAATGCGCTGTTATTTTTTGCACTTTGATCCAGCAGGAAGCAGAAATTTCCATATGTGGTAGCTCACTTCTTTCCTGTGGCATAGGCCTACACGACTGCGACGATGTCTCAACGCTTGTCAGGCTGATGTCTGAAAAACAGCTAGAATACTTAAAACTCACAAAATGTATGTGAATTAGACAAATAAGACATTGTTTTTGATCTTTTGCACATCTATTTCTAATAACTGCTGCTGACAATAGAAATAAATGGGAAATGTTTCATGTATAATGCCAGCTGCTTTTAGTCGGCATAAAAATGCACTCAATTGAACAGAAATCTTAAGCAATTTGGGTCATCAAGAACACAAGAATAAAAGCAATTCGCATATAATTTGATTGACGAAATTAATTAGCTGCTTAGAAATTGATTTTCAATAAGTTGTTGTCATTTAGCGAATCAAATAGGCCTACCAATGCAATGTTAGTAAAATCTCACGCACAAAAGTGTCTAAACTAGCATTACAACTTGTGCTGTTATTTTTTGCACTTTAATTTAGCTGGAAGCATAAATTGCCATATCTGGTAGCCACTTCTTTCCTGTGACATACACGATGTCTCGCCGCTTGTCATGCTGATGATGTCTGAAAAACAGCAAGAATAGTTCACAATAACCAAATGTATGTTAATCTGACAAATACGACATTGTTTTTTATCATTAGCACATCTGTTGCAAATATATTTTTGCTTCCAGTAGTCATGTGATACGTTTTCAATAACTGCTGCTGACAATATAAATAAACGGTATGGTTAAGCTGGTATAAAAATTCAGCACATTGTGCCATCAAGCGCAAAAAAACAAACAATTTGCTTACAATTTGACTTGCGAAATTATCCTGGAGAATGTGTGAAAAGGCATTGAAATTCACATTGGTCTTTTGTGCAATGAAAGGTATCAGGCAGCAAAACTTTCAATGTGGTACTCACTTCTGTCCTTTGTGCTGCATGAAGCAGCCTGTCTGTCTGTCTGTCTGGCAGGATGACGATGTCTGAAAAACAGCAGTAATACATTAAAATCATCAAATTGTAGGTATGTGTCATTGTTCATTTGCCATGCTTTATGGGAAAATACAGCACATGTTCCACGAATTAAGTGTTCATCTAAAGGCTCAGACTTATTCATGGAACGTGTGCTGTATATCACCACCGTCTGCATCTGTTATTTCTCTCAAATGTCACAGTAGGCACAGGAAGAGGAGTACATTAAATGCAGATACATTTTCTGATAAGAACAACGAAATTAATCACTTTATCTTGTAGTCATGTAGTCACTGTGCTAATGGCTACTACTAAACTATTTTTATGAATGTGAAAACGGCTGCAAAAAAAAGTTGTTCCACAAGCAGTAGGCCTAGTAGCTGCAATGGTAAATTTTGTGTCGTGATATGTTGCATGACGACAAAGTTTTGTAATTGTACCAGGTATTGACTTTTGCTTGCACCATATATTAGATATAGGAAAGTCTGTACTCACCCGGTGTCATTGCTGTGACTGGCCCATTTTTTATGTCTGAAGAATAAAGGAGTTCATTATATGTTACATAATTTTATATTACACATTAACTACGGGAAAGAATGAAGCATAGCATTTTAATTATACATATGTAAGAAAAATAGCCCTTTTGAACTGTGTGCCTTTTTTGTTCATCTAAGTACACTGTTATGTACAAATTGGAGTCTTTTCTGAAAAAATGAAAGTATCTATAACAGTGACTTCGGTTTATATTTATTAACCACCAACTGTAAACTAGGCAATTATTGGTTCTAAATTAGCAAATTGAAACATTTGTGTACTCACTTTGGGAAACTTCAAAAGAAATTTGATCTGGTACATCTGCAGGACAGAGGGAGTGAGTGTATGTTAAATAATTTGCAAAAATCAGAGTTATAAGCACTTAAAAGAAGAACAATGTCATTGTTATTTTTAGTTATGTGATGTGATGCATAATGTCAGAACAATGGAATGTATTGCAACATGCAAATAATTAATTTTGAATAATAATTCCCACTAAATATTGATATATAGATATTTATAGAAATGTCTACAAAAAAAAGAACACTGTTTTTTTGGCAAATGTAGAAATATATAGCGGCTTGTTGGATAAGCAAAATATATTGTGGATAACAATAGTAACATTTTCCAGAAAAAGGTTACTTACTTGGAAGCATGTCCAGTGGAGTTTGAAGATTAGGCACTGCAAAGTAGATTGTAATGTAATGTTGTAGATATTGCTATGCTTAGATAATTACTTTAAAAATTACATAAATTAAATAGAAGAATGCATTCTGATTATTATTTGTGAGTAGCTATGGCTGATAGTTCTTTAAAGTGAAGAACAGTGATGTACTTACAAGTTATATTGGTTACAAACTGCATGTTGTTAATAAAGTGGAAGTTTTGAAGCAGTGATCAGATACATATATATGTATCTACATGACTTTTTCACATTACATTGTTATTTTACATTGGTTATTTTCATATGTAGCTATGTACACATCTATACATGTATGTGTAACATGTGTTATTTGTGATGTTCAAGTTATTAGAAGCTAAATTTAAGGCTAATTTGGTTTGTAAAGTAAACTGTAAACTGTTCTCATATATCAGAATTTTAGATCACACTGAAAATATTCCTGTAGTAGTCATGAGGAATACACACTACATTAATACATATAAACAACACAAATTATTGAAAAACAAGCAGTCTCCGTTAGCCAAATGTCTGTCAGATAATTAGGATGGGTCAGTACCATATGAAATGTTTTTTAACATTTGTTTCAGCACTGTAATGTAATCTCAGTTTAGCAATGATTTTGAAGCATGTATGAACAGATTTGTAGTGATGAGACCAATGTGTAGGCCTATTCCATTACGATCGATAATGTGAATTTCAGTATGTATACACCAATTATCATACAGTTGAAAAATAAAAATGTTGATGTAGATTCACAGTTTCTCAAGCAAATGCCTGGCTGAACATGCAACACATTTGAAAGTTATTTATACATACCTTCTTCATTATCGACCCCTCCAAAAATTCCTGTCACCTCTTCACATTTCGAAGACATCTGCAGGAAAATTTCCTCATCTTTCGAAAGCGTTGGGGTAGGGCCACCACATGTCCTCCTGATATCCAAAATATACTGCTGACATGTAGGAAAGTGAGCTTCATAAATTTCACAACTTCAACTATAATTATAATAATGATTCTAAGAAAAATAAAATTCCTAAGTCATGTAGGCCTCTACTATAATTTTTAATTTGACAGTGTCTTTTTTAGGGTTTTATGGAAAATACAGCACTTGTTCAATGGTGTGAGCTTTGACACTTAACATGTGATATGTTTATGCAGTGTCAAATAGTGAAAATCACAGTAGTGTGAGAAATGGTTGTAATAAACAGGCACTGTTGATAGTAAATGAATGGAAAAGCATTGAAATGACAAAAAACTATGTGTAGTAAGTCAGAAACACTATCAAAAATAGAAACATACATCTCTGAAAAATTTGTTTAAAAATATGCTAAAATTACTTACCACGTTGTCTCAAATTTTTTAATTTCTTCGTTATTTAGTCCACAGACCAATTTGCCTCAGAACATCTGAAAAAAGGTATACACTTTAGAAAAACAAATATTTAAGTAAATATTCAAGATACTGTATTTGTTTATCAGTAAAATATCAACAATAGATATAATTATGCACTACCTCCTCTCCATTACATGTAATTTTTAGAATAATTATATTATTCTATACATGTGTTAAGAATTAACACATTATGTGTACAGTAGAAGCTGCTATGAACAGCCATCCTTGCAACACAGGAAAAGTAGCCTTTTAAAACAGGTGGTTGCCTGACATTGGCCGGTGCGATGCCCTACACCCTAAAGCAGTTGCACATAGTTTCTAAACCCTCTGGAATATAGTGTTCAATACTTTACACTCACACCATTAGACAATTATTTTAACCCTTATCCTGCTAAGTTGATGTGTTTACATTTTCAACCACCTGAATTTGTGTCTCGCCACCGTGATCCACAGCCTCAAGTGGTTGCAATTTTGACAGGGTTTCCGCCAGAAAGGCACCACAGGGGGGTATCCCCCCCTTGTTGGCAAGAAAAATTAAAATATATCCCATATTTTACTGTCATTTCAGTTCAAATAGGCCATTTTAGGCACCAGAATTTAAAACTCTGAATTTGTTTTCTCCTGGGGGAGAACCACCAGACCCCCCCCCCTCCCAAACATTCCTGGCGGAAACCCTGATTGATGTTTAACCCTTAAAGCGCTAAATTTGTTTATGAAAATCATGGAAACCGAAGGGTTTTTGTAAGATTCTTACGGCTGAAGTCGGTCCCGGGATGTGAGGGTTAAGCTGTCATTTCATTGATCACCAATAACATGGGTTTAAGCGGGTAATAAAACATATTCAAAACGACTATTGTCATGATCAGCAGGCAAAGCATGCAAAGGGTTAATACATAATTTATTACATATTTTTACAAATTAAAATAAATTTAATCTGCATTAATTTGCACTACCCTATGATTTTCAAAATTTCGTGTAAATCGCCTCAGAGTTGACTGAGTAGGCCTAGATTTAGACTATGTCTAGTGTAATGTTGGGCCTAAAAATTATATGACAGACTTTTCAGAAATAGGGTAGGTAGGTCGGGTCAGTCAATTTTGAAGCGAAACTTTTAAACCCTATTTTCTAGTCATTTGCCTTGATTTGGCATCAATCCTGTCTTGAATGTGACAATTTCATATAAAAAATATTTCACAGCTCTAAAGTTAACTAAACTGAGATTTCAAGCTCATAACAATTCATCACAGTTCACGAAACTGTGCCAGTCTGTCAACGTTCATCACTTGATGAACTTCATCTCACAGGGTGATAAATAAAATTAAATTTTAGGAAGTTTGCAGACGAGTGGCCAGACCAATATCTTAAGGTCACAGCTAGAAGCCAACACAGGACAATGTTGTAATCACGGTATATCTCAGTCCCTTTCCTCGTTTCTCACTTTGGTTGTTTCGTTGGTTCAGTATCGTTTTTTGTTGTTCCACATCACACTTTATTTGTATTGTACCTAGGCCTACATTGTTTTGTACTTTCGTTGTGTGTAGGCCTAACTCTCGCTGTTGCTTACTTTGGCTGTTGCTCACTTTCGTTGTTCTGTTTTTGTCAATATTTTTTTTACACGTCTATTGTTTTGCACTTGGTGATTTAATACTTTTCTTGTTATGCACTTTCAGTTACCATGTTCCCCGGTACCTATGATGCTGGGTTCTATGTTCCCCAATATCTATGCTTCAGATTTCTTGGTTCCCCAATACCCTCCCTCTCCCCAAAACATTTATCCGGTTACAGCTCTATGTTCAGAAGGTCCTATGTTCAGAAAGTTTTATGTTCAGAAAGTCCTTAGTTCAGAAGGTCATATGTTCAGAAGGTTTTATGTTCAGAAGGTTTTATATTCAGAAGGTTCTATGTTCAGAAGGTCCTATGTTCAGAAATATTTGTTCAGAAGGTCCTATGCTCAGAAAGTACGGGTGATAAATTTGTCAGTTACAATTGGGCACAAGACGTTTTTGCAACGTTGGATTCAAAGTTTTTTTAGAATCAGTAACATTTTAGCTACGAGGTTGCATGCTCAGCCCAATTTTTTTCGGCACTGTCATTAAAAAGTTATGAACATTTTTCAGACCTTCGGATCGAGATCGCTCTAAGTCACCGC
Source organism: Flabesymbios commensalis (assembly GCA_964017125.1). Lineage (NCBI taxonomy): Eukaryota > Metazoa > Annelida > Polychaeta > Terebellida > Flabelligeridae > Flabesymbios > Flabesymbios commensalis. The sequence goes on from OZ024913.1 coordinate 82,263,245, forward strand.
CATGTTGAAAAACGTTGATTTTTTTCGGGTAAAATGAATCAATCTACGACTAACTCCATCCATTCCACGCTATACATTAGGACAAAACTAACAAGTAGCGCATGTTTTTCGTTAATTATTCTGTCAAGTATCAACCGATTTCCATGAAATTTGCAAACGTAAAATTATATGCATTATTTCAAAATATAATAGACGATTTGACATGTTGTCAATTTAAATTATGACGTCCCTCTATCTACACATTACGCTAATTCTAGAATTTTATAATATGTCGAATGGTCTAACTAAATTTTTACCGATTTACTAAATTTTTACCAGATTTACTGAAATAATTGTGGCCCATGGTAGGCCTATAGTTAAAACAACGCTCTATAGGACATTGACAAGCTCACACTAGCACCGGATTTAGGTGGATTTGAATTCAGATACAGTGTTCCTGAATTGCTGGGATTATCTTTCTGTGATCACTCCTGGTTTGTTGCTGTTCACTATTCGGTAAATTATGGACGGACGGACGACGCCATGACAAAAGCTCATCTGACATTTGACGGAATGAGCTAAAATGAGAGGCTGTGATTTGTTATCTTGCATTGTAGTTCACCTGAAACTGAAAGATGTACGTTTTTTCCTACATAAAACAAAGAATTTTCTGAATATAGAACCTTCTGAATATATCTGAATATAGGTCCTTCTGAACATAGAACCTCCTGAATGTAGGACCTTTTGAACAAATATTTTCTGAACATAGGACCTTCTAAACATAGGACCTTCTGAATATAGGACCTTCAGAACATAGGACCTTCTAAACATAGGACCTTCTGAATATAGGACCTTCAGAACATAGGACCTTCTGAACATTGGACCTTCTGAATATAGAACCTTTTAAACAAATATTTTCTGAACATAGAACCGTCTGAACATAGAACCTTCTGAACATAGGGCAGTCACCCATTTATCCCCCAGTGTTTGTACGTTGTTTCGCAATTTTACTTCTGTTGTCTTGCACTTTTTGGCTTGAGCCTTATATTCCACGGTCTTTATAATGTTCCCCGTTCTCCATGCTCCCCAGCAGCGTCTACCTATTTTCCATCTCCCAGTGTTTCGTACTTTGGCTGTTTCGTACTTTCATTGATTTGTACATTCGTTGTTTCGTACTTTCACCATTTCGTAGTATCTTAATTTCGTTATTTCACACTCCAGTTGTTTCACACTTTATGGTTTCGTCCATTTCGCACAGGACCTTTGTTCGCCGATACTTATATTTAACGGTACTATGTTCCCCAGTACCTATGTTTCCTGATCCCCATGTTCCCGGTCCTAAGTTCCCTGATACTTAGATTTCATGGTCCTAACTATGTTCCCCGGTCTCTATGTTCCTCATTACTTATGTTCCCCAATACTTATATTCCATGGTCCTATGTTCTCCGGTCCTATGTTCCCCGATACTTAGATTTCACTGTCCTATGTTCTCCGGTCCTATGTTCCTCGATATTTAAATTTCACTCTCCTATGTTCCCCAGTCTCTATAAAAAAAAAAAACCCGCCGTCAGATTAACTTGTATCGCATGTTTTTTGCCGAATTCTCAGTCAATTCTCAACCGATTTTTATGAAATTTTGCAAGGACTATTTTCGAGTCATGCGGCGACTAACGTGAAATTTGCATAAAAAAATATTATGTCGTTCAAAAGTTAGACCATTTGACATGTAGTAAATTTGAAATTACGACGTTCCTCTATAAACCCATTAAACTGATTAAATTGAAGTTTGTTTTTAGCCCTGAATTGCATTACATGCCAGATGGTCTAACTTTTTTTGCTATACAATATTTTCCGACGAAAATTTCACGGTAGTCGCCGAGTGACTCGCAAATAGTCCATACAAAATTTCATGAAAATCTGTTGAGAATTGACTGAGAAATCGGCGAAAAACATGATACAAGTTAATCTGACGGCGGGTATATGTTCCCCGGGCAGATATATCTCACAATGGTATCTACTTTCCTTATTTCATACTTTCATTGATTCGCACTTGCGTTGTATCGAACTTTTGTAACGAAGCTATTTTGCACCTTAATTTTTAAAAATGTTGTTTTTCTCATGATAGTGATGACAGCTATATTGGATATAATTATATGCATTCATAGCATGACGTGAAAATGACAAATTAGTTAATAATAATAAATATAGCGCCATAGATAATATCTGTAGCATAATCACTGGCGCTTCACATTTGATGAATTGTTTGATAAAATGTTTTTTTGTGTGTTTTCGGAACAACCAAATACCCTTATCCTTCAGATCGGAGATTGCGCGATGTGTTCGGTAAGGAGTTCATCGTGTGCAAAATTCAGTTTGAAATGCAGCAATACTTGTTTTTTTCTGGTGAAAACGTTGTTTCACAAAACATTTGTGCTCGAGCATGTCCCTATTCAGAACAAAAAAATAATGTCGGAAATGAGTTTCTGATGCAAAATATACTTCGTAAGGTGGTATTATTACACACCGTTTTCTGTCGAGAAGACAAACAAAATTATAAGATGGCGAGGGCGGCCACCCCGGCCATCTTCGATTTATGCATGATATAAATTTTACAGGGTGCACTCTTCCCTGCAGTCTCATTTTCTGCTTTACAGTAATGGTCGACCCTGTCGAGCACTGTTTGCCATATAAATTACATATATTGAACAGATATTGAACTTGAATGATGGTCGCAAGTCAGCCATTTTTTTATTTGATCAAGTTGACATTTTTGACGGTATATCCCTCACAAAAACCTCACATTTTGTTTTATAGCAATGGTCTAGCTATCTGGCACGGTTTGCCAAATATCAGGCATATTAAAGTTAATTACGACTATTGGTCGGCCATTAAAGTAGATCAAACTTCATGAACCCCGAAAAGCACTAAGGGATGTGTGTGTGCAATATGAAATTGATCCACCTATGGGTTTCCGAGATCTGCTCCAGAAAAGAAATGTGGCCAGATATCAGGCATATTAAAGCTAATTATGGTCGGCCATTTAAGTAGTTGAAAATTAATAAACTTCAAAAGGCACATCTACACCCCCTAAGGAATGTGTGTGTGCAAAATTCAAGAAATCCATCCACATATCTGCTCCGGAATCAAAACGCGTACAGACAAACAGCAGGACGGCCGGACGGACATAGGCCTACTCCCGCCTTAACTTCGTCGGGCGGGGGATAAAAAACTTGGTGTCATTGGAAAAGTGATATTACACACCTCTTTCTGTCGAAAAGGTAACAAAATAAATCCGAGGTGGCAGTGGCGAACATCATGAAAAAGGAAGCCAATTTTCCAATTTTGTCCAAAAATTGTTCCAACACTCCTTATACCTCCCTCTCCCCCCCTAAAAAAAACTCGGGGAAGATAGGTATCGGGGAACATAGGTAATGGGGAACATAGGGATTGGGGAACGTAGGGACCAGAGAAAATAGGGATCAGGGAACATAGAACTGGGGAACATAGAGACTGGGGAACATCGGGATGACCCCATGGAGACCGCCTGTAGAAGTCAGTATCTATAAACAGATTCGGAAGTCATCACCTCACCAAAAAAGGGAAATATGTAGTGTGGCCATAGATCCATAGGATAGCTAAATAACAAACTAATATTTTTAAATTTATTTCAAATTGAGAAAAAACATGTTCTCTTGATTTTCATAACATATATTTCAGAGCTTTAAGTGTTAATGTAAGATTTCATCTGATTCTTACAGCACAATTTTCTACTGCATACTAGTTCTATAATTTCAGGCAATAACATGGTGAAGATATGTACTAACTGACATAATCTTAGTACCTTGAGGAAGTGCATTTTTCCAATTTTATACTAACAATCTTGGTCAGGGATTATATTTATTAGTAAATCTTCACCTGAGAAGATATTATTTAAAACATGCAGATGAAAAAATATTCATTTCAATTATTAAACACCCTAAAACTGCCTTCTAAAACAATCACAAAAGTAAGGTTATGAGTTCATTACTAAGTTGATTACTGCCAAGATGTTACCGTTAAAAGGGACTTACCAATCGATACTGGTGTAAAATGATCAGGGTAATTAATAAATGCTCATTTTACAACCATATTGGGTTTGCAAACTATTTAGAAATACAGCTATGTAATAAAAAAACATGATGAGATTTCCCGGCACTAACAATTTTTTCACTGACAACACACCCATGATATCAATGGTATGAATTACCCGACTGAAAAATAATCACACACATAACTTCATACAATTATGCAATGCACACATTTTTCAACCGTTTAGAGATTGAAAACTATTAAGAAATACAGTCATTTGCAGCACATGTACATCTTCCTTTGCAAGCAGATTAATTTTTATCACAGTCCCATGCAGGAGAGATTTGGGGGCTGTGTCCTCACTAGCAATTTCTCGATAAACATCCTCTGTTGTATGCCAAATTTGGACCCACTAATTCCTCCAACACAGTTTGTATCAGTCAACGGTACACCTCAGCAGTCCGCTCCGTCTTAGTACTGTCCACGTATGTAATATGTGACGATGGCCTGATAAGATGGGTCTGAAAAGATGGGTGCTATTACTTCTATTGGATAGGATGTTGATGATGAAAATATAGATACCAGCACTCCCTTATTGGTATTTTTCCTAATCGGAGGAGCAATTGAACTTTCGGCTTCTACTCTAGCAGTTGTGTCGAATGACAGCAAATGGTATGAGTTGACCCAAAAAGTCCTGGTCCTCCACAGCGTTGAGTACCTGTTTTGCTGTAATTAACTTTGTCTTCATTAAACTGTTATGAACAGGAGCATGTGTTGCCTGTTTCAACACTGGAGGAGAAGGATTGGCAAAGTTACCAGTGAGTCAGCGCTTCAGAATTATCAGGGAAGAGGGAGGAGGCTGTCTCTACTGGTGCTTGATGTAGTTATGAAATAGAAACAAATGTAGTGCATTCACGAGGAAGGTTATTTATATATACTGCTAAAGCTGATAGGTTGGAAATGACCATGAAAGGCTCCCTCGGTGTTATATTTGATTATTGTTATATAGACCTACCCTTGGCTCATAATTTAAGTTTGGTGCCCAAGTCGGATTCCTGTCAGATTTCGAAAAATCGCCTCATACAAATCACATATTCCAGGCTTATGTGGAGCAGAATGTCGCAAAGCATGCATATGATGTACCAAACTACGTCATGATCATCTTGGTGTATCATAATTACTGCATCGATAGAGAGTAGGTCTCACAATTTGCGAACATGGCGCATTTTGGACATAATTTCAACTCCTTTTTTTTATTTTAAAAAGTCACTAATTATTTTTTGGTGAAAATCAAGCTAATAATAAAACTGGCCCTATAATTCTAGTTTCATTTGGAACATATTTTGTTCTTCTGATTTTTTTCAGTCATCACCTCCGCCACCTAAATCAGTAAAACTACTCGATAACAACAGTTTTCTTATTTGATATGATATAATATGTGTTATCTTTTACAAAACCAGATATTCCTAAAACTCATTTGTTGTTTGACAATTGAAGAACGTATTTAATCACCTTTTTCATGCAACCATTCGAAGATGCCTCCCTTCGTCCAAACTGTTGTGGGTGTGGTATTGTGTATTGTATTGTGTATTGTGTGTTAACATATATGTGTAAATTCACATATAGAAAGCATAGACACCAGCTCCATAACTACTATTACTTCCGAATAGCAACTGACCGTCAGGCATGAAACCGGCTGTGCATCCGATATCTGTGTTTAAGAGAATAACGTCAACAGTTAATAATCTAACCACTTTGGCCTCGTTCGCAATTTGCGAGTAAGTCTGCAAATATTGATATTGTTTATTTCTTCACTCATTTTTTTATTTATTCTTTCTTACACATAATTATATATTATACTCCTGTTCGAAGTAAGGAGGTAATGCTGTTCTACACTGAACAGCAACAGGCCTTTATACAGAGACAGGGTAGAGTGAGAGATATATATTCAAAAAATATATGTGATGTTACCTCATATGCCCTGAAAAAAAAGAACGAATGTGGTATAAGGCAACCGTGGTATCGGAATTGTATTACACACCACCTATTACGGCTCCCTACTTAAAATATATGGTAAAAATAGTTACAACTTTACCCTCAACGAACATTTGTGAGATCACCATCGACATTATATTTGAATCAAATGCGTCTAGGGAACGCTTCCTTTCAGATTGTTCTTCTTCATCTGACATTTCATCTGTAGATGTTTCGTCAGCTTTAGAGAGTAGCCTCATGAAGAAAAATATTGTTTCGATTTTGTACAATTTTTTTACAATTGTATGATTGACAGCATGTGTTTTTAAATATTGTCCCTTTGTGGAGAAATGTCGGCTATCTTTGATTTCTACCTACTAACAGTGTGTAATTTTGTGATCTTTAACGATCTCCGTGGCCAAACCATGACCCAGAGGTATTCGTGTAATGTGAACATTCTGAACTTTGCACCTGGACTTTCTACCACATTCCATAGTGTCATCGAGTGAACAAACAAATTTCTAGTACATGTAATAATTATGTCCGAGTAAATAACATTCATACAAATATTGCCATTTTAAATGTGTGATTGTTTCCTTAATATTTATCAAATATTAGGGGGTACTGGGATGATTGCTAGTAGTAGTAGGCTACTTTTCGCCCTCATCCGGGGAGGGTCATTACAGCGGAGCCAATACAGCACCAACATCAGTGCTGGCGCTGATGTAGGCCATGGTAGCCTTAAATAACCGGCAATAGCGTGTTTGACAATAGGTCTCTCACATGGTATGAATGGAGTTACCCAGAAGGAGTTATCCTTCCTATTGTTACTCTGGGGACTATCCGACCTGAGGATAGCGGAGCTGCGCGAAATGCCACGGTGTTTCAGCATTAAATTGCACAGCAAAACCCAAGTCTCCAGCCGTCTGGGCATGTCTGGGGTTAAATTCGCTAGACATGCCCAGAACCCCTTATCAGGCGAGCGAAGGAAAACGCTCTCAATAACCCACCATGCCCTATCACCCACACTCTCACATCATCATCTGTACATCATTCATCTCATCAATTGACTACAACGTTTTCATTGTATTATAATGTCACTTAAAAGACCTTTTGTGCCGAAAAGTGACGTAAAGCAATGATTTACTACTACTACTTCTCAAATATTAGAATGAAATGTTCACTTATGTATTGTTAAGTCATGACCTTTTTCAAAATATTACTAATCTTACCTGCCTGAAAAAACAAATGGTCGTTTTAACCAAACAAATTGCTTGTCTATATTCCATTTTGTATTGTTGAAATGTTACCATGACGGTTAGTATGACTCCTCTGACTTGTTCAAAAGTTGATAAAAGGCTGACTGCCGCCCCTATGTTGCCATTGTATAAGCGAAATGTTAATAAACTGGTAAACTATACGATGTCTTGATAATTGTTACATCTATCATAATAATAATTTTCGCGTGATTCTTGAATTCGCGAATTTGTCCTCACAAAAATTAAAACCTCGTGAATATTACCAGATCTACAGTATGCAAATGGATAATATTCCAAAAAAATTAGAAAAAGTTGTAAGAATTAAAAAAAATAACCTAAAGAAACGGCATCTGATTGTATTTCCATTTGTTCCCACAGAAATCGATTCCAGGTATCAATAAGAGTGATAATGATATATACAGGATATGTCTTAAGATATTGATCATGTTAATTAGTCTATATTGAATATGCAAATGAAGCAAAATTCCAAAAAAATTGTGATGTTTTTTTTGAAAATTAGAGAATAAACCAGTGTAATCACATTTCAAAAGTAACCACCTTTTAAGATGTGCTTAACAGAACCAGATACCCAACACACACGGGACGGGACGTTGACCCGATGTTAGTGTAGTGTTGAGCCAGAGTCACAAAATGGTGCCCAACATTACAGTAATATTGGATCGACGTCACGTTTTGATTTGGTTAACATTCAAAACCTTTGACACATATGGCATACTCAGTCACTCTCTGCCCTTTAGCTTTTAAATGCTAAACTTAATGTAAGATAGTCTCATGTGGGATGTATAGAGGAGTGTGATGGAACAGCGATATGAACTTTGCTTACATGATTGTGATCCTCTAAATGATGTTGCATCTCAAGCGATGGTAGTGTTGGTGGATCTCAGCAGTGCTTCACCGAGCTGCAGGTCTGACAGAGTCCCCATTTCACTGCACACGCGGGCAACTGTCTCACCCTGAACAGACTCGATGTTTTGCCTATGAATTCCCTCACAATAAAATTCACAACTTTGCTTGAGCAGGAACGAGCAACAGGACATCCCTGTTCAAGAGCAAATTAGATTGACTTATAAACTCCTCCCTCTTTTGTCTGAATGGTGTAGTTGTCTGTATTCTGATTGTCCTCCTGGCCCTGGCACCTCCATGGTGGTGATTATATTCTCAAGATGTGTTATAAATATGTTCATTAAGGTCACACTCTTTTTTTATGCAGACATTATGGCACTTTGCCTCACTTAACTGCACTTGTATGGTCTCTTATCATGAATCCGCTTGTGATAACATTTCTGTTTTGCAACATCCGACGTTAGACGACCTACCTTTCTCCGCGATGACTTCAAGTCGCCCAATGATAGCATAAATCTGTTGTAGTTTTGCTTGATTGATAGTAGGCCTAACTTCCCCCGCCACAGCTTAGCACTATTTTTCTGGCGCCGTATCTCTTGTGCTTGTCTTGCTGTCACAAGTTTGTCTTTCTTGACTGCCTCCAATTGTATTTTGAGCTCATCAAACTCCACTTTAAATTTCTTGTAATCAGATAGTTCTACGTGAGCTGCAGGCATTTATGTTGGTACTCGTCAGCACGACTCTCAAGTATAGAAAAATGGACCACAAACGGTTACCCACAACCTCGGCCAATCTGAAATCAAAATATGCATATTTTTCGGCTCACAGTGAACGGAAATATGATGCCATTTCCAGCCATTGACATTAGGACTTTTTTATACTAGACAACAGGGCAGATAAACCGTGATTTTTGTCTGCCCTGCGAATAGTTGTACCGGGGGGGGGCGGGTTTTGGGGGCATGCCCCCCCCAGAAAATTTTGAAATTTACATTAATTCTCGTGCAATCTAAGCAATATGTGGGTAGGCCTATATTTAAGGCCAGTAAATTTTTGAATTTTCTTCTTTACAGATCATATAAATGAAAGAAAAGCTTTTGGGCATCCATGCAAGCTAATAGAACATCTTGTCCACACAAATAGGACATGCAAATGACAGTACTTACAGTCTTATGAGACTAATTACTGATTGCTACTATAAGCCTAGTATAGACTAGTAGCTTGTGGTCTAGGCTTAGCCTTGGTCGATCATCAGGAATAATTGTATTAAATGAAATGACGTACATACAGTACTAGTTAATCCGTTGACAGATCGCACATCGGCGTAGACAGAAATTCCGTCTCTAGCTGGCTGTCAGTGAAAGAGCCATGAGAGGACTGTTGCACAGGCTACCATCGGCGTCCTTGGACCAGTCACTTGTGAAATGCCGTTGCATGTTTTTCTCTGTTTCACAGTCAATACACTCTTTGCACGATTTTTCGCATTGAACAGTAGTCCCAACTAAATAGTTCAGCTTTGGTCACTGTGTCGCGTTTTGTTATTGAAAAGAGTGCAGTCGGAGTCCCAATTTAAAAGTTAAGCTTTGGTCACTGGGTGGCATGTTGTTATTGAAAAGGGTGTATTATCTATCAATTCCCATGATTTTTTGTAAAGTTACACTTCTTTGCAAATTAAGTCTGGGCGTTTAGTTTGACATTACAGATAATCCGGCCGAATTAACTAATGTAAGTTACCAGTCAGTCTTTTCAGATCCCATTATATAATATCTTTCCAAGCCGAACACTATCATATCAGCCATTATTTCAATATTGAAATATGCCAACTCGCCGTGTGTAGTGCCGCCAATATGTGCCATTAAGACCACCATGCTGAAATTATGAGTGGTGCATCACTGTTTACTTTCACCCGACTATTCAGCATTAGAGAAGCTTAGCATGCTTAGTGAGAATGATCAGCATCCCATGACTGAAAACATGCCAACAACATTTCAATGACTTAGCAGAAAACAAGCTGGGTATGGCTAAAATATAATTGAATTGTTGCTGATTCCTATAAACAAACTATTTGCTAAACAAATCGTCGCCGTATTTTAGTTTTAGTTCCATCACAAATATCTTGCCATTTTGTTAGGGTGTCTCAGCCAAAGTAGCGGCTACGCGTGACCATCACAGGCCGTGGATTGACTTACATGTACATATAAACCTGCGCGCGCACTCTCATTGAAGACGGTACGCCGACTCAATGTTGGCCCGTCGTCTACAACGCTGACCTCAGAAGACACGAGGAAAAATTAACTGTACAAGCAGTGGGGAGATTTGAGTGATTGATATATTGTGAAAGGCTTGAGCAGCGTGCTTGCAGGGCTAGCTATCCCAAACAAACCAGCTGCAAACAGTGACAAAATGCCGAAAAATCGTCCACAAAACATGACAGAAACAACGACAATCGCCGAAAAAAACTCTGCAAATTATGACAAAAGCAGAGACAAAGACACAAAAAAACGTTGAATAGGTAGCACTTCCTGGAAGATTGTACAGTAGCCGGCGCCAGGCGGACAGTAGACGGCGCTATCGCCGGCCGCCGGTTCTTAGTGACACCCGTGTAAAATAATGTCGACTGGTCACGAGGAGTGATAAAATTGTAGGGCTAAAACTATAAAAACTTCACCCGACCACCTGGGTGGACGATGTGGACAGTTTATCCGACCTGTGCCTTTTTAACCTGCCTCGTGCGGCCGGTCAGACGTTAATGGCTGCATTTCTAGCTATGAAAGGGTGAAATTGCTAAATCCTAAAAGAACGACACATCCTAATTGTAATATGTTACATATTGCAATTGGCATAGCATCACATGTATGTTCCATTATCCATCACTTCTATTCGGAATATGATGTTGATTTAACTAGAAAATTTAGAACTATTACAGATATTTACAATAAGACAAGTACATAGACCTATTTCCTAAATTTAATTTCAAGCTCGCTAAATACTAACAATTTGGCCCTATTTGTAATATTTATTTTAATTGCCTACAACACTACCCCCCGCCTGACCACCCCCCTCCCTCCCGCACATCCCCAAACAAAAGCGTATAGTGGACAGAAATCGGTTGTGGATGCAATATCTGAAGTGCTGGGGTCTGGGGGTTTATTGGTTCAATTTAAGTCAATTTAGCAAAAAATTAATAATTTTTCCTGACTTTGTCTAATTTTTATATAAAAAGGATTAATTAGCATGGTAAACATTTCTAAATTTCATGAGTCTCCATAAGCGCAGAAACCGAATAACAGCTCAATAAATTACAACTGCAGTTGACACTTTTATTTTATCCTTTGGATAATGTTTACAAGCTCCTTAAAGGGACATGCCCAGGTCTAAAATAATTTTTAAAAATCGTTTTTTTTAATTTTTGTGCTGCGCACTTGCCAGTTAGCCTAGATATAGAGACGAAATACCTGATTTCTAATTAATTGACAACCATGGCAAAAATAAGAAACACGGGAATTTCGTCTCTATATCTAGCCTAACTGGTAAGTGCGCAGTGCAGTTCTAGTCCATGGACATGTTTACAGTGGTCATACTAAAAAGCCAAAATAAAATGACCGATTTTTTATGATTTCAGACCTGGGCATGTCCCTTTAACACTAGCAAGATTTTTTCCACAAATTGGTGAATATCATTTCTTTATGTAATTTTAAAAGCTGTGATTTTACGGTGTTAACAGTTTAATACTTGCGATGTTGAGGACAGAAAAAATGAATATATTGAGAGAGGCTATCCAGATAAACATTAAGAAGAGCAACCCCAATCGCGATGGCGGACACTACAACTTTCCAGGGATCTACAACCACCTCCTGAAATCCCAGCCGCCCACGACCAATTCTCCAGTTCTCACTAGGCGGCACTAGCTTCGACTGGTGACGTCTGAGTAATCCAAGAATGGAATTTTGGAAACTCTCGTAAGGGACGCACCATTTGATATCTGGGGGGGCCTAGAGTTTTTGTTGCTTGCAAACTTTTTTTTTACCTCCCGAGAGAAAACAAGCTTTTTTTTTGCGAGCAATGTCCGACAATTTCTTTTTTATGTTTCGTCGAATAAATTTTTTGTCGTACGCTTCCCCTATTATGTACGCTACCATTTGGTGTTTTTTCTGGTCAGCATATGCGTCCCTAAGTACGCTTTCAAATATAATGTTGTGAGTAAAGATAAAATATACCAATATATTCCCTACAGAATTCTGCTTCAATATATTGGGTCTACCTTTTTTCTTTTCCGGGCCTTGTAAAATATGAATGCTTTCTCTTAACTGGTGTTGATGTTTCTTTGATGTGCGAAACTATAGTTACCAATTTGAAAGGCGTATTCGGAAGGAATTTTCGAGCAGTGCAGGCAGCGTTCTGTTTTGTCATGGAAGGAGTGAAGGCAGCTTTATTTTCAATTAGTAACGTTTTTTCAAATGCAGTTTATGAATGTGAATTAATGCAACAGTGATTCTGTACAGCCTGAAGTACAGCCGACCATATGCCTATTGAATTGACTGTTGTGGGCTTTCAGAAAAAGTGGTATTGTTCCAATCCTATATTTAAGAATTGTCTACGTTTAAACAATTAAACGGTCGAATTATTTGAAATGTTTCATACTAAACAATTCTCCTCCATTAAAATAATTTAAGAAAAAAAATATTCACCAGAGAAAAACGATTTATGAACTTTACAAATAAAAATACAAAATGTGCAGTAAAATCGATAAACTATTATTTCAAACAAGTTACTTGCATATAGGCCTTTTGTATTCAAATAACTATAGAAATTTAGACTCATGTGGGAAAATCAAATAGTTTCATGTCGTGGTGATAAATGCATAATTTACAGTGCATTTATCACAACAGGCTTGGGACGAGTACTGGACAAAAGTACTCGATCATAAGTTGTACAAGTACTCGATTTTTAAAAGTATAACTACTTTGAAAAGTACTTCAGTACAAATTCTGTACATGTTAACATCTAATAAAATAAAGTAAATTAATTAACGAAATATTTTAATAAAATTTGTTATTGTATGTATGTCTTGATAAACATATATTAGCACATATATACATACATATATAGGCCTACTCAGCAGTAATTAGCTGATAACAGCATATAACATTTTGGACTGACAATGTGAAATGTATATTTTCAAGAATTTAATAGCAATTTGCTTATCAGGTTATATAGGGCCGCCGAAGTCCTGCACGGGGGGGGGGGGGGGGTGGTGTCAGAGGGGTCCTGCACACCGACACCCTGGTTATTACATCCACAGAGGCTTTCTGGATCAAATTGTATTTCTTCATTTGCTTCGCATTCAGTCTATATCTATAAATGTTCCGAGTGCCTCCTTCTCTCTTTTTGTTTGGCAGATATGGTCCGCCTTTCCAGTGTAGATGTATCTTCGGGGTAGCTCTTCAGTTCCTTTTTTAAAAAGGAAACCACCAAGGCAAGTGTTCCTACAGATGATAGAAATCACCATCTGACATGTCCTAGGGTCAGCCAATCATGTCAATGCGTTTTTTCCGGGAACTCAACTGGTGACTGCAAGCTCCCCCAGGTTTGTTAAAACGTAACGAAAAACGAGGCATATTTGCGGGTATCTATTGGCATACACGACCTCCATCAAAGGGCCTGAAAACAGCTTTCCTATGAGGCCTGGGACCCTCATCTAATATAAGACTTGGGTATCAGCCAGATCAGCTGTTAATGCCCAGCGGACAGCATTCTGTATGGTGGTATTACTGTCCAGGAAAGTTGATAGTAACTTGTGATAGTGGAAGATCTCCACTCATCACACAGTTCACAGTCTACATAGACTTCATGATTGTGAAAGAAATGAAATATAATTATGTTAGTAGTCATATTTAGTCATGATTGAATGCAAAATGAAATGAAATGAATCGGGCTTTAGGCCACCTTTGTGCACATATAGGCTAAACTGGGCCAGGAGAACCTCCTGAGGTGATTGAATGCAATCAATAAAGAATTCAGATGTCATTCATCAGTCCGATGTAAACATGTAGCATATAGGAGAATTCATATATAATGTAATAGTTTAGGTGTTGATAATAATGTAACACATCCGGGGGTGTCTGGAGGACAGTGTCATCTCAATCATCTCACCATCCTCAGGAGGTTCTCCTGGCCCAGTCTAGCCTATATGTGCACATAGGTGGCCTAAAGCCCGATTCATTTCATTATCATCCAAACGTAATTACTTTTTATCATATAATTAAAAAAATTCATAATTAATTTGATAATCATGTAGTATAGCGGCCCCTATTTTAAAACTGGTAGGCTATTTGGATCACATTTCGGCTCCTATGCAATATGAAAATGTGGTACACTAATTATTTCAACATTTTTTTTATTTTAAGAAAATAAAACGAATTCTACAAGAACAAACCTTGCCGACTGGACCACAGGAAAAAATGCCGATTGGACTACATTTGAAAACTGTTATTTGTCAATTTCTGTACAAAACTAGCATACATATATTCAACATATAAAGTCCCAAAGCATACTATATAAAACACTTTGACAAGTACCTTTTAAGAGCATGTAGACACAGTGATATGTTTACTTTTTATTGATAGTTATTATTCTTGATGATTTATTTCAGGTAGGTCATATTTAAATAACGTTATGCCATAGGTGATTAGAACAACCCTTGATGTTGAATATCTGTACTTACAAAATAATTAATTAATTAATTGATTAATGCAAACATAGCAGGTTGATAGTGATCTCTCTGTTCTAGCAGTACACAATTCATGGAATTTGCAGTACAGCAATAGCGTTCTACATGAAGACATGCATTTTTTAACATTCGGCTATAGTCTACACATGCACCAAACATGCCCAGTCAAAGTATAATCACTGCGTAGTATTAATACCGCTACATGTGCCCTCGTGACATCCCATTGGGTTCAGTGTAGCTTAGCTCATTGTTGGGAGATGGCATATTTTGACAGCTGGCTGATCCGGTCCAATTATGCAAAACAAAAGTGGTTATGCCACACAAACTTATCAGTTCTTACATACAAACGAATACATATATTATGGAAAAGTCTGTTATCCACAAGTTTAGTCTAGGTAGTGTGTAACCATAGCATAGACTAGTAAAATGTATTTTGTAATTATTTAATTGTCAATTTATTTTACATGGCTACATTCAGGGATATCTCGAAAACCCCCTCGACCCTCGACTTTTTTTTTATAGTTTATTTTTAAAATTATGATAACATCTGATCAATATATATGTTGGCTCACCGTCTGCAACGCTGGCCTAACATTGGCTGAACGCCTCGTGTATGTTTTGGGAAGAGGCACGATACGCAATATACGGGCACTTGATTATGCGAATAGACTGCCATATGAGTCCCACCACGTCTTACATTACCGCTGGCCCAACATTGTTCCAGTCCAATGATAGCTATGCACAGCAAGCACGAACCTTTAAACCAATGTTGGATTAATGCTGGCCCAACGTCTGTAACGCTGGCCCACCGCTTGCGATGCCGGTGCCAATGCGTGTGACTGGATAAAGCCGGCGAGTGATAGGCCTATGCCGGGTGATATAACTGGCAAGTGTTTTCTTATGCACCAAAAACAAGAGGCATTCAATCCCATGCTTGGGTTAAAGTTAGGCAAGCGTCGTAAACAGTGACCCAACATTAAAACGTGTTTGTCCAGCGGATCGATGGCAACCCAGTAAACAAGAGACATTAAAACAACGTCGGGTGAATGCTGGACCAGCGTTATACCAAAGTTATAATTATATAAACAAACATTTTTTTTAATTAAGTCGAGTGTCGTGGGTCGAGGGGGTTTTCGAGATACCCTACATTCAGCCAGATGGGTTAAGAAAGTACTGAAGTAATCCTCAGTAAGATATAAGTAGCACTTTTTGTAAACAAATTCATCCAGGTGACCTGGTAAAAGTTCTTTGGTGGTGCCCCTACTATATTTCATGAATGCTTTAAACTCTCCCCATGAATGGTCTGTGCATGGCATTCCGATTCTTCGTTGGTAACAAATTCTTCTGAATGGCTCACCATATTGTGATGATAACCGTCATTTCGTATCTGAGTAAATGACCGTACCAGAAGCTACATGGGCCTTTATGAGAGGTAGTAGTAGAGTGTTCCGCGTACGATCATGCACTCTAATCACAACAATTTTCAGCATCCCAAAACACATTGATCCAATCCACAGTTTACTCCACTTCCATATTTCCTCCAATAGGTGTCTCGTCGATCTCGACAGCATCAGCAAGAATTATAGGATGTTTCATCAAGTCTTTTGAACACACATCACCATAAAATGATGCCCGGTCAATAATTGTATGCTGACTGGGATTTCCAGGCATCATGTTCTTAATAGTAGGGTGAAAAACCTAACTCTTATGACCACTTTCTGGCTAAGATGTTTTGATGATTGATTTGACTTCCTTGAACCTTTTAAAAAATATCTAGCCCCAGTGTCCCTCGCAAAAATTCCGGCATTTTTATTCTAGAGGCGTAAATCCATAAATGATTACGAAAAAATAGTTTTTGACATATAAAAGCAACAAATATGAATAAATACGCTTTTTTGGCTAATTCGACCACAAGGAATCCATTTCTGACATCAATTTGGTATTAAAACAAATTTCTGACCCTAAAATCCAAGATGGCCGCCAAATTTGGATAGAAAATCCATTTTTTTAAGCGAAACAGAACTTGATCCCCTTGCAGGGTGGTATGAATGGAACAGTTATTATGACTATAGATCAAATATAATATAGATCAAATATAATATATGTATTGGATTACACCTCCTGCCAGGCTTTGTTCTGAATCCTCAGATTCTGATGAATATGTGCTATTCTGTTTACCATCATCTGGTTTTATTTTCATGCCTAACTAAAATGAGGTTGATGGACAACCTAATGTTCTGGTGAATGACTTTTTTTCTACACTGCTTGCAACGGAAGATTGATTAAAGGGACTGGCCCAGGCATTTTATGCTGCGCATTCACCAGCTAGGCTAGATCTAGAGACGAAATTCCCGCATTTCCTATTTTTGACATGGTTGTCAATAAATAGAAATCAGGAATTTCGTCTTCATATCTAGCCTAACTGGTGAATGCAGAGCACAAAAAGTTATAAAAATTAGCAGTTCTAGTCTATGTACATGTTTACATCATAAGGTCATATTAAGAACCCAAAATAAAATCACCGATTTTTTGATGATTTTAGCCTGGGCCAGTCCCTTCAAGAAGCCAAAAAAAATCACCAATTTTTTGATGATTTTAGCCTGGGCCGGTCCCTTTAATACGGGCGACCAAACTTTATAGAGCATACTATTTTTGTGCCAACTTTGTAAAAAAATATTTGTTTACGAAAAAAAACCATACCATCAAGCCTCCCCCCTCCCCCCTGGTATTCAATGGCCGTCCCCTTATCTGTCATGCTGGTTTGAGTTATATGCCATGGGGATGATACAGTTTGGACATTGTAGCCTACAATATGAAGCAAAAGTAGATGGTGATTTGAATTGCTCCACAAATTTGATATCTTGGTGGGGGTGGGTGTCTGGGTGGATATCTGGCTTATCAGAGTTGTCCGATTACATACTTGCCAACCCTTTGATTTAAAAAATCGGTAAGTTTTGACCTGGTCTGCTGGATGCGTGCTCCCGGGTGCTTCGAAGGTGTGCCCGGCCTGGATGTAGCGCATGCCCCCCCCCCTGCTTTTTTTAAAAATACGTTCTTTATGTGTCATTTTATGTTTTCATAGTAGCTGGGGTGGATTTCCAGGTGTTTTTATCTTTATGAGCTCATAATTTGAAATACGGTAGGATAGGCCTATAAAATCGGTTGGCAGTGGATAGACTTTGAAATCGGTAGCCTACCGCCAGAATAGGTAGGGTTGGCAGGTATGCGATTAAGTTCATCTTCATGTAGGCCTACAATCTCTACAGGAGCAGCAGCAGCCGTCTTCTTAGTTGGCATCTCAGCTTATTCCTGTTTTTTGCTTCATTTGCCCTTCATTGTGAAAGTCTACCTCATATGATAGTAATATAATTTTTAATATAATATAACACAGCACCAATTCGGGTGAAGATGATGGAAATTTGGTGGACGAAGAAGACTGGCGATAAAACAGGGATGAGCATGACTTTTTGTAGCCAGCAACTCATCCCTATTGAATCACACTGGTCCGTTCTCATCAACTGACTACAACGTTATTATTATACTTAAATACCATTTGTGCCAAAAGTGACGTAAAACAATGATTTACTAGACTACTACTTCTACTACTAGTTCGTACTGGTCGATTGCAGGTCATATAAGTTTGCTCTGGCTCGAGTTACATTCTACCTGTGTCATATTGGTTCGTATCAGTTCGCAGGCTTATTAGCTCCCGCCGTCACCGTAGGTGAGCGAAGGGAGCTATGGATTCTACCTCCGTTTTTTTTTGGCCTCTTCTTTTGCCTATAACTTTGTGAGAAAATAAGCTAGGATAACAATTTTTGGTATGTGGGTTACTTCCAGGGGGCTAATGGACGGGTTAAAAGATTTTTAATCTGAATTCAATACGCAAGGTTGCAGAGGAGAAAATGATGATGTGACGGCGTTGGGCCGTTGGGCCGTTGGGCCGTTGGGCCGTCCGTAAACAATTCGTTTCCGGAGCATATCTCTGAAAGTACTTGTCCGATTGTCTTCAAATTTTACACACAACACCCCTAGGGGGTCTAGTTGTGCCTTTTGGGGTATTTGAACTTTGACCTACTTCTGGTTCAGAACTATGACCTATTTAGACGTTTTGACGCGCACTTCGTTTCCGGAGCAGATCTCGAAAAGTACTGGGCCGATGACAGTCATATTGCACATACATGTTCTCTAAGGTCCCTAGTTGTGCCTTTTCAGGTTTTTGGACCTTGACCTTGAAGTTGACCCAGCACTTTGACCTAATTTATAACATCGGTAAATCCGACTGAAAGATTTTGCGGAATATCATGAAAACCGCTCAAGATAGCT
Organism: Flabesymbios commensalis; assembly: GCA_964017125.1. Taxonomy (NCBI): domain Eukaryota; kingdom Metazoa; phylum Annelida; class Polychaeta; order Terebellida; family Flabelligeridae; genus Flabesymbios; species Flabesymbios commensalis. The sequence continues at coordinate 82,282,442 of OZ024913.1, forward strand.
ACACCATTACTATAAAACAAATTGTGAGGTTTCAGGAGAGGATGCATCTTGAAAAATTTCAAGTCGATAAAATTAAAAATGGCCGCCTATCGGCCATTATTCACCTCGACAGGCCTGATATTGCGGAATATCATGAAAACCGCTCAAGATAGCTACACCATTAATATCAAATAAATTGTAAGGTTTCAGGAGAGGATGCATCCTGAAAAATTTGAAGTTGATAAAATTCAAAATGGCCGCCTATCAGCCATTATTCACCTCGACAGGCCTGATATTGTGGAATATCATGAAAACCGCTCAAGATATCTACACCATTACTATAAAACAAATTGTAAGGCTTCAGGAGAGGATGTATTTTGAAAAAAATCATTTTGTCAAAGTTCAAAATGGCCGCCAATCGGCCATTATTCACTTTCAAATGGCCGTTATTTGGTAAACCGTGCTAGATGGCTAGACCATTACTATAAAACAAAATGTGTGATTTCAGGAGAGGATGCATCTTGAAAAAATTTGACTCGATAAAATTCAAAATGGCCGCTTATCGGCCATTATTCACTTTCACATGGCCGTTATTTGGTAAACCGTGCTAGATGGCTAGACCATTACTATAAAACAAAATGTGTGATTTCAGGAGAGGATGCATCTTGAAAAAATTTGACTCGATAAAATTCAAAATGGCCGCTTATCGGCCATTATTCACTTTCACATGGCCGTTATTTGGTAAACCGTGCTAGATGGCTAGACCATTACTATAAAACAAAATGTGTGATTTCAGGAGAGGATGCATCTTGAAAAAATTAGACTCGATAAAATTCAAAATGGCCGCTTATCGGCCATTATTCACTTTCACATGACCGTTATTTGGTCAACCGTGCTAGATGGCTAGACCATTACTGTAAAACGAAATGTGAGATTTCAGATGAGGATGCATCTCGAAAAAAATTGACTTGATCAAATTTAAAATGGCCGCCTTTTCGGCCATTATTCATTTTCACATGGCTGATATTTGGTAAACCGTGCTAGATGGCTAGACCATTACCTGATTACTATAAAACAAAGTGTGAGTTTTCGGGGGAGGATGCACCCTGAAAATTTTTAATTTACGAATTTAAAATGGCCGGCAATCAGCATTATTTACCTCGATTGGCCCGATATCAGGTAAACCGTGCTAGATAGCTAGACCATTACTATAAAACAAAATGTGACGTTTAGAGAGAGGATGCCTTTAAAAAACTTTCGACTCAATCGAATTCAAAATGGCCGCCTATCGGCCACTATTTACTTTCACATTGCTGATATTTGGTAAACCGTGTTAGATAGCTGGACCATTACTATAAAACAAAATGTGAGATTACAAGAGAGGATGCATCTTGAAAAAAATTGACTCGATCAAATTCAAAATGGCCGCCTATCGGCCATTATTTACTTTCACATAGCCGGTTTTTAGTAACCGTACTAGATGGCTAGACCATTACTATAAAACAAAAAGTGAGATTTCAGGAGAGGATGCATCTTGAAAAATTTTGACTTGATCAAATTCAAAATGGCCTCCTATCGGCCATTATTCACTTTCACATGGGCGATATTTGGTAAACCGTGCTAGATGGCTAGACCATAACTATAGAATGAAATGTGAGATTTCAGCTGAGGATGCATCTTGGAAAATTTTGACTTGATCAAATTCAAAATGGCCCTCTATCGGCCATTATTTACTTTCACATGCCCAATATTTTGCAAACTGTGTTAGATGTTAGTCCATTACTATAAAACAAAATTTGAGGTTTCGGGGGAGGATGCACCCTAAGTTTTTAACTAATTTATATCGAATTCAAAATGACCGTAAATCAGCTATTAGTTAACTCGATTGGCCTGATATCGGGTAAGCCATGCCAGATAGGTAGACCATTACTGGGATACTGATTAGGATCATTAATTTCAATGGAGGTTTGCAATCTCTGACAGACTGTCTAGTTCTTATCTTACTCTTAGACTGGGCTTCTTAGACCTAGTTGTCTTGCGTCTTGATTTTTGACCTAGACTAGGACTACATTAATAACCCTATACAAAATTGCTTAATCAAATTCTAATTCGGAGCGGGAGCTCCTGGACTTATGTAGTCTTGTTAGTATTATATCGTATTGATTCGTTGGTCAGTCGTAGCCTACACTAAGGGACGCACCATTTGATTTCTGGGGGGGGGGGGGGCTAGATTATTACTTTCAGTAATGTTTTTTTTTCTGAACAATTAGCACACAATTTTTTTTTTAGCACCGACCTTTAAACAAACATTTTTTTTGTTCCTGGAAAAAAATAAAACATTTTTTTTGTGACAGTTCATATTTAATTAAGTATGTTGACAAATAACCTTGATGAAGGTCAGTCTCTGACATACACACAGTAACTTGACTCGCCTTTCATTCTAGAAGCAGCATAATCTGTACGCATCATTTGGCGATCTGTTTTCTTCAAACTAGGACGCAAAAAACTATGACTTGAATACTATGTGGTAGAGCGGCTTCGGGTATTTCCGAACGGTCATTTTTGAAAGGTCACTTCCCCGGATGAAGAGTTGTTCACAGTATTGTATTTCCCCTTTGACGCATTTCCTATGACTTGACCCAGAAAATTATTCACTGGCCTCAATAGCACAGGCATGACGGTCACGTGACTAAGAACCTTGGCCAATACCCGGCCATAAACGGAATTGGCCGGGCTCGCCTGGCTATGGCCAGGCTATGGTCATCATAGCCTTATCATTTGGGACGTGTTCGGAAATAGACCCATCAATTAATTTGGTTTCGTCTAATTACGAACACTAGGCCTATAGGGCCTACACCACAGTTTCACAGCGAATGCGTCATTGCGAAAGGAAATACATCAATGGAGCGATTTGTAGGCCTGCAAACGGTTGTGACGTTACTATGTGGGTTTGAAAAGTAAAATGAAGGAAACTAGGAAAAAAAATCTCAGATTTTAACAAATTTGGGTAATCTCGAACAGTGGCATTTCCTAATATTTTTTTGTTTTATATTTTTTTTTTGTGGACGAATTACAATTGGCATTGATTCTATTTGTATCATATTTGAGTATACTGCGCATGTTCCTGCTTCTAAACTGGTTATTTTCTCTTTAGATTAAAAAATGGGTGGGTGTTCGATTATACCCTACTTGGTGTTCGACATTACCCCCCCCCCCCCTATTTCGAGTATACCCGCCGTTACTTTGGATACTACAACTTCCTGTACAACTTTCAGATTCATGAATGGCCGTGCACGTGGTTAATTACGTCATCAATCATAGTTTCATTCATCAACTGATGTCACGTGGGGAGCTGATAGACAAATGGGGACACCAGACATCAAGTGCAGAGGCTTAGGTGTTCGGAAATACCCGAACCCGCTCTAAACATTCGCAAAAAAATAGAAAAATATCACATTCGTTAATAGACAAAGAGCCGACCATAAACAAACAAAAAATACATCAGTAAAGCCGCGTCCAATTTCACTGTTAAATAATACCTTGTAGTGATCTTGAGAATTTTCCTAGGAATATTTTGCGCTCCAATTATTCCTTGTAATATTCGTTTATTTTAAATTCCACTTTGATGAGCCTCTTTAAAAATTATCAACAATTAAAATTATCAACATTTTTTTTGGCACAATCTTTCAACATATTATTTTTTTATGTACACGTTTTCAGCATATATTTTTTTTACAGAAATTTGAAAACAAACAATTTTTTCCAAAAATAATCCTAACATAAAACACTGCTCTCACAGTTATTCACACACTGACTCATTCATTCTTTCAATTGTTCTATCATTCGCTATACAGACGAATAAAGATTAATTATATATTATAAATCGCATGCCTTATCTTATCATTAACAACCTTCATTGCTTTGTCATTGAAGCAGTCTCAGCGTCTGTCGCTGTCACGGATCGTGGACTGCACCAAGAGGCTCCATAATTGTAGGACCAGCCTGCCAAGAGACTTGGGGATCAGATCGCCCATTATTTTTTTCGGGCAGTGAAGAATGATACAAACGCATGTTGAAAATTGTGAAATATTATAGTTCCTGTTTAAAATGTGTAAAGATCTAATGAGCTGATAATTACCATTTATTGTCTGTCATGTTTTAATAATAAAAGTTGCTAGTTCAACAGATATGAAATATGATTTGAAGCTGTTCATACATGTCACTTGACACTTGTCACGTCTAACTCATCTAAGGATTATGGGTTTTCTGCAAAGACAGGTTATTCTTCTTGAATTAGAAGAGCTACATTTTAATTTTATCATATTAGATGTATTTGCCTGTGCAGCTGAATTGTTGCTTTTCATTTCCACCAGCCGGGTTGTTATACCTTAACCCTTTCGAGCCTGAATTTACTATTTTCATCTTCATCCACTACAAGCCGCGAATTGCTGTCGCAATTCTCGACTTGTAGTGGATGAAGATGATTTGATGTGGTTTAAAAATTAAAGAAAATTGCCATGTAATGTTAAACCAGTTTCATGGAAATTTTCGTTCTAATACCCTTTATTGTAGGAAAATTAGGTCTGTTTTCAGGGATGGACTTAAAGGGTTAACCCTTATCCTACTGATCACCACTATTGGTGTTTTTATCTATTTTTTTAGTCGACCAAACCACTGTTATTAGGAAGAAAATGTGTGTCTGAACATCAAGATTTGCAAATATTTGTGCAAACAAATATGAGTAATTTCAGCCAATTGATGTTGTGGTTCGCGGAAGCTAGACACAATTTCAGGCGGAAAATTTGAATAAATTAAGTAAGGTTTGAGAGTAGTAAAAAAAACAGCAGCATTTGTTACGAAACATTATTGGAAAAAAATTATCATCACAGCTTGTCTGGGCCTATACTACTATACTCGCCGTCACATTAACCAGGATCGCATGATTTTCGGCGATTTCTCCGTCAATTCTAGCCGATTTTCTTAAAATTTTGCAAAGGTCATTTTCTATTCAAATCCTAACAGCCCTGAAAATTTCGTAAAATTATATAGCGTATTTCAAAAGTTAGACCATTTGACATGTAATGAATTGAAATTACGACGTTTCTCTTTACACCCATTAAACTAATTTTAGAATTTTATTACATGGCAAATGGTCCAACTTTTGAAATATTAAAAAATTATTTTGCGCAATTTTTACCCGTGTTAGGATTTTAATAGAAAATTTCAAGAAAATCGGTTTAAAATTGACGGAGAAATCGCCGAAAATCATGCGATCCTGGTTGATCATTTTTAATTTGACGGCGAGTATATTCGTATCAATCCTGTAAATGATAAAATAAACACATGCAATGTGTACTTCAATAAGTACTACAATTTTGCACATATATAGTAATGTAATGTTCACTTTTGAACTTACCATTGTACATCCTTTTCTTCGAAACTGTCATACATATGATCCCCTGCTGGGGGCTTTTTGTCATCCTTCCAAGATGGAGTGAAGGGATTGTCTCTAGTTTGAAGCTTTTTCTGAAGTAGCCCAGAGGGTCAAGCCCGGTGAGAAGGAGTAAATAACCCCAAAACAGGGGATAAATCATTCATTAATGTTGCCCCGCGACATTTGAACCACAACCCCCTCGACCCACAAAAGAAAAAAAATCATCCCATTCGATAGTATTAATAACCAAATATTTTTACCTCGAGTATGCCTAATCTATATGATGGCTATATACGGCTTGCAGGTGTGTGGATGAGTTTTTAAGGGGCAGACTATGATTTTTTTAGGAACCGCAATCAAATTATTTTGCCGGAGTAATTCAATTTAGCACAATTAAACAAAATGTTTTTAAAAGTACATAGAATGGACCCGATATATGCACAGTATCATTTATAATTGATCTTGTAATAAAATAAGTCACATTTGTAAAGTATTAGATCACAACAAAAAATGGCTAAACGGTTAATCAATGATCAACTAAATTATAAACCCAGTCTTTTGGGAGATTAAATTAAGTTAAATGAAATATGCTGTATATTAGTCCTACTTTGTTATGACATACCATATCAGTCGAAATAATAATACTATTGATCCAGAATAATTAATATTGTCCCAAAGTATATTAAAATAAAGCTATCTAACCTCCACATTGTTTTTGCTTTTTAACTAAGTGTTTTCTGTTCATAATAATGTTGATTGACTGGTAAAAAATACATTTAAAGAGTGAATTTTTATGTTAACATTCCCATGTCCAGCAACCAATACATGCACTATTTTTTTTATTGACAACTCTACTGTCTGTAGCAATTTGCTGCTTTAAATGAATGTAAACTTATGCATTAAATTGAAGTACTGCATCGGTCTTGAATTGACCTACTTGAATACGCCGGCCACAAAGTGTGATCCATTGTCACTTTGTATGGTTTGGGGATGAAGCCCCGAACTATAGAAACGTCTTGCCAAGCATAACCCTGTCATGGAGGCCGTTGGTATTTCCCCACATCTTTTGGAGCTCTTTGGGATAAATGTTAGCAAGCCATATGATGTAAACATGTCCATAGACTAGAACTGCAAAAGTTGTTTCCCGTATTTCTTATTTTTGCCATGGTTGTCCATAATTAGAAATCAGGAATTTCGTCTCTACATCTAGCCTAACTGGTGAATGCACAGCAGAAAATTTTAAAAAAATTGCAGTTCTAGTCTATGGACATGTTTACATCATATGGTCATATTCAGAAGCCAAAATAAAATCACCGATTTTTTTATGATTTTAGCCTGGGCCAGTCCCTTTAAAAATTACTAGCATTTGTGCGACTTGATTCCAAAGATACTGCAATCCAAATATATCACTGATCATTGCATTGCTCTACATTAGGCCCATTCGAGTGGCTGTTTTCGTCATCGACGTTTTTTCGTCTATAAGGTCATTCAACAATCTCGTTACGTCGACGACGGAAAAAAATCAAACAGCCAATCGAGTAGGATAATAACTAAACCAGAAAACGTTGATGACGAAAACAGCTACTCGAATGGGCCTATTGTCTTGCCTTAATTTTGAATACGACTAATAATAACTGATTTGGCACGATTAGCACTTTCACAGTTATGCAAAATAGTAATTCATTAGGAAGCTTTGTTCATTATTGCCCAAAACGAATTAAAGAGTAAATTCGAATACTAAACTTGCTGAGCATGCATATCAATATTTACAGTTGTACAGTGTATAGTTGTATTGATATTAGAATTAGATCTACACATTTGATTTTGATCAATTCAAATGGGAGAAATGGATAATGGAACTTAGGTGTATCTTGTTAAACGTATTTGCATTATTTAATTCTGATATAAGGGGAGCATTACTGTAAACTAATGGCATTGTATACGTGTAGTAGGAAAACTGCACCTGCTAAAAAAAAGATAAATGTCAGAATCCACCACTCCTTATTATTTTGTGCTGAAATAAGGTGTAGTCTATAGGCCTAGTCGGACACGTTCAAGTGGTGTGTAGATCTGTATCGGGTTGGCATGTATTTCTTTGTTTTGAAAATTACAGCTTGCAGTCTGGAAATGTGGGATGGTTGTGACAAACGCCATTGTCCAAGCACATTCGCCTACATGCCTTAGTAGATTTGTCTTCATTTGACAAATGAGCGATGTTGATGCATCTGGTTTTGTGGCACAAATGGCTAACATAATTTAGATTATCATGCAAGACAGTGCTGGTACAAAGTGAAAAAAATATAGTCCATTTACCAGCACTAGTCTGCACCTACTCCTAATGAGAACTCTCATTTGAGGTAGCCAGCAGAGCTCACAGAGCCCTGCTAAACATAACACTTATTAATTTTAACAGTTTTACTGTCTGTTCTGTTAAGATAAAGCTTTTGTTATTGGGGTGACATCATTGTCGGTAGGTAGGCCTAAGCTCTGGGGTTCGAATACTGTTGTTGTCAGAGTACTTTCGGAACATAGAACCTTCGGAACATCGCCCACATTAACTTTTTTCAAAAAATTGGTCCAAAGTTTTATTATGTCGTCGCCCTCATTAACTTTCCCAGAAATTGGTTCAAAGTTGTTTTTTGACATTGGCACAACCTTTCTTCAAAATAGGTCTAAAGTTTGTTTATTTAGGGGGGGGGGGGCTTGCTCCACTTTGAATCTACGAACAAGGAACTCTCTTGACGTTTCATTTCTCCCCAATTTCCTCACTTTGATGACATCTACATCTGCTGGAAGCCTGCAGGCTCACTAACATCTTGTGGGAAAGTCACGCAGTAACCACTTGAAGCAATCCCTCCGTGTTTTAACATATGTACATTTATGCATGGTGATATTTTACATATTAGTTGTTCTTCAACTATGCTTAAACCCTGCAGTTCATTTGGCACTTTACCAGGGAACATGTTGTTTTCTTCAATAAACATTTTAGGTGTGCACTTGTCGTTCTGACACCGCTTACATACACCATCTTTTGACACGATCATGTCAATTCTCCTCTCAGGACAAATAGAGCAGTGTTTTACAGTGTACGACATCTGCTCTATTTCGAAGGACCTTATGGCGTCCATTGCCTTATTGAACTTGTCATCCTTTGAAAGTGGGGGGCATTTGGTAAGGACACAACTTTATTATGAATATGCTTCTTCCCTTTGTCTATGCGACGTGAATTGCGTCGTTTTCTCTTATTGCTGTTCAATTCAGATTCATTTTCAACGGGACACTCCAAGCCAAGTGTTCTGCATTAGAGCTTTAGAGCTTCATCTCTGTTAGAACGCTGGTTTTTCAAATATAAATCAATAGTAGGAGCTGCAGTATTACTGTAGTTTATGTTGTGCAGTAATCATGTCGTCAGTTGTATTTTGCAGCTATATGTTAATGACAACAGACAAGACAAGTGTGGCAACAGTCACTTCAAGTTGTGTTGCCCACCCACTTATTTCAAGCATTTCATGCTTGTATGCGTCTTCTGTGCCATTGGGATGGTGTTGAATACGGACTTCTTCTTCCCATTCACGCCAATTATCCAGCACATGGCCACAGATAATGTTGCGATACATGGTTGACTTTGCAATATTGCCATTTAATGCAATTGAAAGTGCATGGAAAAAACAGTTTCCATCACCTGGAACATTATACAAGTCATATTCACTACCTTGTATCGTCAGAATTTCCGATGGCAAATGTGACAATTTGGCAAGTTACCCTTACCCGGCAGTGATCCCCTTGTATCGAGTTGCCTTGCATATGAATCAACATTCATCGATACATCTTTATGTACATAATTGTGATCATTATGCCTAGGCCTACTCAATTGTTTTGATACAGACATTTTTTTCTGAGTGTATCTTGACGTGTGATTTTTATAAATACAATTATAAAAAAATAATATAGGCCTATAGAGGGGTTGAAATATAAGTCACAAAGTTCTGGTTGAATACAGTAACCAGATATCAGTACCTAATATTTTCAGACATGGCAGGTTAGTTGTTTTAATCACATATGGTTAGCGATTATCACATCACACACCAAGTGCTTTTAAACATAGACTGCAAAATGCTCCACCGTCCACGGCCGATATTTGAAAATGTCACTAGACTATATGAAATTATCTGGAATAAACTGAGGACAACAATGATTGTGCTTAACTGATTATAGTTCAGGGTTCACCTATACAGGCCTAATTTCAATGATGGTAAGCCTATACAGTATACTGATAACAACTAAACAAAATATATACTCACATTGCTCTGTAGTTGGTAGATCAGGATATTCAAACCTGTTCAAAGCTGTAATCTATAAATATTCTAGGTGTAGACTAGAATAGATCTATATATAATAGTCTACATGTCTAGACTATAGTCGCATTCACCTTTATTTGTCATTTTAGAGTGATCTGGTGGGTTTACTAAATCACTATTTGCATGGTAATTAGTCACTGTATACACTTGAAACTCACTGTAGGTATGCTATGTATATTTAGCCGCTATAAGAAACAATTGTAATGAAATACGGTTCAATAATTGTGAAGAAAATCAAGATAAAATTATTACTTGAAAGAACTGCCGTTTTCCAGTGAAAAATTGTAAACAGGGTTCTTGTGCAACAGCGCCGCAGCACGTGTACACGGGAAAGTCTATTCTGCCGAAGAGGGTTGTTAGGTTTGTTTTATGCATGGTTGGTGGAGTAGCTGTAGGGAAGTGGCGCTCAGGCATGCGAGTATTGCGGCGAGGCTCACTATGGGGGGATGCAGTTATAATGGCTGTGCAACGCTTTTGCCTGTCATTTCCGAAGTTGTAAATTATAAATTTATAAATTGTTATAAATTTCTTTAAACTCTCATTGCGCAAATAACTGTTATTATGATTATGTACTATTACAATTGATAGCTATGCTCAATAATGATGCATGTAATACGGCCTAACTGAAAAAATGGCAATTATAATTATGCTTACAACTTAGGCCATTCTACATGTAACTGTGACGTGGCCTACAGACCTATCATTTCCATTTTTCGTTATTACTTTGGACAGGTATCTTAAGTCTATTCCTTCGTACTTTTTGGTGGATTGTCAGTTTATCAGTGGGGTGGGTATGATGTCTTAAACATACAGTCCGAAAAGGGAGTCGCATTTCCATGAATTTTCACTGAAAGGTGCGCCTCATGCAGGCAAGATCACTAAATTTTATATGTTATATGTGTGGTGAAGAGCATCACAATCAGTAGACGGGGCACCTGTTTGACACTTCTTTTTTGGCCACCTCGGCAGCTACACAATCAGCAAAATAATTACGAGATAGGCATAGGCCTATGTTTCTATGTATAATACCGGTAGCCTACAATTCCTTTCACCTAGGCTTTTTATATGCACAAAGGTGGCCTGTAACAACATAAATTCATAGATTACAATAATGGTCATCAATTTCTATATTCAGCAAACATGAGACGTTGGCCCAAGGTTGTTTTACTGTTGGGCCAACGTCGTAGACGGTGGGGCAGGGCCAACAGTAAACCAACGTTGGGCCAACGTATCATGGTTGCTGGTTATCCTCCCCTGTTAATAAATCACACGACATCCTCCGGTAAAAACCCTCATTTCACAACCTGAACGTTTCCTGGCAGACCCACCATAGCGCGCGCTGTTGGTTAAGAGGGGTCGGCGCACCTAGCAGGGTCTACATTTTAAAGATTTATGCCTAAAAAATGAAGAAAAACATCATTTGCCTCTTAACAGGTTTATTTAAAGGTAGGTGTTTATATATCTATAGCTACATGAGTAATTAGCCCAAACAATTAGAATTTTTTTTTTGTTATAATGAGCCAGAACAGCAATTGAGTCATAAACATTATAATAACATTGAAACCAATTTCACCAGTGAAACCAAATGCCCACCAAACAGAATAATTTTGCTATTTGTGCAGTTAAAATTTCATTCTGACCACCACAATACTGCAATATCAACATTAGGTTAATTCTATGTATTCTTTAAGTGGCATTATTATACAGATTATGAACAATTTTGCGTATGCCACGTATCACGTGCTCGTTCTACGACCACAAATATGGGCAGTGTGACCGATGCCACCCATAAAATAATAACAATACTATAATTATTAGTTCGAAACTGCAGGTTGTAAAGTCCCAGAAATGATATACTTCTTCCTTAAACATGCTAACAATCCATTTGAAAAAGAAATACATTTTTTCTGCGATACCATTGATGGTCTTGCAGGGAATGCGTTAGCTCCGAATACAGATTTATGACAGTGTCATGTAAATTTCATTTGAAATAAATATATATATAACACTCGACACTCTGTGGTAGCCTAATAGATATTGGACATTGGATCATTTTTTGTATTCGTAGTAGGCGTAATAAGTTATAGGCCTATGCACAAGAAAAATAAAGTGACGTTTTTGACATTGACTATGAAGGTGATTATTATATTTTGGTCCACAATTTTTATTTATTTTACAGCTTGGCACTGTCCAAGAATTGAATCGACATATGACAAAATGGTTGAGAACAAATTATGGAAGTCAATAATGTTAAAAATTAACTCTAATTAGAACCATAGAATATGATATTGGGACTAGAATATTAGACCTAGGCCTATATAGAATGTTGGAAATGTATCGCACAGATTACGTGAATCAAATAATTAATTTGAAGGCCCGTAGCCAGGGGAATGGTTTATAATTATATTTTTCTAATTTTGAAGTTCTTGAGTTCCGTTGACCGTGCATTAAGATGTGGCACTAATCCGCCCCGCAACCCTCAACCCCACCTACCCATTTTTAAAGTTATTGTGACGGGGCTGATTTCTGGTCATATGCGACATTGTATGGTAACTTTTGTTAAATTTCCTGTGTACTTTGTATAGGGCCTACATGTGCCGGCGCTAGGCTATAATCCTATCATAGACCTATGTGTAATCTAAATTGTAGGCCTAGGGCTACTGTTGAATGAGCATTGTCGTATTCGTCGATTAAGCTATGTTTTTTTCAAAATGAAAGTGTTATAATGTAGTCAACATATAGATCATTGGCGATACCTATATATTGGAAGTGGTATATGTAAACACTTTAAACTTACGTCTACATGTTTGTGATAGCACACTTATTAAAATTGTGTCCAGACTACGTAGGCCTATTGGCTTATCTGCCTATTTTTTACATTTGGAAATGAATGGGGCTTTTTTAGTTCATGCCATAGCATACAAATAGTTAGTACACCCTAATTTTAATTGTGGAATACTTAATTAAAAGGTAACTTTTACAGTTGTAATCATATATGATATAGGGCCTGCAAATGAAGTTAAGGTAAACACGTGCATCCACCACTTTTTCATTCATCACACTTTGAAACTCACCGCAGGTATGAATCAGACATGCCTGTGTAGGCTTTTAAGCGGGCTGGCGGCCGATTGACACCAACTAGCAATCTTTCTTTTGTTCGCAGCATAGCTGGTTAAAGACGCTTGTAATGAGAGACTTCACGTCAAGTTTGGCGCGAAAGTGGCCGTGGTCTTCGTCCATGCTATTTGAAAAGCAGGCGTAGAGTGCCCCTTCAAACGAGTCTGTATCACCCGTAGACGAAATAAGACCGCCCACAGCGTACACAGAAAGGGTCCGGATGACGACAGTCGCTGCAGATAATGTAAACATGGCGCCAAGTTCTGATGAAAGATCGAAGCTCGTTTTTTTATTTCTATGAATTAGAGCCTTTTAGCTTGGGGAATTCAATAATTTTCCGAAAATAAAATCGCCCCATCACATACAGTAAGTGAATATGTACATTAAATTACATTAGGTGGGGTTATGTTGATTTAATTGAGAAATTTCATCCACCACGGTGAATGTGAATTTGGGTATAGACACAAACAGATGTCAAAATGACGAAAGTACTCTTATAACTAGTCGATGACTAATAAGTAGGGCTAAGCATATGCTAAGCCCTAGCCTAGGCTAGTGTAACTAATTGTAAAGTAAGACTAATTAAATCTACAACTCTACAAGAATTGTAGTATGCCTACTAGTACTAGTGTCTACTAGTAGAATATAGGCTTTATACGTATTTAATATAACAGTAACAGCACATAATTGTGAAGTCCTAATCTGTGATAACAGTAACTAACAAAGTAACACTAACCGGCACTGCAGCTGAATTGCACTGACAGATTAACGTTAATCAGTAGGCTAGGCCTAGCTGATAATAGACATGAAAGGCGAGACTGTCCAGGACTATAGTATAGGCCTATGACTAACGCTAACAGTTAGTATAACTATGTCTATGACAGCTTATAAGGCTCAAACTGAGATGATGAGTCAGTAGACTATGGCTGCACTGACTTTAGACTAGAAGTATGGTCTAGTCTAGGCTACTAGTACTAGTCTACTCCTAACTGGAGTTAAATAACAGTTAGATTCAAGTTTTCTTTGTCTAAACACTTGTTTACTGTTGAACAGCTAACAGGTGTATACCAAGCTGAAACCAAAATATACTTCATCTTGCACGTGCTGCCTTGTGACTGGGATGTTTTTAAAAATCCAGTGCTTCTATTGGCTGACGTCCAGATATTTACCACCTAATTTGCATATATTTTTTAGGGTTTCCGCCTAACAAAATAGTTCCTCCTTTATTTTTTTCTCATAAATTATTATTTTGCCACCTTCGTGATATTTATTTGAGTGAAATTGTTCCTAAAATATTGCAAAGATTTCTCGTGGGATCAAAAGTGTTTATTTGTCACTGTAGTTCTGTAATTTAAGAACTGTTCCTTAGTTTGCTGGGGTCCTAGATTAGTCTGCGGAATTTCCGAATTTTGGTATTCAACCTCGAAATTACGTATAATAGTTCCACCTGTCCTTTCCTTATCACAATTGATTCTTTTAACACGTTTGCGACATTTATTTGAATAACACTTGTTAATCAAATATAGAGAGGATGTTCATGGGGAGGGGGGGGGATGATGAAAATATTTATTTGTCACGGTATTGTTAAGCATTTTAAGAGATAAACAGATGTTTTTCCATATCTACGCATCAGTTTAGTCTACGAAATTTTCAACTTTTTGTATGGATTCCCCAAACCCAAATTAATAGTTCCAACTCCGATTCCAACTTTACTTTTGTTATCAGAAATAATTATTGTGCCACTTTTGTGACTTTTATTTGAACAAAAGTTGCTAGTAAAATATTAGGAAGTTGTTTTATGCGGTTAAAAGTGTTTATTTGACATTGTGTTGTTCAGCACTTTAAAAATGCTCTGCCTGATGAGATCTCCGATTTGTCTACGGAATTTTCTGTTTTCAGATTCCCCGCATCATCAGTTTCCCATTGCAAAAATTCTTTTATATCAGACATGTCAGTACTCTGTTTCCCAGAGCCGAGCTTCATGTAGCCTCTGGTATGCCCCGTTGGCGAATGTTTGTGACTTGTTGCCATTTTTAGATGAAAATAGGGTGATCGGATTTTCCCAGAGCCGAGCTTCATGTAGCCTCTGGTCTCTGGTATGCCCCGTTGGCGAATGTTTGTGACTTGTTGCTATTTTTAGATGAAAATAGGGTGATCGGATCATCCCCGAATTCAGACATTTTTTAAAGGTCACTTCCCCGGATGAAGAGATGTTCACAATATTGTATTTCCCCTCTGACGAATTTCCTATGACTTGACCCAGAAAATTATTCAACAGCCTTAATAGCACAGGCATGATGGTCACGTGACTAAGAACCTTGGCCAATACCTGGCCATAAATGGAATTGGCCGGGCTCGCCAAGCAAACATGTCAGAAGTGATTATTTTGCCAATTTCGTGACATTCATTTGAATAAAAGTTCCTAATAAAATACAGGAAAGATATTTGGTTGGAGTCGAAGTGATTATTTCTCACTGCGTTGTTCAGTGTCTACCTGTCTGTTCGGACCTGAGATTTGCGTGCAGAATTTCCTATTTTTATCCTACAAACATAGCCTAACAACTTCCGGTTGTGCGCGCCCACCACTTATCATCAAATAACTTTTGTAACGTTACCATTAAGCCGCTCCACTGCTCGCCGTCGGCGAGCAACAGGAGCGAGCTATTAAAACTAATGCCATGCACCACAAGAATCACTAGCAGTAAGTGACATTACCAACAAACAATGTATAATAACCTCAATCTGAATAAATTTCCTGAATCACCAGCGATAAATGGCATTACCAATATACAACCTTATAAGAAAATACCTAGCTATAACAAATACCATTGCAAACACTAGCTTTCACACTCAGTCAGGAAGGACTTCATCCACGCTGCAGAATTCAGCCTCTCGTTTTCTGTACAATCTATTCCTCAATCATTCTTGTCGCATTAACCACTATTGAGATAGCTACTTTGCGTACTTCGCGAATCTCAGCCTCTTACTCGCATGACTAGGTTGACAGTCCTTCACATTCATGGCCTTCTCACCCTAGGCCCAGACATCAAATTTGATCCCTATCAACGTGGAGTGTGAGATGCCACTCACCATTAAACGACTCCGGGTATTAGCGTTTCTAACTCCTACATCTCAGGCTTCCCTCTCATGATTTATTGACGACTGTGGCTATACAGCAGACCTTCGTTCTCCATATAGCTGATTACAGCCCGAAAGTACATCTGGTGGACGGCTTGCCAGCTTGCAAATAAAAAGTTTACAACACCCCAGCTCCTATGCTATAAAACTAGCTAAGCCTACACTATAGGCTATAGAGCGCCTATTACTCAAAGACAAAGTCACCTAAATATTATGACAGAAAATACCACACTAACCTTGAAAAGTGTTTGCCTCCACTCTTAACTCTATTTCAGTTATTGTCCGATTTAATTCCATTACTGCTGATGTCAGAGCTCTCAAATCTACTCGTAATTTTTTTTTTATCATCATGATCCAATTTCTGTTTTAATCCATCAACTAACGTGGTGGTGGCTGCCACTAAGTTGTCAATGTTTGCTTCCTCTTTTCTTTATTTTTTCACAGGGGCTGTCCGTCATAATAGTCCGGGGTGCCCGCTGACTCGGAACATTAACGTCATCTTTGTGGCGCTTCTGGGTCGGTGGAGTGTGATGAGGGGCAGAGGTAATAGTAGTAGCAGGTGCTGTATTGAGTGGAATTATAGAAAGGGTGGGGACATATTCCTGGTCATTATTTTGAATTGTGATATTGCTCAAGACTGCTGTCTCCCTTTCTATTGGTGTCATGATTGGGGTGGGAACGTACTCTGGCGCAGACGTTAATTCCGGTGCTATTGCCTCCAGAAGGGTCCCAATTCTTGCATCTCTATCTGGTACGCCAACGCTATCTGTACTGGTGTGACAAGCAGGCGTCGCTGGTGACATCATCATGCTTGATTCGATGGGAACAGGTACAGATAAGGAGTGTGGCTGTTCTCTTCTCGCCTTTTCTTTCCAATACAGGTTAGCCTCATGTTTCCTTAATATCGTGTACTCGACACCTTCCTTCTGATGAGGGGGGAGGGGGTTGAACCTAAACCCCAACCCCCCCCCCCCCCTTGGATCCGCTGCTGACTGTTTTTGACTGCGGAAGTTGCAAAGCTCACAGAAGTACGGTGACTCATCTAGCAGGACGTGTTTCTTCCAAATATGCCCCATGGTGCCATAATTTTCTTCAACAAATTTTAACATTTTCTCAATGCAGCAACTATAATAAAATACACATTAAAACACACAACTACAATTAATAAATTAAATCCAATAATTCAGATTAGCATTGAAAAGTTCCGTGCTATTTTTGCTTAAACGATGAGTGTTAACTGACAGAGCTCCTCCAATACACTCTGAATTTAAAACAGCTTAGTTTGCATTTTTTATTTGATTTATTTCAGTAAAAAACAGTAAAGTATACCCAGATACCACCATACTGATCACTAAATGTATTTATATTTGCACACTATCGGGTTAGTGTTAGATCACCGTCTGCGACTTCGGCCCAACAGTGATTCATAATTGGGTCAGCTACTCGAGCGCAGGGTGTAGTCCAGACCCAAGCCCAAATCTTGCGGTATTCTCTCTCTAACCTTTGACCTGCTTTCTCTCTGGGCGCTCGGTTAGCGTAGCCTGAACCTTTCCAAATACTATGTAATATTACGTAGTATTCGGGAATATATTATTATTAGAATATTTAGAATACATAGTATTGCTTCTCAAGGGCGACATGAGCACATTCATGGAATTTGTTGTTCCCATCCCAGCTGTGGGCATTGGTGATGTGATGGAGGATGTAAGAAAGGCGAAAGGCTAAGAACATGTGTAATACTCATTTTTCTGTACATTTTTTGCCATTTTGAGCATATTGGGAAATTATTCATTTAAAAAAAATAATCGCTTTAGTCCGAGCCTAATCTTGTTTTGTTATATGTACAATGTTTTTTTAATGTGTCTTATAGATTTTTTTCTGCTGAATTCAAATCCGACAAGTGCTAGCTTGAAAATTTTAGACAGTTTTTTAAATTCAAGGTCAAAGTTCAATTATAAGGTCAAATATGATTTTTCAACAAATGAAGCTAGGAACAAGTGCAATACCTCAATTTTATGTGATTTTGACTCTGCTATCCATTTTTGTAATAATTTTAATTATTCAAGGTCATATTCAAGGTCAAAAGGTCAATTTCAAGGTCAAGTAAAAGGAAATATCACTTTTACTAAAAAAAGTTAGGAACATGTGTAATACCCCTTTTTCTGTACATTGTTTGCTATTTTGAGCATATTGGGAAACTATTCATTTAAACAAATAATCGCTTTAGTCTGAGCCTAACCTTGTTTTGTTACATATACAATGTTTTTTGATTAACCTTTAAAGTTGAAAGGTCAATTTCAAGGTCATTTAAGAGAGTATATCCTTTTTAACAAGTACAGCTACGAGCGCGTGTAATAATACCTCTTTTTCATGGGATTTTGACACAAAAATCCATTCATAATATAATTATGGTGATTCTAGGTCACTTCAAGGTCGGTGGTTAAAAGTGAAATGATCAGGTGACAGAAACGCAAAGCTAGGAACATGTGTAATACCTCTTTTTCGTGAAATTTTGACGGAAAAATCCATTTATAGTATTATTTTGGTGATTCAAGGTCATCTTCTTGATGGTTCTAATAGATTTTTTGTGCTGAATTTAAATCCTATAAGTGCCAGCTCGAAAAGTTTTGTAAATTTAAGGTCAAAGATCAATTTTAAGGGTAATTTTGATTTTTCAACAAACGAAGCTTGGGGAACAAGTGTTTAAAGCGCATCTTCCCATGCAGCAAGCCAATACACCTTTGCTTACGTTCTCCAGCGTCAGAATCAGAAAGCAGAACTCTGAAGCGATGAGAAAGTATACTGAGGCATTTTCAACTTCTCTTCTCACTCTGCTACGTCTAAGTCTCTTTGCGAGTCTTATTCCTCTGTGGAGATGGTTTTATCATGTTTAGCAGCCATTTCCTTATACACTTTTTTCAATAATAACACGGCACACAGTGAATAAAAGCTTAACTATTTAGTTGGGACTCCTGTTTATGCGCATAATCGTACAGCGAGTGTATTTAAATACCATCGCCTGTAACGGAACAATAAGGTATAGGCTGTGTCCCTCCAGGTAGCGTGTCAGCTTCTGGTCAACTTCTATCGTTCTTAATTGCCGTGAACAAGCTTGTATCGCAGAAGGCGCCTCCATCTGAACCGCAACCTTCAGCCCCAATATGTGAATATAAGAATTTATCATTTGAATTAACGAAAGCCATCAACACCAAGCTATGAAACCCTTTAGAAATGTAATTGTTGCATCCACCATTTGCTGGGCGTTTCATAGCAATATTTTTCCAATCTAGGACTCCTAATGTATCATAAAAGTACCATTTTTTCAGGAAACCTTCTGATACATATTTTCATTCTTCAGCTGATGATGAACATTTTATGAACTCTTCTACGAACTCCTAAATTATGGCATCGCACGGGGTTGGTATGATGCTGACGATTGTGTTACTGGCAACGCGAAAGCCACATAAGAGAGATTGATATGTTTCTCCAGTGGTTTAAGATAATTATATATGGCCAGCCTTAAATCTGGTGAAATAGCCTCACGAAGCTGTGTGTCTTTTTTCAATGCGATGTCTCACAATTTGTTGGAAGAGGTCCTCATCCAGATGTAGAAAGTTTTTGTAAGAGTTACTATTATTACATGCAAGAAAATCTGGCATTAATTGACTTTAATAACCCTTGTGTTTTTCAGGTAGCTATTCCGCACACCACTTTTTCTTTGTCTCTCCTTCCTCTTGAATAAAAGCCAACGTAGCTGTTGCAGCTGCAGCTCTGAGAAATAGTTCTTCCTTGAAAATGTAACAGCCAAGCCAGAGTCTTATTAGAAACACTACTGTAAAATTATTTTTTCTCAAGATCTATTTACACAAATGGAGCAGTCTATTTTAAAAAAAAATAGGGGTCCGTACAAAGACAGTACACAGACCTTACATAAACCGCATAATTATGACGTATCATAACTGAGCACTGACCTCAGTGCACACACTTAACTTTGCTAATGCAAATAAGAGAAAGTTAAGATGATCCTAATTTTAAGATGTTTAGTGGGACGGGCCCCAGGTCTAAGGGCTTTGAGATTCGGTGGGATTATTAACTCATAGATGTCACTCAAGAATATATAAACTTGCTGTGATTTGAGAAGTTGATCTTAATGCGGCTTTGGGTATGAATCGCATATTTAGTTCCTCGTATCTGCCTATAATCTTCGGGCGGATTGCCAGTGGCGTACCCTGGCTCCTCCGCTCAACAGCGGAGCCAATGCAGCACCCGCATCAGTGCTGGCGCTGATGTAGGCTGTGGTAGCCTTAAATAACCGGCAATAGCGTGTTTGACATTAGGTCTCTCACGTGGGATGAATGGAGTTACCCAGAGGGAGTGATCCTTCCTATTGTTACTCTGGGGACTATCCGACCCGAGGATAGCGGAGCTGCGCAAAATGCCACAGAGTTTCATCATTAAATTGTACAGCGAAAATCAAGTCTCCGGCCGTCTGGGCATGTCTGGGGGTATATCCCCTAGACATGCCCAGAACCCCTTATCGGGCGAGCGAAGGAAAACGCTCTCAATAACCCACCATGCCCTATCACCCCCACCCTCCCATCATCTGTACATCATTCATCTCATCAATTGACTACAACGTTTTTATCGTATTACAATGTCACTTAAAAGACCTTTTGTGCCGAAAAGTGACGTAAAGCAAAGATTTACTACTACTACTAGTTCAATACCATACATACTTTTCCGTTCACAGAAACTCATGTTTGACAGGTTGGCAGGTCTAGTGACGGTTGTACTCATCCCGGCAGAAACTAATAAACTTAACACACATTTCAAATCAGGAAAACCATAAACTTAACATAATCTGCTGCCTGAAGGGTTCTTTTTAACTTAAGACATCGTGAATGGTGAAGGCCTGAGGGCCTAGGTGTAAAGTTAGTCCATTTTTGATAGAGCCACGCACACAGCAGAGTGCGTACTCTCTCGTCCAAGGATTCTTAGCAACTGATCCAAACCCACTCGGGTGGTCTAGGACTCGCCGCCCGAAGTGGTGCCGCTTCCAATCAAAACACCGGAAAGCACCCACGTGACCAAACACCCGCAGACGTAGGATATCATACAACGACAAAACGGACGGCGTTTTACCTTTCATTATACAAAGGGGTGGGATTGCCTGGCCAGCAGCATTCATGCAGCCAAGGACAGAAACGTTTTCACGAGAATTACCAGCTCGGTATTTAGCAGGAGACTTTTTTGGCCAAAACTTTTGTGGGCTTATGCAGTAGGGTAATTCCAGTCTCATCTATGTTGCCAAAGGGATATTAGAATTGGGGATGTGTACTCTCTTCCATATGCCGACCAAAGACTTGAACTGCAGGAACTTATCTCAGGCACAATAAAGTCTTTTTTGAATTAAGACATCATAGTTCAATACCATACATACTTTTCCGTTTACAGAAACTCATGTTTGACAGGTTGGCAGGTCTAGTGACGGTTGTACTCGTCCCGGCAGAAACTAATAAACTTAACACACATTTCAAATCAGGAAAACCATAAACTTAACATAATCTGCTGCCTGAAGGCTTCATTTTAACTTAAGACATCGTGAATGGTGAAGGCCTGAGGGCCTAGGTGTAAAGAACTTTCGGAACATAGAACCTTTGGAATGTAGAACCTTCGGAAGATAGAACCTTCGGAACATAGAACCTTCGGAACATAGAGCAGCCCCCACTGCAGGGGTACTGGGATGATTGCTAGTAGTGGTACTTTTTGCCCCCATCTGGGGAGGGTTATTAGGGATCTGTTCCGTCTGTTGGATGCTGTGTACGGCATTGTACGGAAGCACTAGACTACAGCAATCATCCAAGGGCAGCTGCAGCCTCCTCGTATCTGGCTATAATCTTCGGGCGGATTGCCAGTGGCATACCCTGGTTCCTCCGCTCAACAGCGGAGCTAATGCAGCACCCGCATCACTGCTGGTGCTAATGTAGGCCGTGGTAGCCTTAAATAACCGGCAATAGCGTGTTTGACATTAGGTCTCTCACGTGGGATGAATGGAGTTACCCAGAGGGAGTGATTCTTCCTATTGTTACTCTGGGGACTATCCGGCCCGAGGATAGCGGAGCTGCGCGAAATGCCACAGAGTTTCATCATTAAATTGTACAGCGAAACTCAAGTCTCCGGCCGTCTGGGCATGTCTGGGGGTATATCCCCTAGACATGCCCAGAACCCCTTATCGGGCGAGCGAAGGGAAACGCTCTCAATAACCCACCATGCCCTATCACCCCCACCCTCACATCATCATCTGTACATCATTCATCTCATCAATTGACTACAACGTTTTTATCGTATTATAATGTCACTTAAAAGACCTTTTGTGCCGAAAAGTGACGTAAAGCCATGATTTACTACTACTGCTACTACCCCCACTGCATGTACAATAATACCTATCTCCACAATACGATTGATGACCATCTTGAGAAGAGCCGTCTGTTCTGCCGCAGCCAGACCTTTCATGAAAAAGAAAGCAATTGGGGCTTTCCCCTTCGTTTGCGATCCAAACGCCATAATAACCATGGCTTTTTTGGCCACATCATCTGAAGGCTGAATCTCCTCCCAGATATGTATAGCCTCCCAGATTTCCTGTGTGGGCTTCGTACACGATTTTTTGTCTGATGGCCATGGCATCAATCATAACACAACAGCTGCAATAGAAAGGGTTGAAACAACATTTAGGCCAACTCATAGGACTCAGGGTTGTGGCCATATAGGCTTATGAGACACCTCAATTACTGCCCTTTGAGAATGATCAATTTGTTGAACTTTCGCCTCATTGCTTGTTTCTTGAAGTACTTCTCCACTATTGTATATAATAAGATTGCTTGTCTATTCCATGCTGTGTCTCAATCATGTTAATCGCAAAAGGGTTTCTCACTTCATTGGCATCAGATGTACACCCACTATAGCCTAGTGGCCGGAATCTGGTGTTCAATATCGGGACTCAATGACATTTTTAGAGTAAAATATAGTCTTATGTCAATCCACCCTCTGTTCTTTTCTGTTCTGTTCTTTTCACATTGCTTGCGTGGATGCATTCCACGGTTAAAGGTGTAGTCAACTGTCAAAATACGCAGGACAATGTGGTCCCCAGAATGCAACAGTGGCCCCTGGACATTCAACAATGACATCACCCCACATCCACAGTTATCAGCCAAGATAATAATACTATATGTGACGCGCCACAGCAAAACCAGGCGCTTCTCGCACAGTGTTGATTTGCGTAAAACAGATTTGAAACTGCCAAATAATGAATAATTTTTTGTCTATGCTTTTTTCAAATTAAGTGTTTTGACGTTGAATAATATGTTTTTAACACATTTTTGAAGTTATTTCCATCTTTTTTATCTGATTCGAAGGTTTTTAAGACGATTTTTGCCGGCAACCTTTGACATGACTGACAACGACTCTACCGGAAACAGTTCACTGGTCGATTGTTTACATTTTTTTCCGCGCCATTTCTAGGACTACGTCCACGTTTTGGGTAATTTCACAAGAAAATGTGTTTGAAAGTTCACTTGCTGAACCTGAAAACAGAATATATCATCGTTGATGCACATTTCCTGAAACTAATCCTGCCGATGAGAAAAATGACACAGTCACAGGTAAGCATTCGTTAGTCTACTCAAATATCGCCCGTGCCAAGCCAAAATTTAAAATCCAAATTGTCGGGGGATGACTCCGGCTCGGCAGTGAGTGACTCACTGACTGACAGTCACAGTGACACTTGATTCGCGGACACTGCCAGCCACTGCACTGGCTCACAGTCGAACACAGTGACACAGTCTAAAGATTTAGTAAAGACTATAAAGGCCTTAACTTCTTAAGCTCGCACTTGCAGTTTTTCCGGTGTCACTTTCACGTCACTGCGTCAGTAATTGAGTGTCAGTGAGTGAGTGACGCTCACTGACTCTCACTGACTCAGTCTGACAATGACAATCACATCAGTGGCACACTGTCCCTGCTCTCTCAGAGACGCTGAGTGTGAGTGAAAATAGAATTCAGATTCACATCAGCTATAGCCTAGGCTAGTGATTAGGCCCTAAGTCCTAACCACGTCAAGTTTGAATGAATTTCGTTGTTTTCTCACTCAGAGTCTGTCAATTAGGCCTAGACCTAGGCCTACACCTATTAGTAGGCCTATCAACCAATGTGGGGGGCAATGGCAATGACACTGACCATGTTTATGAGATTTTACATTTTATGCCAATGCCTACGTCGTTTCACACAATATTTATTCAAATACTGTACTTCTAGTCATGAATGTGGCGACTAACGATACTTTGAATATTGTGCGATTTTTTTAGTATATAATAAGCCAGTTGGCCTACTAGACTTATAGTTCATACCTCATCGTGAACCTTGTGTTTTGATATTTAAAAAATATTTATTGACTAACAATTTTTTTTTACCGAAGTTATGCTGCGACTAGTATTAGCCTAGGCCTATAATTGCTGACATTTTTCTTAGGGTAGTCACTGCATCACTGAAAATAGTAGGCCCTAGGCCCTGAATGAAAATTAGTTGAGAGTTGACTGAGACATCAGCGAAATACATTAACTCTTCTTTGGTTAATATGAACCCGAGTATCATAGGTATCTGGGCATAATTAATTATGTTAGCCTAGTCTAGACTAACGTTATAGACTTATCATTCATGTCATTGTCTGTCCAACAGTAGGCTACTATCGATGGATTTTGTCCAAAAATGAAAATTGAAAGCTAACTTCCATTTTTGATTTTCAGTTTGAAAACATATTTCTTTTATCATAACTTGAATATGGATTACTGTGCGCAAATTATAAATAAAATAAAATTATCTTAAAATTACTTTTTGCTATTTTTCATTTTTTGCTACTTATCATTTTCAGGTTGAAACAGCTTTGCAAGTTGATACAGCAACTTCAATTGAGTTGAGGTTGCATGCGGAAATTGTCACTGGAAGTGCTCCTTAAATCTTGGCAACCCTTGCTTGACTCAATTTGACGAAGAAGACTAGTTAGGTATTTATTGTTTTAAACCTTTTTTAACAGACATGTAATTCTCAAACTTTCACCTATTCATAAAATATATTTCTACTGACAGCAAGACACTACCGGTAATATGTAAGTCATTTCACAATATAATATGTAATTTAAGTCACATGTAATGCTTCATTATTCCAATAGATACATTTTAGTAAAATTATTATAGCACATTTATTATATGAACTTCATTTGAGCTAAGTACAGTATTTAAAATTAATATGATTTGTAAGGATATAGACTAATGTATAATATGTATGCCTATAATATAAGATATGAATAAACAGGTGGATAAAAATGATGGTTCAAAATGTCAAATGTCTTTTGTTTTTACATTTGGCAGGTACCAAAGAATATAGCGATTTTGTTCAGAAAAGATCAAATTCTTACTGCAAAATGG
Source organism: Flabesymbios commensalis (assembly GCA_964017125.1). Taxonomy (NCBI): domain Eukaryota; kingdom Metazoa; phylum Annelida; class Polychaeta; order Terebellida; family Flabelligeridae; genus Flabesymbios; species Flabesymbios commensalis. The sequence continues at coordinate 82,307,944 of OZ024913.1, forward strand.
CATAATAGTAAATATGTGCAGCTGCTAGCAATCTGACATTCCAGACTAGAAAACAAAAAAGTCACTAAATATGTACAGTAAGGTTAGTATCATTAGCGCAGGTTTAATTGTAAACCTAGCCATATTCCCATTTCATAGCCCACCACAAAAAATATCTGATTTTTGTCATACTCTCTTGTTAAATTGTCTGATATATCCTGCAAGTTGGAATCATGAAATAATCACTATATAAAAAACAAGCAAATCACATTTTTTTCTTTTCCTCATTTCCTATTTTTTTGTTATTCACTGTCCTTCCCTTGTTTAAAATAGACACTACAAACATTACCAGAATAATGGTCTTTATACATGTTATGCAGTTATATTGTTCAATAATTTGTATTTCTATCATATCCCAGCAGACACAAGATGTTGAATCAATGTTGGTCCACTGTATACAACATCGGACCAGCGTTGAACCGACATTCTTTGTAACCTTAAAGGGACTGGCCCAGGCTAAAATCATCAAAAAATCGGTGATTTTATCTCGGGTTCTTAATATGACCATATGATGTAAGCATGTACATAGACTAGAACTGCAAATTTTTATAATTTTTCTGCTGCACATTCACCAGTTAGGCTAGATATAGAGGCGAACTTCCTGATTTCTAATTATTGACAACCATGTCAAAAATAGGAAATGCGGTAATTTCGTCTCTATATCTAGCCTAACTGGTGAATGCGAAGCACAAAAATTATAAAAAATTGCAGTTCTAGTCTATGTACATGTTTACATCATATGGTCATATTAAGAACCCGAAATAAAATCACCGATTTTTTTATGATTTTAGCCTGGGCCAGTCCCTTTAAATTAAAGGGACTGGCCCACGCTAAAATTTTCAAAAAATCGGTGATTTTATTTCGGGTTCTTAATATGACCATATGATGTGAACATGTACATAGACTAGAACTGCAAATTTTTATAATTTTTGTGCTGCGCTTTCACCAGTTAGACTAGATATAGAGACGAAATTCCAGATTTCTAATTATTGACAACCATGTCAAAAATAGGAAATGCGGGAATTTCGTCTCTATATCTAGTCTAACTGGTGATTGCGCAGCACAAAAATTATTAAAATTTGCAGTTCTAGTCTATGTACTTGTTCACATCATATGGTCATATTAAGAACCCGAAATAAAATCACCGATTTTTTTATGATTTTAGCGTGGGCCAGTCCCTTTAATATATTTATTCAGTGAGATAAGTAAGTGAATTGTTCAGTCTCAACATTAGGTATGTACATTTTTAAAATTTGTATCCTCATCCTGTGTGATTATCAGTTGTATCTTAAAGTTACAGGCTAGTATTGGAGTATTCGTTTCAAATAGCTATATCAGCAGATTTACAAGTTATTAACTATCACTATTAACAACTGATTAGAATTTCCCAGCATTAAAAAAAAAGTTAAATATTTTAATATCTGAAATTATTATGTTGGCTGTAATAGCCTTTTCATTATTGTGTGTAATGTATGTTTCAGAAAATGATACCTGGAGTTGTAGATATTGTAGAAGAAAAGAATGGATGGTGTCGATTTTGATGACCAGATCTACATGACTTCTATTTGTTGCAGTGCACAGGAGTGTAAAATTGTGGACAGACTATAGTATAATTTTGTGGTCACTGGCGTATGATATAACTTTTTGTACACCAATAATTAATTGAAATGGATGAGGTCAATTTTGGATGGCTATATGACTATTTGTTAAAGTACACAACTGTGACATTGTGGGGAGAAGCTTGTCCATCCTCTGGGCTATGCTAGACTATAGTATAATGTTGTGGTCACTGGTGTATAATAAACCATTTTATACCTCAAATCACTGAATAACCAGATGCTGAATAATTGTATTCTTAATTTGTGTACAAATGTATCTTGAATAATTCATTAGAAAAACACGAAAGTCTACTTAACATATTTTAGCAAAATTTGACCTTCATGTGGCCTTGGTGTGATCAACAATAAATATCTAAATTGACAAATATTATCTCATAAATGTAATGTTGTTTTGATTTTTTTTAAGTGTGTTGATTGGCATAGGACTATATTTTTATTCAAATTATGAGCAATTTTATCCGCTTGAAGTTGTAGATCGCGGTAGCCTGCCAGACACAAGTTGGTAAAAATAAAATTAGCGCTATCATGGTTCAAATTTCCACCAGTATAAGATAAGCATATCAGTGCACCTTTATGCTAACCAATGTTACTTTTCAGTTTTCTTGGATTTGACCTTGAAATTACCTTGAGATGACCTTGCCATGACCTTGGGGTAACACCCATGAAGCCTAATTCCAACCCAGTTAATCATGTGTAAGCCTACTTGGGTTGGACTTCATAACATACATGTATTAAATTAAAGTAAAGACCCTCAGTCTAAACCAGGCAATTATTGTGTTACTTGGTCCTTTTCTTCCATTTCAAACAGGGGGCATATCAGGGTGATTCAATGGGATATTACCCCTCTAACCCCTTTATTACCCTTTTAACATCTTGGGGTATGCTTGATATACATCCATGTTAGGGTCCAGGTGGGTTTCCTATTTCTTAGGCATCTCAAGTGTGCAAAATTGTAGCAAAAACAACTCAATTATGCTATTTCACCCTCTTTTGTGTTGATTTGACCTGCTGTGACCTTGAGATGACCTTGCCATGGCCTTGAGGTAACACCCCTCAGAAGTACAGCCCCAACCCATGTCCCTATGTGTACTTCGGTTGGATTTCTTCACATGAAATTGAAGTATTGACCATTGGTCTAAGCACGGCCATCATTTTGTTATTTGGCCCATTTCAGATAGGGATGACATAAGCATGATTTGACGGGGTATGACCTATTTAACTGTGACCTTGGGATGACCTTGCCATGACCTTGGGGTAACAGCTTTTTAAAGGCCAACCCCAACCCTTTGGACCACGTGTGTACACGGTTTGGACTTCATCACATAAAATTGAAGTATTTACCATTGGTCTAAACATGGCAATCGTTTTGTTATTTGGTCAATTTCTGCTATTTCAAACAGGGGTGACATATAAGTGATTTGCTGGGGTATAACCTCTCCAAACCCTATATCACCCCTGTAACCTATTAGGGTATGCTTGGTATAACTCATTGTTGGTGTCTAGTTGGGTTTCAACAATCATAGATATCCCAATTGAGCTAAATTTAAACAAAAACAGCAAAAATAAGCTATTTTCACCCCTTTGTGTTGATTTGACCTTGATGTGACCTTGAGATGACCTTGCCATGACCTTGGGGTAACAGCTCTATGAAGCTCAACCCCAACCCATGTCATCATGCATATTTGGATTGGGCTTTATCAGAATAAATTAAAGTACCGACCATTAGTCCAAACATGACAATCATTGTGTTATTTGGTCCACTTATGCCATTTCAGACAGGGGTGACATCAAGGTGATTTAATGGGGTATCACCCCTCCAACCCCTATACATCCCCTTTAACCTCTTGTTTATGTTCAGTATAACTCCATGTTGGGGTCTAGGCGGGTTTCTACCATCACATACACTTCAAGTTAACAGAATTGGTAAAAAAACTATATTTTGCTCTTTTTAGTTGATTTGACCTTGCTGTGACCTTGAGATGACCTTGGGATGACCTTGGGGTAACACCCCTCTTAAGCCCAACTCCAACCCATGTCACCATGTGTAATTGGGTTGGGCTCCATCCGATTTCATTTTTTATGTTTCATGAAACTGTTTTTCTTATATATAAATTTGACAAATTTTGTGATTTCTTGTACAACTTTACAAGTTATCTTATTTTTAATGGTTACCTTTAAAAGACAGTTTTCTCAATAGTACTATGCCAGAAAATTAGGTTGGACAAAACTATATTGTTGAGCTTTTGCGCCCACCAAGAAATGGAAGTTGATACGTGACGGTTATTTTGAATTTCAGTGAAACCTTGAAAAAGTCACCTGCACATCTCCATATGATGCAACACGCGGTATACCGGGGTATTGTTCTACCCCAGGGTACCGCGTGATTTGCAACGCCACCTGATAAATGCTGCGGCAATTTGCGTCGTAACAGTTTATGACGTTGAAAGATGTTTTACCAATGGTCTTTAGTGACGAAAATGCCCTCAAAACAAGAATATTTTGCTAGGAACATTTCACTATTTTTGCCCTCTTTTTAAATTATTTCACAGCCCTGAAAAAAAAATAATAATTAAACAAAATGGTTGATTTCTATTTAATACCCCAGGGTACCGTGTGGTGCATTATACATGTTATATGGTGGGGAATGTGATTTTAATAATTTCTGACTCAAGTTTTGCGCACACAAAAACTTTTGAAGTTGACTTCTGAAGGCTATTTTGAATTTTGGTAGCATCTTTAAAAAATCACTCGCACATCCTCATGTTGCTGGGGATGTCATGTTAAAATTTCAAAAAAAATTGACCAGTAGTTTTTGCGCCCACAAGAAAATGTGACGCCAGACAAAATTCGGTGTGACTAAAACCTCCCTTTCCCTACGGGTGGGGGATGAAAACCCTGCTCAATGAAAAGTTATCTGATGATTTTTTACACAATCTCCACTGATCTAAAAAAAAATTCTGACATATAGTTTCTAAGCTCAGTATAAAGTTTATATTCAGAACTATTATTGTTAGAAATTCTACATGAAATGTTCATATTATCAGTAATTGATTATCGGAGGTTTTCTAGGTTTTGGCTTCGGGGTGTCAATAGATTTGTTTGGCATCCACTTCATTGGCATGCTCCCCACCACTAACGTCTTTCTACCTGTTGGGGCTGAAAATTGATAAAAATAGCATTAAATTGTTTATTAAAGTGCTACTACAAGATATACAGTACAACCTTCATTTGTATATATATGAAATGCCATTTTGGGGAATAGTCAGGCGATTTCCCATATACATCATTTTATATATAATTATATATATATATATATATGTATATATTATAGTTCATGTCATAAGCTGCCAAATTTGGCGACTTTCTAAGCTGTTCTGAGTAGAAACACTGCTGGCCATGGACAGTTCTTAACTATAAATAAATAGATATTACAGGAAGATAAGAAATGTCACTTAGCAGTACTAGTATTACCAGGGCTCAACTTACCGTGTCACGCGTGACTAAAATTTAGCTGTATATTCAGTTGCGCTTCTAAACCTCTGGAGGTGTGGTGGTAAATTGTGGATGTTTAGTTGCGTTCAGGATAATATGCTCGTAAGTTATTTATTTTAAAAGTGCATGCGTCCCTAAGAGATGGTTACCTAAATTGAGCCCTGATTACTTTAAAATTTGCAAATATATCCATACTTATCTTGAAACAATCCTCCTCGAAATGCCTTGAACATATCACAGCTGCTTCCACATTAAAGCTGCTGTCACACCTGCTAATTTTAATAATTAAAGCTTTCCTCCATTCATCTGTCTTTGCAACACCTATGTATCATCCACACAGGAAAAAAAAAATTAATTAATATACACAAGCAAAGATTTATTTATAGAATATTTCTTTAAACACAGAAAATGAGAAATGTCACAGTGACCCTACAATTTCAAGGTTAATTATAGGAAGCTATAAGCATAGATGTATATCTATGGCTATAAGCGGTTCTGGGAAATAAACCTATTGATTAGGTCCTGGAAAAAACAGCCATTTCACTTCACGATTATTATAAATGCACTATTTGAAAGTTTTGACCTTAAATATCAGTAGAAGTCCATAACTAGTGTGCCTATTTGCACAGCAGTGGTATCATGGGATGGACTGAGTCCAGAATAAAGATAAAATAAGGGCCCCATACTCCCCCTGGATTCGCCTGCGCAGTTATAAAAAAAATATTTTTATAAAGAAATATATGATTATTTAACAAATGTTTAAAATAAATTAATTCAAATTAATTCATTTTATTTCAAATCCAGAATTTAGCATGACTCATGTTAACTCCTAGAGCACTGACCTATTGAATTTAAATTTTCACCCACTTGAAGTTGTGTCTCGCTACTGCGATCCACAACTTCAAATGAAAATTTGTGTTATTAACAAAGTCCCAACATATATCATTGTTTCACGTTTGAAAGCATATTTTACTTTTACAAACTGGTTATACAGGTGCTAGAAAAAGCACATAATTTTCACAGTAGTCGACATTGATCAGTGTTCTAAGGATTAACAAGAGCGCTGATGCTACAAAATATCCTGCCTAAAATATATTATGTTCTCACCTTTTCTTGGAATTTGATGAAATTAATGGCCTCGACATTTCTGTTGAGATGCAGCGCATCCAACAACACAGCAGGATTTACCACCACCCATCATGTATTAGCACATCGCAATCTCTAAAATAAATCCAAGAAGATCAATCATGAGGTCACAGAAAGGTGAAATGTGAACTAAAGCCCTGACTGAAGGAAACAGTGGCATATAAATTACAAAATATGACTCCCCTCAGTCTTTCTCAATAACGTCGGACCAACCGGAAATGACTGGTAAAACACAGGTGGGTGTGGCGAAATACCCGACCACATGGGACCAACAATCCAAATATTTTTTGTCTGTTTTTCTTTCTTTTGTCGTTTTTTTTGTCGGTTTGAGCAATACTCGGAAAGCCGACTTTCCTTTAGGACCAAAATTCTGTTGGACAGAATATAGGCCCAGTAGTAGCCTACTGGCGGTGGCCTACGCTATACGCCGAATGCTCAATATTACGATCCACATTTTATTCACATTTGAAAAATATTTACTGCCTAAAATTGTTTACGTTTATTCAACTCGCTAAAATGTGCGGCGATCTCCAGGTATAATTTTTCTTTTGGAAAAAAAATTAACTTGCAAAATCGTTCTTTGTCATGAAGTATACAGATATTCCTGAATTTCATCTGCTCACGTAATAGCGTTCACTCGGACCTATCTGATGAATGATAGAGAAAGGATCCTGAGGAAAAACGCCTGAAAAAAGTTTAAACTATTCACCACATAATAAAATTTAGATCTAGTCACCGAATATTTTTTAAATCGCAAAAAATGTGGTTAGCAATATTGGGCGTAGGCATCTCTGGCCTAACATGGCTTTGCATTATTTTACAAAAATTTTAAAATGGCACTTGCGTGAAAAAAATTATCAGAAGGGACCACAGCATGCCTGTTCCACTTACCTCTTCAAGCACTTGTTGCAACAAGTTGAAGGCGAGAGCTGGCACCATTTTTCATATTTGCGAGAAATCTAATGATGGGAACCCTCGGAAAAGGTGAAAAAAGTGTCATTCAAAGAAAATTACTTTTTTAATTCTACAATAATGGCTTCATTTCTACCAGTAATAGTGAGCAAGAAGAACAAACAAACAGAGAAAAATATGTCTTTTATTGCAGTGTATCACAAATTCACATAAATCCTGAAAAAAACACGAAAACCCCCATCATAATGACTGTTTGAATACATTTTTTATATAATATTTTTTGATGAAAAAAATTAGACTAGTAGTCTAGTCGTCGCGTGACTTGAAAATAGTCCTTGCAAAATTTGATGAAAATCGGTTGAGAATTGACTGAAAAAAATATGCGATAGGGTCTACAAGTTAATTAATCTGACTGCAGGTAGGCTAGGCCTTTTCAGAGACTAGCCGCACGATCGTCGATAGCTCGCGAGGTCGACGATCACAGTCCGAAGTATCAGAAAGGCATCCCGTCTAGCTTCAGGACCACTGATGACCGTCATTACCGACATTAACCTTTTTCCATAGATATAGATCTATATCTATGCCTTTTTCAACCACTGGGCCCTGGGCTAGACGGTGTAGTCTGTAGACCGTCATCCATGACCTGATGACCGTGGACGTTGCGGTTGGCCAACGACGCCGCTGCTGTTACCTCGTCTTTAAAAGCGATAAAATAGCTATCTAATCGTTGTCCGGGAATAATCTTTCATTTAAAAGATTCACTGGACATTCATACATATCTAAAAACAAATAATGAGAAATTCTGAATAATTACAGAGCTGTAAAGACAAAGTTTCTCTCGTTCGATTTTGACAAACTTCAAAACATCTGAACATGAATGGTAGCTGTCAACTAAACCGGAAGTGAACAACCAGCAAAATTTCTTAGTGAGTTTGGACTCAAGTTAAATCGTCCGAGGACGAAGCTAGTAATCCATCTGTATCTATATCTATGGAATTATCACAATTTGTTATATTTTCAATCATACGAGGATTTTCGAAGGTAACTTTTTCTTTCGCTGAATCATTTCCCAAAAGGAATGTTATACCAGGAACAGGTATATTTTCAGCTACCCCGACTACGACATCGTCATTAACAAGCTCGGAATTAAAGTTCAAATTAATTAAAGGTAAACTCGTGAGAATGTCTCCTACTCCTCTGACTATTTCATACTGGCCATTATAATTACCATCATCATCAACAATATACGGAATTGCTGATTTCAGTATGAGCAATAATGCACAGCCAGTATCCCGAAGAATATCAACGGGGTAATTTTTACCATCATAAGTTATACTTCCTTTTGAAATAAACGGGCGGAAAACTTCATTTGCCTTGACATTTACAGGGTTTACAGTAACGTTATGTACTCTGCGCGTTACTTCAACAACATAATTCTGGTTATTATTTTCAATTGGCGGGCTGGCAAGGGCAACTAATCCTGAGGATTTGGGTTTAGATACTTCTTCAATATAGCCGACATTATTACAGAACGTACATAGTTTATCGGACCAGCAATCTTTTGTCCAGTGGCCACGGCACTTGCACGTATTTTGTTTTTTATCAGTTTCTGGGGACACACTTTCTGAATTAGCATTAGCTTTCTTTGTTTACTGTGGGCAGGTATTTTTATAATGTCCGAAATTCTTGCAGCTAAAACATTGCACATTAGACAAGTTATTAGACTTATTGGCGTCATTCTGGTGTGGGGGTGTACCGTTCCACTTACCAGCGTGATTTTGACGTTGAGCGGTTCTATTAGAATGTGCGAACAATTTATGAGATAGGGCAAATTCGGCAGCTTTTACAGCACACGTTTTTAGCTCGTGAATATCAAGATCGTTTAAGTGAGTCCTAATCTCGGTCGGTAATTGTTTTTAGAATTCTTCAACTAAAACCAAATTTTTCAACTTGTCAAAATCACCATCAATATTTCGCGAATCAAGCCAACGTTGAAAAGTTTTTGATTTCTTTTGTGCGAATTCTACGTATGTCTCGTCATTTTTTCGCTTGAGTGAGCGAAATTTTGCACGATACGACTCTGGCACAAGCTTATATGCATTATGAATATGTTTATTCATAGTATCGTAAGATTTGCATTGGTCAGCGTCAAGAGCATTGATGGCATCTTGAGCCTTACATATGCACTTCGTTTGTAACAATACCGTCTGGAAGATTCTTCCCATTGAAGTTTATCAGCTAACTTTTCAAAGGCAACAAAGAATTCTTCTATTCTAGCTTCATCAAAAGTAGGCACTATAGCGCATAGCTTCGTGTGACTTGTTCCTTTAAGTTTTATCTTACAGAGCTTCACTTTTAAGTTGTCCTACTTCTAACTGTGTTTTCTTCCACTTTCTCTTTGTTTAATTTCAAACTCCTTTTGTTTAATTTCAAACTCTCTTTGTTTATCTTTTTCTAGATTACGCATACGTTCAAGTTCTAGTAACGTTTGGGAATCTACGCCTGATACATCATGATATTTGGGGATATCTTTCAAGTTTTAAAATACCTTCATCAATGCAAAAATCGATTATTGTATCAACTAGCTCCGATTTCCTAACATATCGTTTAGGTAATTCAATTTCAAACTTTTCACATACTTTTATAAGAAGTGCCCTAGTTTGTTTCTCTAGTTTTAACACACTTGGCTCTGAGGAAAAATCTGTTATGAAAGTACTTGCATCCATGATTTCACTTTTAGGTATTTTTTGTGATTGAATTCTAGGCTTTAGGTCGAGCCCCCATATATTACGACCGGGTCTGTCTCCCAGACCGAATCGTAATATGATTATAAATGAAAATGATAAAAATATAAATGATTCAATCAAACAACGAGAAAAATGAGCGGATGCAAGTAAAAACAACACAATACAGTTTTTTATAATGGTAATTAATGGTCTAGGAGTATAATCAGGTAATTCAGAAATTTAAACGAGAAGATAATGATAATGACAATTTAGCGTTTCCAATATATTAAACAGTATTAAGAGTTCAGTGTTCTTGGCTGGATACCTGTGCAGGATGACGACGAAGTGCAGTGTGCGAGTGCAGGCTTGGTGAAGAGGTGAAGAATGTCTATGAATCAGCTGGGAGAGCAGCATGCAGTCAGGTCCAGTAGCAGCTTGTAGTGCGAGGCTCACGCCAACGTTGCGCCAGTGTTGTGCAGGCGCATTGCAGTTTAACCAAAGTCTATTTATAATTTCAGCAGAGACACTTAATCAATAAATGTAAAACGTCAAACACGTCTTAACACGACGAGTCCAAACTGGAACTGGCAATAATTATTATATTCCGCATGAGGAAGGGCTGTACATCATGGTCAGTCTGTCTTGGATGTGCCTGGCTGGATCAGTGGTCACTTGATGAGAATACACATGGCACAGGACATCGGTCAGATAGCAGAGACAATGATTAACATATTGGAAACTTGTACATGAAGTTAATTTAATGTGGGCACGTTGAAGGGACTGGCCCAGGCTAAAATCACAAAAAAATCTGTGATTTTATTTCGGGTTCTTAATATGACCATATGATGTAAACATGTACATAGACTAGAACTGCAAATTTTTATAATTTTTGTGCTGCGCATTCACCAGTTAGGCTAGATATAGAGACGAAATTTCTGATTTCTAATTATTGACAACCATGTCAAAAATAGGAAATGCGGGAATTTCGTCTCTATATCTAGTCTAACTGATGAATGCGCGGCACAAAAATTATAAAAATTTGCAGTTCTAGTCTATGTACATGTTTACATCATATGGTCATATTTAGAACCTGAAATATAATCACCGATTTTTTGATGATTTTAGCGTGGGCCAGTCCCTTTAAACCAAAGAAAATACGTTATCCCTACATGTCGAGCCACGAATGCATACAATTACACTACTG